>BPLQ01012385.1:0-172500 GCA_021605075.1 Caerostris darwini | reverse complement strand
ACATAAACACCTTATACTGTCCAGAGAATTGATGCAAATTTCTACAGGACAGAAATTTAACTGGATATATAAACTTGTGATTTAAAAGTCAATTTCTGTATCCAAATGCAAAAATGTACCTTTTATTCTAAAAATACTTATTATCTTATAGTTATTCAAGAAAACATTGTAATGTGTCCCGAATAAATTTCAACTTATTCTCACTCTGGTTAAATATTCATAAAGTCTTTCAAAGTTTAGTGCCTATCTAGTTTCAAAGCACATACAGAATTACATATTTTAACCCTGTGCTCCTATACTTAATACTTCTTATCATCACTTTAATACTACCATGCAGTTCCGTATTGGAAAGTAAGTTGTTCGAAGAAAGAGGCACCAAGACAAATTTACATCTCCAAACCCCTTTTCACAGTTAATGCTAAGTTATTTTTGTTTGTATAGCATTTTACAAAGCATTTCCTGGGAGGCTTTGAACTTTTGAATAATTCATTCTTTTCTTGATATTTAGTAGTGAATGGAAAGGGAATTTTACTCGAATTAAGCTAGGATCAACTCCTTAATGATGACTTCAAGGAAAATAAAAATAAAAAGTAACTAAAGATATTTGATTTTCATTTTATTAGAATAGGTGCCCTAACAGGTAGAGGTAATATAATAAATCAATCTAAAGAAAGATTATCACATTAAAAACAAAGTGAGTTCGGGAATTTTGAATATAAAGTAAATTACTCATGCAGCGAAAAATTTAAGTTACTAGTATGAAACGATATTTTTATATACGGAATATTGTTAATGAATATACTTCTTGAATAAAAATAAATAAAATGTGAAGACTTATATTTTAGTTAAAATATATACCTCATTGTTACATTTCTCAATTTTTTTTTGCATTAAAGGCAACTCAATACAAAATATGGTTTATAAAAAAGAATGTAATTGCAAATATCATTTTAGGTCGTCATCAGTTCAGATATTAATATTTTAGAAAACTTATCGAAAATTATTTAATGTATTAGAAAACCTATATAAGTGAAAATAAATCTATATGTAGTTCTTTATTTAAAATGAGATTGGGGTATCATAAACTCATGAAAAAGTTACTTGTTGATTTCGCTAGAATAGTGCAAGTATAAATTAACTTACTTTATTTATAAATTAACTTTACGAATTAAATTATGATTATGTATATAAGAAATGACTATAACATCAGTACAAATCGTTTAAATTACACTTTTAATTATTGCTAAAATTAAAAATTGTACCAAAATTATCCATGAATATTCTCCATTTATGTGATTTCTTAATTTCGCAATTTAGTTATGCGACCTAAAATAATTGTATTTTGATACTATTATTATTTTTTTTAAAGATTTTGATTTTCATTAATTAAAAAAATTACCATTATTCAAAATATTAACTGCTAAAGGCTTTATTTGATTCAGCAACAACTGTTTTTACTAGATAGAGATCATTTGTAACTTTAAAATTGGCTTAAATTCATAACAGTAGAAATTATTATAAAGGAAAATTCTCAATAGCAAGCATATCCGTCTAAGTGGATAGTCCATTTTGAATACGAAGCAAAAGTTGTCCTGTATATCAGAAGTGATTAGCAAATTTATCACGATCAACCACTAAGCGGGTTTTAGTAGATCACAGCTGCTAAGCTAAATAAAATGCGTAAACAATACTTTGTATCAGATTCAGACTAATCATAATTCGACATTAACTGATATGGGTACTATTTTTGGAAATTACAGAGATTTCTCAATCTATCCGTATTTTTTTCATTTGTTTATAAATGCTTAAATGCGAAAAAAAATACATTTCAGCTAAAATGTTGACATTTTCCATGTAAAAAAACTTTTATAGAAACATCATAACTCTACAAGCTAATTTTAAACTGTAAAAATTGAGAAAAATATTTAAAAAAGTAGCAAATGTATTTAAATATTAAAAAATATGTGTTAAGAACATATGAATTCCTGTTTCAAATTTATGAATTCATATGAATCTTCTTATCTTCATATATCTAGTTGATAAAGACAAAATATGTTCCATTTTACTCATCCATACACGTAAGATTTATTAAGTACATACTTTTCACCAATAATTCACATTATGAACACTTAACATTAATATTAAAAAACACATTTGTCATTAATTAACATTTTGCTTTCTAAACGTGTTATTAATATTATTTCGTGTTTAACTATTTTTTTATTTTTTCTCAATTAATAAGTTTTAATTTTTAAAGTTCCTCATGTTCTATGGTTTTTCATAAACCATAGAATAAACCTCATACTCAAACCAATTGACAATTCAATGTAGTTGTTATAAATTTAAATTATTGTATACAAACATAATGTTCATCAAGTTATTGAACCTTCTAGGTTTTTTTAATACATATTTCTTATTTGCATAAAAGTTGTCCTATCTTTTACTTTCCTTTCAGTATAAAATACAGTCGGCCAAAAAAATGGGGCACCCTTGATAATTTTTGTAATTATCATTAGATTTCACATAAGTGATATCGTTGGAAATGGCTGGAAGGGAACTAATTTATGGTGCAATTCTGTTGATAAACAAAATTAATTAATATAGTTAATTAATCGCTTACTTGAAATTTTTCCATTACGTAACCCGTTTCCATTACGCTTTAGCGCAATAGATTCACTATGATGTAATTAGTATAGCAAAATTTTTTATAGAGATCTAATAAAAAGTTTCAGAGATTTGGGGATTCAAAAATTTACTTTCTCAATTTTAAATGAAACTTTCGTTTAATGAAAGATTTCTAGTTTTATAAATAATATATATATTTTTTTTAATTTTTGCACCAGTCGAAAAAAAAATTCCAAAATTTCCAAATTTAAAAATATATAATTTAGTCATTTTTTGGGGAATATTTTTAAAAACTACTAAATGCCATTATGAAAAAAATAAATCCTAACATACTTAAATTTTTATGCGTTTCGCTTTTTAGTGTCGTCAACTCTTATGGTATAAATTTTTTTGACATTATTATGAAATATTCAAGAACATTTCTATAAGGGACTCTTTTCCAAATTAAAAAAAATTATTATTGTCGATCTGTTTTTAAGCAAAAAAAATCACGTTCATGTCAAGCGCGTGAGTTCGGAAAGCGGAAAATTAACATATTTAATTTGTTTGCCTTATATTTTTAATCTTTTTAATTAAATTATTTATGCATTTAATCAAATTTTCTTATTTTAAAAATATTTCTTATGTCTTTTGAAAAATAATTCTATTCAATATTTTTATCAAACGAAAAATTATCATAATTTGACTTCATAAAACGTTAATAAATAAAACTAAACATAAAATATTTTAAATATGCATATTTTATGCTTTAAATAAATTTTTAAATAAAGTCATTAGTTAATTATATGCTTTACTAAATATATGGAAATATTTTTTTCTTTAAATTAGAACTGTGTCTGTCTTTGATTTAATATAAAATTTGTTGCACTAATATTAGTAATAAATAAAAAAATTTTAAAATATTAAAATGATTTTTAAAACTGCTCAGTTATTTTACACAGTTATAAGAAATATAATTTATTTTCTTATAATATGCATATAATTTTTTTGTAATATAATATGCCTATATATATAATATATGATTTTTTATCTATAATTCACAATATTTTCATGGGATTTTCAAATATTATGGGTATATATTTCATCATATTATATAATTGCTTATTACAATTGGTATTGACAGCTATAATGAACCAACTATAATAAACGTCATATAAAAGTTTATTGTTAAATTTTGTTGAAAATCACCAAAGTGTTGTTTCAGGTTATAATTTTTATTAAATAAAGTAGTATAATATCTCTAGAAGTTCTTAATAAAATATTACGATTAATAAAATTTATGAAAATCCTAATGCATGTTAATATTTTACAAAATTTTAAAATTCAACTTTTAAAACTATTTATTAATCATTAATGAAAACTATTTGCCTAGCTAATATTAAATCCCTCTATGTTCTTGTATAATTCTATCACTTTTAAATTATATATACATTAAATTCCGTTTATTACCTGAATTTATGTAAAATATCTAAAACGGATGCCATTGATTTCATTTCAAATTAGTGAATACATTTCGATAAATTTTTAAAACAAAATAATTTTATTTTTCAGAAAGTTTTAGCTAAAGTTTTTAACTTTGAAAACGATGATGGGCTTTCCTATTTCATTACTGTTCACATAATCAAAATATCATCCCGCCTTTCAATGAAAAAATATGTTAGTTTTAATATTATGATTTATAACTATTAATTACCAATATTGTTTAATCAATTAGCAATAAATAAGCAGTGCAAAACAGAAAACCCCACTTTTTTTGCTCCTCTTTTATCTATCCAAAAACCAATACTGAATAGAGCTGCCTTAAATCAAAGCTCATTAGTTAATTTGATGCAGTTAAAAGCAAAGAGTGGTCTATTGTTTGCTATTTTGTAGCTATTGTTAGCTATTTGTTGTCATTGGCTTAAAAAAAACCGGAGTAATTTTATTGGGTAGTCTTATAAAGCATTATCACTCACTTAATCATAGAAGGAGGATTATTTTATTGTTTACAAACGTTTTTCAATGAAATCAAGCACATTTTTCTTAGCAATCTTTTATCTTAGTGATAATAACAAGAAGATGATAACTTATTTAGTTAATGAATGAATTGATTGTAATATTGCCTTATTCTGTTATTTTCAAAGTTATGGGAATTTTGTCAAAAAAATTGGTAGGTATACTATTTTTCCAACGCTGAAACGATTGCAATAAAACTCTTGGGTTCCGTAATGAAAAAATTTTAAGTTATCCTTTAATTAACCATGTTAACTAATTTTGTTAATCAGTTGCATAACATGATAAGTTAGTTCTCTTCGAGCCATTTCCATCAATACTACTTATGTGAAGATCTAATGATATTCACGAAAGTTATTTATGTATCCCATGTTTTGGGCCAACTGTACAAGTAACCACCAAGTATGCTTTTCTCCGAGCCTGGTATTTTAACCCTCATCTTTTGCCACTAAACGAAAAAATAGAAAAACAGATTCAGCTTTAATCAAATCCTCCATCCTATCTGTTGAATCCTCTAGTTTTTTGTTGAACATCAATGTTCCTCACGTATCACTTACGTTTCCCACGAACGGCCATCTTACTCAAGATATTTTTGTGTGTGTAGCATCGATGGGCCTCATATAAACCATGAACAGTCCACCAATGAATGGGTAATGAGGGAGGACAGTGTCTCAGGGAAGACTTTTAAGGGTGTCTGCACGGCATTTACTTTCTTATAGGAGAAAAGTCGGAAACCATCCACCACACAACCCGACTATAGATGAAAGACGCTTTTAAACATATTTTCACAATCGCCATCGAGTCTGCTCGTTTCTGAAAGTAGTGACTACAACAATGCCACTAGTGGAATCGAATATATCCCCTCCTATACGCTAGCTGCCCTTGTTGCCCCTGGGCCACGAATCGGCCTCCTACCCTGGGTATACCATTTAGGGCCTGCTAAATTGCAACCACATTTTGCCACCATAATTTGGAACAAACGTCTCCAAGCGTGGCACTTGTGAGATCACCTTCTTCCATCTTCCTCCAACACAAAAAGAAACACTTTCCGCCCTACGGATTTTAAATGCATGTCCCCAATATAGACACGTAAGATTTTGACTCGACATTATTTTGTTTGATTTAAAATCAAGTTCCCTTAATTTGAAAATCCAAAAGTGCTATTCAACAGGGCATTTATTTTTATTTATTCATTTTTCGCTGATGACGTGCGCTACAATTACTGGTTTGAAAAACGCGTGATTACAATAATTTTGGCAGAATGTCTCGCATCAACAGTCAGATAGCCTAGCTAGTATTTACGAGTTTTCTACAATGAAAGATGTAATCAACTACCTCTCTCGAAAGTCATTAACCCTCCCCAAATTTGAGAACAACCTCGAAGTACGTCATCATGCTGGCTTTTTTTTCGAGTGAAAGACACTTTGAATTAAATCATTCACCACTAGAACAGCAGAGATGTATCAGATTCAACGTTACCCAGGAGCACAACTGGAGGATGTGTCAAGAATTTGGGGGTTCACATCCTTCACTCCTCTAATACGACAGGAGAACATTTCAGCCTGTAGGTTTATCGCTCCCATCCTTGGCATGGAAGCGAATTTTTTCGGTTTAACTTCGCTAAACCAAGCACCCTTGGTTCTAAGCCAAACCAAGCACCTAACCAAGCACCCTTGGTTCGGAAGCCAAAGGAGTTAGCCACCAAGTTACACCTTATAAACAAGTTCATGTTTAGTGGGTTCAAAGTACAGAAATGTAAGTGAAAATCGCAAGGAGGAAAAATTATATATAATTATTAATATAATAATAATTTTATATTTATAACTGTGCTAAATTTTTAATTATTTTCTTTCTTCTTTCTTACAGCTTTAACAATAGAATACTGCTTTTTAAACATACCAAATTTTGTATTGCTGGAAGTATTTATCGAATTATTTCCCTCATTTATTTTTAAAAAATTATTCGTGCGTTCGTCTTGATGAAAAAAATAACAGAAATACTTTTAAACTATCGAGAAAATTATTTTTGTTTTCCCCCCAAATCACTTTGCCAGAAAAATGCATAAAATATTTCAAAAATCCATTTCTTTCCTATTCAATCCTATATTATTTATTTATCGAACATGGATTTAAAACCAGAAACGAATTCCTCAAGTTTGAGATCCTCTCAAAAGCATATGTGAAAGAAAGCAATATCTCATATCTATGCATAGGAAAAAGTAAGCGTAATTGAAAGTGATTTCAAAAAAGGACACCTTCTTTCGTAAAAGTGCGAAATAAGTCTTAGAAGAAGTAAATTTCAATTAATATGTGGAATTGGAAAGCGAACTTCAGACAAAAAATAATTTTGGAATGAATAATTTTAAATAAATCATTTAATGGAAGAATGTTATTACGAAAAATAAGCTAAGGGGAATGGAAAATCGTGCAGTCCTTCAACCTAAAATAGTTTTCTGAATTCAAGTAAGCTTAAAAATTTTAAATTAAAATATTTATAAATTCTATTAACTTTTTTCCAAATGCATGCATTTACTTTATCAGCATGGGGCAAGAAGTCCTTTATCCTGACAGTATTTTTTTATAAATTGAATATCAAGAATAAATTATTTACTATAATATTAATGCCTTTTCTGGTCAACATTTGCAATTATATATTACATGGGAGAAAATAATGAAACTCGTATCATGCAATCCAACTTTCATTGCAAAATACTATATTACGAATACAAATAAGGACAATTATATAGCAAATACAAATAATGACAATAATTTTTTAATATATTCCTATTTAGAGAGTTTCCAAAAGATTCTATAAGTCTTCAAAAATTTATTAAAAAAGCAAAGTGCATGTGTGCACCATATTCACACACATCAAGTCATGGACTTTTATATGGGGATATGTGAAAAGCATTGTTTGCCAATTTCCAATTCATGGCACCGAAAACCTGAAAAATCGAAATGCAGCCATTGGCCAACAATGGTTAGAAATTGCTTACCGATTCAATGTACTGTTTATGACTAATAGAGCTCAATGGAAGATGCAATTTTACTTTTTAGTTAATCTATGTAGCAAATCGAGGATTGGTAAACAATGTTTTTCGTAAAAAACAAAATCTAAAAAACACTGTATCTCCATAAAGAGAAAAAATTACAAGGCTCAATATGATGCGTATGACCGATGATGTCCTCACTAAAATGTTGCAAATTGCGTCAAAATAGAACACTTTCTTTATTGAATAAAAAAATCATAAGTTTAAATCTTGTATGATTTTTAAATGAATCAAATCACACTTTTAGAGTAAAGATACTTTCATGTCACGTTATACATCCCTGAAAGACTATTGAAATGCTCCTTGATGCAGTGTAGAAATATTGATTTGTCATTTCAAATTTAAAAATAAATAAATAATAGGTTAATATAAAGAGATTTAATTCATCTGAACCGTATTCAAATTGTAGAAAGCATCATTTGATGAGAAACAAATTTTTAAAAAAAATTCATTTATAAATCTTGCTCTTATAAAGTTTCAAATCCTTGAGACAGAATCTTCATCTTCCATGCAAGCTGATTAACCCCCTCATTATGCTTTTCTTCTTCGGAATAAGTCAAAAGTAGATAACTGTTCATTTCGCATATTCTGACAATTGAAATAATCCGATTACAAAACTACACTTGAAAGGTATCAGGTTTCAGCTACCAAATAGAACCTGAAGATTATTTGGAGGGTGCAGAAAGTTATAAACAATCTGAAATGTGATATTAAATTTTAATTAATCCTTTCACAATGAAATGAAATGCGGTTGATTTCTAAACAAGGAAATTTTGATGCCAGTGATTATTCGTTTCTGAGGTTTAAACTTTCGAAACAAATTTTCATACTTTTAAATGTTCATAACACCTTCGTTACGATTTCTTTTTGATGTTCTTTGATGTTTAGTTACTTAATGAGTTAAGGAATCGTTAGTTCTTATGATTGCTCTCAGCCTAATGAAACTTTCAGTAACTAAGACAGAAATTGATTTATATTAGTTAATTCAAGTGATATTATGAAACTTTATAATCAGTTAATTAATATCTCACTTCATTATCATGATGTTGGTACTCTTTTAATGGCTTAATGCGGTAAAGTACAAATATATCATGTTTCTTCATTGCAAAAATAAGATGAGAGTACTTAAGATGCTCCTTTTACTTAACCAAAATGGTTTTCAATTTCCTTAATAAATTAATTAGATGAAATGTACTTGAAATTAAAAATGCATTCCGAACATATGTCTCGTATGTAAAGCTATCAAAGTAGGTCAGTTCAATGTGACGTATTTAACTCCTTGAAAGTATCCTAAATTTTTCAAATAGCAAATTAACAAGTAAATTTTAATTATCAAATGCAGCTTATAAGCAAATAAATATTTACAGTATCCAGAATTAATTTTAGAATCCAGAATTTTAAATACAGTTAGCAAAAATCAAAAAGATATGTAGTATGTAACAAACACATTTTAAACCCTCAATTTAGCATTTTTAAGGATTGCTTGTCCTCAGGATATTTAAAAATTATTATTATTATTATTATTTTTTTTTTTTTTTTTTTTTTTTTTTTTACCCTATTAGAAGAATAATTTAAATCAAAATATCTTTGAACATGCTCTGATGATATGGGGAGAAAAGCGATATCAAATTGCAAAATGTGTGTGTGGGATGAATTAGATTGAAAATGAAGCGTGAAAGTTTTGAACAGCGTGCATCAAACTGGTTATAGTTCGACCATCGATTGTGTGGAAAAGTGAACATCCGGTAGGAAGGTAGAAAGGAAGGCAGAAAAGGAAGAGACAGTTCAATTATATTCCTCCAATGGTGTGCATTGCTGTCACTTCTTCGAAAAACGAGTTGATTGAATGATTGGAATGGAGAGCCTCGTATTCATAGTCTGTCTACCTGATTGGAGTATCCTGCATTTTCTCTCAAAGGGGGTTGGTGTGGGGGGAGAATTAACTCTAAATGTCCTTACAAAAAGCATCACTTGTTCTTAATTGCTGGTTATACGGTCTTGGCGTACTAAATAAATACTCACCCTCATAAAAACTTCAATAACTTACATGGACCACAGAGCATGTTTCTCATAGAGATTCTAGTCAGACATACGCGGTGCAAAACAATTTTGAAAGAAAAATGTTGGGGAAAACTGGATACTTAACCATATGCGATACTTGAGCCATCCTTATTTTCCCTACGGTAGTTTACTTTTCTTTCTAAAGTTGGCAACATCTTATCATAATTATAGTTCTTCTTCATTGGCGCACAGCTTCTTTTGACTCAAGGCCGTCGGGCAGATTTCGAGACAGGAGATGTTTTCCTTTTACAGGGTAGGGTTGTCAGCCCTACTCTCTACAGTCGAATTAGATTAGGACCTACGGTTTAAAGTGAATTCCGAAACGCAACAGACATCCATGGCACTAACTGGAAGCGAACCTGAAACCTATGGCATCGAGTGCCAGAACGCTGATCACTTGGCAGTCATTCACATTGTTATAGTTCTGCACTGGTGAAAAAGAAATCAAGCATGGCATTTTGAAAGTGTACTGATTAATAGTTGCTTTTTACCTATTTGAAGTAAATATTGAAGCAAATGATTTTTATATTTTTTTCGTAATCAAAAGTTTGTTTGATTACGAAAAATAGTAGTATAGCTAAATGTAATAAGTATAATTTCAGTTATGTTTTGAATCTAAAATATTTTTTTTAAAAATGCATACTTTATTTAATAAAATTCTGATAAACAAATATGGTTTTAGAGAGGATATTTGTGGCACCGATATTAGGGATACATGAGCCATGGTTTAACTATCCCTACTAAGAAATTAAAGGAATTAATTTTGTTAGGGATTATTTGAATAGTTTTTTACAAGATTTATTATGTTTAAAAATTGTTTGAAGCTTGTACCTTCTTATATAAATAGATAGATAGATTGAAAAAGAATGCATTTTATAGTAGGCCTACAAAAATAGATCTTTGTACAATTTCAATTATGTTTCTCGTTCACAATTTTTTTTTTTTTTTTTTTTTTTTTTAATGCGTGTGATGAATATTTTCCAACTATAAAATTGATAATTATGTGTTCACCTATTTTAATTATTTGTTGAATAAGATGCTTTGAAGTTGAATGATGCTATCAGCAGGAAACCTGCTATTGACAATTGGTTGTTGACAAAATATCTGGAAAACTGTGAAGAGTTTTGGTGGCCAAAAGCTTTAAGAAGATAAACTGAAAAAGAAATTTGCTCAAAGAATTGCAGATTCCAAATATAAATGGCTACCAACTGAAGACATCGATGAAAAACAAATTCAAATGATCCTTCTACCACCAGTTATCACTACAAAAAAAAATGATAGTGCTATTAATTTGGAAAGGGTCCTATTTCGTCCAAAGTGCAAGAAGCCGGTTTGATGTGCGCCATTTCAAAACTTTCGTGCCCAGACGAAAGTATGAGAAACGACTCGATCTTCCTCCTAGTGTCTCCGTCTAACCGCGAGGAACAAGAGACAATAGAGATTTTTCCATGCTGTATTTTGGACGTCCGTTATTTTTTTCTCCCTAGCGCGCATGCTCATAGGAAACATTATTACAGATACGCATGCGCAATTTCCTATGAGCATGCGCGCTAGGGAGAAAAAAATACCGGACGATTAAAATACGGTATGCAAAAACTCTCTATTATCTCTGGTTGTGAATTACGTCTGCGGGAATCCCTTTGATGTGCTGAAAAAAACCTATTCTGGACATAACCCTTGAAGTGAGTCATCTATCTCGGCCCGTCGTGACCAGAGTCTGAGCCTGGCCGAGACAGATGGTTCACTTCGAGGGTTCTGTCCACACTGAGACAAACCGATTTATAATTGGTGCTCGAGACAAATTCGCTAATTCTCGTAGTCTCGTCTGGAAGCCGCTTTAAAAGGAGACAATTATTTTTGAAACAATTATTGCTAGGATTCCACGGCATGTTTGTCAGTGCAAAACTTTTATTAAACCTCTCTTTCGATGGACTTAGAAAAATAAACAAAATGCTTTTCTAATTCATTCAATAGACTATTGAAAAAATAAAATTAAAATTAAATTATTTCTCTCCTTCTTCTATGAAAAATATTAAGAAAATTGAATAGGAATATAATTTTTGGTAGTTTAATTCAGTTTGTCGCTCTACTGCCATCTTGTGCACACGAGGGCTAAACAGAAGAGGATCTACAGTTTAAAGTGGATTTCGAACAGAACATCCAAGCCACCGCCAGAATTCGAACCTGAAGCCTGTGATACCGAAGGCCAGTATAATTTTTGGTAAGTTGTTACGATTGTTTTATAATCACATAGATTTTCTTCTTTACAGTACTATAGCAAATTCCGAATATATCAGTTGTAAACATATACTAAAAATATTGATGATATGGATTCATTTTATTCATCCTTTCCAACATTTTGTTTTATGTATCAAATTGTCGAAATAATTTCACCACTATGCTTTCTACTATACTGTAATATTTAAGTACAAGTGTATTGTAATATTTTGATATTGTAATATATATATATTATTGTATTAATAATTTATTGTAATATTTTAAGTATAAAAGGCGAAATCGATTTTTTTTTTTTTTCCCCCGTTCTCATTGAAGTAGTACTAATAAATAAATAAAATGCTAGTAGATATAATAATATGTTTATATTACTCTAAAAATTGCATTTGATTATATTAGTCTTCATGAAAATTTGAAATCGAATTGAAAGCTCAAATTTAGATTACTATCAATACGATCTTTTAAATAATTTGTAATACTCATAAGTTACTGACGATCTTTATTATAATTGGTATTCCTAACATAATGATCTTAGATTTTCAAATTAAATCTTAATTAATTTCATCTAATAAATTAAAATTATTTATAGAAATTTGACATTATAAATTGTTTCTTTTCTTTAAACTTTTAACTAATATTTTGTTTTCTAATAACATTTTATAAAACATTTAAAACACAAACATTCAATACTTGCTGTAGTAAACGTAGAAGCACAGAAAATTCAGAAGCTCGTTACGCCATCTTTTGGCTTCTGCACAAACTACTATTTCAATTCAAAAGATAATGTTTGTTCGTTCTGTTTCGGTATTTTTAAATACAAAAGCAAATACTACATTTATATTGAACCATATTGTTGGATAAAATTATTAAATTTAAAATATTTTAAATTATAAAATATAATTATTTAACATATTTCGAATATCAGTAGAATCAAACAACATAGAATAAGGATAAATTTGACTATTATTACATATAAATGCAAATTTGAAGCAAATGTTCAAATATTCTTTTTTTATACACTGCACATCTTAGAAATGAAATTAATTTTTACTTAGAATGTTTCTAAGATGAATTCCTTTAAGAATATTTTATGGAGAGTATTGCTATAGATTTTTCTGCATTTTAATCTTTACCAATGCCCACGTAATTTTTTGCCAACCATTCGTAAGTCCTTTGGATTATAATCAGAACATTGAGATACAAATTATTCGTATTTGATGAAATCAATTACAAGAAAATATCTCCGAACAGAATTAAAATTTCCTGACAAATGCCTTAAAGTAATTAAATGTTAAACTGCTGACTTTTTTTTTTTTTTTTTTTGTTGTACTTCTCAGTTCTTCAATTGTAATATTTATTTAGAATAGTGTGAAATATAGAATAGTTTGAAAAATATTTCATACATGCTTGTTACTCTTTAAATTCTACTTGAATAAAAATGAATAGAGTGAAAAAGAAGTATGATCGATTGGATATTTAATTGTTCATTTTTATTTATTCATATATTTATTGTAAATATTTTAACTTTTTACGAACTTTTTTTTTTTAATACGACTATGCAAAGACATTTTATACTACGTTATGTTATAGTTGACATTCATTAAACCTTCCTCTATAAACCTTAAATCTCATTCTTCCCCATAAAAGTGGTTAACGATGTTTTTGTATAAATGCTGATAAAATGCTGCCTTTTATGAAAAACCATGAGTTTTAAAATGCAGAACATTTTAATGAATGGGACCTCTATATTATTACTTTATCTTGCTTGAATATAAGTATACTATAGACGCAAAATAATAACACGCCATTTTAATAATGAAAAATATATGTAAAGAATATTATCAGCGATTACTTTATACTATTAATTAAAGAAATAATATTTTAATGTAATAATATAAAATATATCTTTATCCTAGCATTAGAAATAATTAAAGAAGAATATCTACCTTTTATATAAAGAATGTTATGTTATAAAGAAAAAGGCGATCTTTTATGAAAAAACATGAACAGTGTTTTATAACGGAAGCATTTTAATGAGGATCGACTGTACATCATTATTACTTCAGCATAGTTGAATAGAAGTATATCCCTTATGCAAAATGGTCGCATAACACTTTAATAACAAAAATATATAGCAGCATGCTCTTAGAAGTACTTTATAGTATCAATTAAAGGTAATATTTAAATTTAATAATACAAACGTATACATTTTTTAACATTTTCATTAAATTCTGTCAGTAGGATTTATTATTGTTATTCCAATAGGATTACAAAATTCCCTTCCCCCCCCAATGTTTGTTTTTCTTTTGGCCATTTCTTATTAAAGAAGAGTTTGTAAGTAGAATAGGGCATGAGTTGAAGAAAAATCATTTAGTCCCATCATTAAATCTAAAAAAAATCCGGCATTCCAAATAAATAATAACCAGAAGAAATTATTGATAATATGATAAAATTATTAAGGGCGATTTTTGAAGGAAGTGAAAATCACCGTCTCTAAATAGAAGGTGATGTTTTCAACTCGGGTGTTAAGCTATTTATTAATTTGACAACCTGTACTTCGTTGTCATTCTTACGAGTGATTCGAAAAATTTATACAGTAATAAAAGAGGAGAAATAATTAGTGATGGCCGAGGGGCTAGATCTCTGGCGCACGGTACCACAGGTTTCGGGTTCGAGTCCCGGTGGTGCCAGGGATCATTGTAGTGGTTCGGCATCCACTTTAAGCTATAGGTCCCGGTCTAACATAATCGTAGAGCGTTGCGGGGGTAGTGTTACTCCGCGTCCGTAACTTATCTTCAAGCTACACCCACCTCCTGGGCAGTGCTAAGTGAGTAACGTCTGTGCAACCTTTGCCTTAAGGCATCAAAGACAATTAAGTGTTTGCCAACTGTATTAGAACAAAAAAATTAATGCGTTGATTAATGATAAAAAAAAACTAAATTAAAACATTTGTGGACCAAATGCACAAGTGAAAAATGCAAAAATGCACAATCGAGATCGAAATAATCTAATCAAATCATGATTGATTTAAAATATAATAACATAAATATCTTGAATGAAGCCAAAATAGTTCAAAAATTTGTAGCTGCAATGAAACATATTTTACAGATTATAGAAACTTAATTATTCTAAAAAAATATCAGTGTTAGTTATACAGAAAAATAAATCGTTAACAAATAGGCATTTTCATTAATATGAAAAAATTGTTTTAGAAGCTGCAATGAAACATATTTTATAGATTATAGTAACTTAATTATTCTAAAAAAAGTCTCAGTGTTAGTTATACAGAAAAATAAACCGTTAACATATAGGCATTTTCATCTATACGAAAAAATTGTTTTAGAAGCTTATTAATGTGTAAACAAGATAAAACAGTAAATTTTTTTTGCTAGATAATAAATGCAAGATGAATTAAAAAAATTACTCATTTAAATTTAAAAAAAAAAATGTAATTACTTTTTTTAGTATTTTTTATGTTTTATTTATTTATTATTATTTTTTTTTTAATTTTTAAGTTACATTCATGAAAAAATAGAATTGAAAGCAATAAACTAAGCAAAAAACTAAAGTATGCAACTAAAAGAAACCGAAAGTATATTTATGATTCTAACTTATTTAAAATTAAAAGAATCTAATTCAGTTCAAAAACAGCATTCTACTGCTACACAAATAATTAAAAGGATCCATAGATATTAAAGGCAAACTATTTTTAATTATACAAAAGAAAAACAGAAGGAATTTGTAAAGAAATATAAGAATTAAATATATCTTTAAATAAAATTGATGAAAATTTCAAAGTTTCCTTAAGTTAAAAGTAAGCTTCATATGAAAAAATACTTTAACATTTAATTAATCATTATAAAAAATGTCTCTCCATTCGCAATTAAAAGTTCTGATCCATTTCATTACACAATAGCTAAAAACCTCTAACCATGAATCCTAGCTGGTCAAAAATGAGCGCGAAAACACCTTTGAAGTGCGACCAAAAACCGACTCTATCTGGAGCTGAAGTTGTATTTCGCGAAGAGCTTTCGTTCGCGTTCCGTCCGCAATGCAACAAACCGATTTGAAAAGCTTTCGCGAAAGCTTCCCGCCTCTCATGCACTCCAGTGTAGACTGGCCTTTAGGCAGTACAGTACAGGCTGGTATATTTGGAGTTCCCAGGGTAAAACCCTGCACCTCCGTGTAATTTTATTCATAATTATTAATGTCCAAAAGATTAATTAAATCAGAAAATAGTTAAAGCAAGCTCTGTGTCAAAACAAAAGGAGAGAAATTAATGTTAGTATATTTAATAATTTTAAACATAGTAAAGTCTTAAATGCTATTGAAGTAAATATTTAATAAAATTATTAAATATTTGAAATAAATTAATGTTGAACCTATACTAGTACCATTCCTTAAAAAGTGGATAGGAGAGAAAAAGGGCAGAGTCTATATCACAACAACTGGGCTTTAGGCATGCTTCATAGTAAATGAAGTTATATGTCAAAATGATCTTAAAGCTGGATTGAGAATGATTTACTGCACTCGGGGTTTCTTTTCATTCCTATGGAGAGCCAAGGCCTTTTTCACTTTCGGGCAAAACTGAACAAAAACAAGTAATATAAAAAAATATTTTTTAAGTTGATTCCTACTTTTTTTTTCACTATATTGCAGAAAGTCCTTTATAAACAATTTTCATTCGTTTTTTTAAGTTTATCTGGCGCTATCTATTGGTAGATATATGCAACTTAAATCTAAATAAAACTAAAATTAATTAATTGAATTGAATTACTGAATTAATATTTGAAAAAACTGTATTAGCATCCAGTGTCATCCACTACAAGTTTAAAACAAATGTATTTGAACTTGAGTGGATGAATAAAAAGTATTTTATTAACGATTGAAAATTTGAACAAGATATACATAGGGAGAGTGTGAGCTAATAGAAGGAATTGAAAAAAAAGACTAACTCACACAGTAGTGATGGGTGATTCGAATTATTTTAATTATTCGCATCGCTCAAAACATTTTTTAAATAGATCCGTAACAAAGATTTCGATATCGTGGCACCATCTATAATCTGTTAAAGAAACTAATATGATAAAATTATTTGATGGTGAGTAAAAATATTATTTTTATACTCATAAAAACTTTTTTAACAATTTTCTAAAAATATATTGAACAGATAAAATTTTCTACAATAACTATTTAAAATAAATGTAACGTTAACCTTAAATTAATTTCAAATTTTATTAATCTTTCCTTTTTGTAAATTATTCACCACCATGCATAATTTTTCCACTTCCCCGCTAAATTTTTTGATTTCGGAATTTTTCTCCACAATTGTCATGTTTTATGTTTATGTTCATTTATGTTTTATTTATCCTCTTTTAATTATCTTGGAAAATATTAAATTTTAAAATAATTTTATTTTTTAAAAAAATTTAAGAATTCGTAGATTCGTCTTCTAATGTGACTTTGAGAATTGGAGCAATTATTTATTTCCGATTTATTGCTGGAACCGAATTCTTTTTCCACAGGATGCTTGACATTACGTTATATCTAGAAATAATAAAATTCTCAAAAGATTTGTTAAATAATATTTACATAAAAACATATTTAAGATATTTATTTGTTATTTCATCATCATCTTCGGCTCAACAGCCCATGGTGGACCACGGCCTTCTGCCTACTGGTAGATTTCGAAACAAAAGAATTTTTTTCTTTTTACATTGTAGGTTTGTTAGCCCAGTCCCTGGTTTGTCGCTCCTTGAAATAATTATGTTAAGCCCATTTTTGTTGGTTAGCCCATTCTGAATTTTTCAATGGAGGTTGTTAGAAAATGCACTTCATAGTGAATTAAATTTCTATGAACACATTGCTGAAATTTATGCGTACACATTGAACATATTGCTGTGCCTCCACCTCTATGAATTAGCATGTCACATGTGTAAATGATGTAGTTTTGAATTTTTATGATGTCACTGGGATGAAAAGGGGTTTCTTGGATGGAGATAATTTGAGAGCTATGGTCTTAGATGAAGTTTCGAAACTCGCTGATTTTTTTTTTTTTTCCTGATACATAAGCTTCCAATGGATACATATCAAAGAATGGTTTAGATAACTATTGTTGAATGTTAGCTGTAGGGTACTCTTCCTCCTAAAGATAATTACTGTCTTTCCAGTAGTTTACTTTAGAAGGAGAAGCAGGAACGAAGTTAGCAGGATTCCACGAACATCCGGAGAAGTTAGCAGTGTGGTTATCACTGCACAATGCTCATTTAAGTGGTTTTTATAATGGTTTCAAGCAATATTTGGACTTGTGCGACCCAGCACATTTCATACATACAAATTGTTACCGAATTACCCTTATCTCCGATATTGTAAAGATTCAGACCACACGGAGGTAAAGTTTGGATAGTTTTCGTGGTTTGTTATGTGTGCAGACATTTTCTCCACTAATCAAGTCTAAGCTCCACAGACTAGTGCATCAGGAGGAAGTTATCTTGTTTCCCCATGTGAGAACTACAATTGATTTGACTGACAAGGATTTGACTGTCGCAGATAAGGCTTCTTGTAACTTATAGAGTACATTTCGCAAAGAATGGGCCATGACCTTCACCTAGTTTCAAAGGTTTGGGTCAGAATTAGTTCTTCGTAAAGAAAGTATTTTGGTTATAATTATATTTGAATAGGGCCAAATTGCGGATAATGTAGAGATAAAAAGGATTTTAATTTGTTTCATTACAGATATGTTTACTAAATTTCATTTAAAAAACGATTGATTAAATATAAAAAAATCCACACAGATTTAAATTTATTACAAAATGAAGAAATGAAAAAAATAAGGAAAATTATTAAATGCAGAAAAATTGTATGACGTAAAAAAATAAATTATAAATGGATGGAACAAAATTATAAAATTATGAAATTTTTTAAATGTACATATTTTAAATGAAAATTCTGGTTTCTTTTTATATATTATAATTGAGATATGGAAGTCACATAAAAGAAAACAGATTGTAGTTTGTCTTACTTTTTATAAATCAGAAATTATTTTAGATTTCGTTATACGTTTAGGATACTTCTGATCATGATCACAGTTTTCTTGAACAGAATCAGAAATAATTCTGTTCAAGAAAATTTTCAACTTTTCTTTGTTTTTCAAATGCCTTCATCGATAATTTACTTCTTTTTTTTATTAATTTCATATAATTTGTTTTCATTGAATTTAATTTTTTCTGGTTCTCGTAGGGGCATGTTTCTAGCTACTATTGATTTATGAAGTTTGGAAAGTTAACAATAAGTTAAAAAATATCTTAATTTGGGTAAAATTTCTTTCCAGAATTCATTATTATGTTTTAAACGAATGGGAATATTTTTTCCCACCATATAAACAAATCATACAACTTCCCGTTTGTATTATGAAGTTGAGCTGACAAATGAAAATCGGAAAATTTCTTTCCAGAATTCATTATTACGTTCTAAACCAGGGGTCTCCAAACCACGGCCCGCGGCCAAATCCGGCCCGCCGTCATCAATCCGGCCCGCGACAGCGAATAGCTTATTGTTGCTGTAATAAGTAGGATAAAAAAAACACATTAAAACACTTGAAATTATAGATAATGGCAGAAAAATTAAAACGGTTTTGGCCCTTAATACTTACTGGAGTAAACAGTATGGCCCTAAGGCTGGAAAGTTTGGAGACCCCTGTTCTAAACGAATGGAAATATTTTTTCCTACCATATGAACAAATCATACAACTTCCCGTTTGTATTATGAAGTTGAGCTGACAAATGAAAATCGGATATAATATAAATACATTAAATCCAAATATGAAAAAAAGTAATTAATAAGAAGTAAAACTAAATAAAAATATTTTAAATGCGTATTATGAATCACGAACGGAAATAGGAACAAAAAAAGTATGATGTCATATCCTATTTTAAATTGTTTTGTAGAAGATTCTTAAGATAAATAGTTTCAAAGTGCGATTTTATTTTCTACACTGGGCTCCAGCGGCAGGGTGAACTGGGTACTACAAATAAAGGAAGCGTGGTCTATGTAACTACACATCTTAAGGCGCGATATATGTTTTGACTCGAAAGTCTTTCCGTTGGGCTCAATAAGAAAGGGGAGAAGGTGCAAACTTTCCAGATGTTCCCAGGATAGATTACTCTAACATCCCTAAAAGTAATTGCCTAAAATTTTAGTGGCAAAATGCTGGTATAATGTAACTGGCCTCATGGTTTACCTTAGGTAACGCTCAAGTTGCGACGCATCTGCGTTCTAGTGTAATCGCATTAAGAACAAAGGGCCCTGAAAGAAACATTTTTTGAGCTTAGGTTTCGAATTCAATTAAAAAGTAGCCTGGCTTTAGTACATATTATAATATTTTCTTAATTTCTTAAGTTTTCTTTAGAATAAATATTAAGGAAATACGAAACACGGGATTTAAAATTAAAGGAAATACAAGTAATTATTTTTCAACATTTTTAACTGGACACTAGATAAAAAAAAATAATGTACTTAGTTAAAAAATCAAAATCTAATTGCTATAGATTTTAAGTTATAAGATACACATACACACACACATCTCTTGCTTTATAATATATACAGAGAAAGAGAGAGAGAGATTATTATATTGAATTAAAAGATGACAACCAAAAATTGAGTATATATTTCAAAGTCAAGTTAAGGCAAATTGGCCAATTCTAGAGAGATTTTTTTTAATTTTAGACTCATTGTAAACATATAAAAATGCCTTTTTAAATTAAAAAAAATAACCGTATTATAATGACTCATGAATTTCAAAAAATTAAAAATTCCTTTTACAATAATTTTTATTTTGGAGTGTCGCTGTTTGGACAATTTTGATTGAAATGCTAGTTTAAAAATAATTTCATGAATCAAAGTTATTTTTTTATAAAATATTTTCATTAATAATTTTTGTCATAGAATCATTTTGATTATAATTTTTCACAGGCATGGAAGATACTTGACTTGATTTTAAGATTATTTTCGCCTGTCAGCTGTTTTATTTAGATTTCTCCACTTGCGGCTGTACACGAACAGAGGTGTAATTAACATATTTTTTTAATATTACTTTATTTACTTATCTTCATATCATTTCAGACATTTTGCATGTTTTTCTTTCATACTAGATCATTCCTGGCTCATCATGTCTCTTTTGACTACGAGTAAATCTTTCTCAAATACTGCCTTCTTCCCATCACGTGGGCTTAAATTATGAAATCCAACATCTCTGGAATTTCCTTTTCAGTCTAACAGGAATAGTTTAATGTACAACTAATAACAGAAATAGCCTAAAACCGCGTTCAGATTTAAGGTGGGTTTTTTCCCCCCTCCTCCCAATATTCATCTGTATTTAGTTGCTTCTGTTTGAACTCGAAAAACACATCCCTTTATCTCCCCTTACAAGTCGTAGTGTTCCTGAAGGCTGTAAATCCTTTGATTTGGAGCCAGAAACCGACATCAGGTAGAATCATTATTTCTCTCCCTGATTGTCGATTGACAAAACTGCATATTCCGCACAAATTGAAACACGCCGGTTTCATATTCAAGACTTTCTGGCCGTAATTTGGGCATGGCATAATGTACAGCTCTAGCTAGATACCAAACGAAATTAAAAGTCGATGATCAACGTTAACTTTTTGCTAATTTTTTTGTTTTGTAAAACAAATAGTTGAATTGAAATTTTTTTTTCAGCTATATTTGTACGTTTTAAGAATTAATTCCCTGTGTAACTGAAACAAAATATTTCAAGAAAGATGTTTCTTTTTTTTAACAATTTGTCCTAGTGGTGATATTTTGAAACTATACATTCTGTACAAAACGAGCTTTTAGCAGATAGCTGTGAAAGAATATATTTAGGCATTTGTTTTGTATACAAAATTGATTGGTTACATGTCCTGTGTGATTATAGGAGACTTAACGGTTGCTGTTCGTGTATTTCGAGAGAAAATTGTTCATAAATCTTTAAATAATTTTTCAATCAGTTTTTTAAAGCTAAATCATAATTATTCTGGTAAAGTTCTTCACTAATTTAATTCAGAAATGCATATAATTTATTAACTGTTGCTTTTTCTTTTGCTATTTTGGGTACCCTTTTCACTAGTTAAAAATAATTGTATCAAATATAAATGTTTGTTCGTTTATTATTAAATTTTTTTTTTCGTATTTAAACTATTTATGCATATTATTTTAGTAAGTAACTTTATGACTATACATAAATTTATAGCTTATTTTAATGAAAGAAGATCTTTTATAAAGTTTCCATGATTATATCGTGCATTTGTGTTAAAATTCAAAATTCTCTATAATATTTCATTATGTTAAATGCAATTTGTTAATGAAAAATATTTTTGGACAAAAAATTTTCTTATAATTTTTTTGCAGTTTCTTTTAAGCAAAACTACATCAATTTCATTTTCAATGAATATATAATATTCTTTAGGCAAAATATAATAAGCAACAACTTTATAATGGTATAACTCATGTAGATCCTCTAGATTTAAAATGTTTAATACTGGGTTAATTACTATTGGCACTTTTCTGTTAAGGTTAATTGTTATTAAATAATTGTTTAGCTTTACTCTTAAATTCTGCTGAATAAATTTTATTTTAGTCTATATGTATATTTTATTTTTAGAGGCTTGATGCATTTGAGCCTGGTTTATTGTTCATACTCATATAGTTTATTTTAATTTTATAAGAGTTTTGAAGTTGTTGTTTTTTTCCCCTCCATTGTGCTAGCTGCTAGCTATGAAAATGTTATTTTGATACACTTTTCTTCTTGTCATAAATATTTGTTGTTCTTTTTTAAATTAATTCCATTACATTTTTTCATGTATTAATAAAAATATATTTCTGCTCTGCTATTGCATAACATATCCTTCTTGGGTTATATAAAAACTTAAAAA
Source organism: Caerostris darwini (assembly GCA_021605075.1). Classification (NCBI taxonomy): domain Eukaryota; kingdom Metazoa; phylum Arthropoda; class Arachnida; order Araneae; family Araneidae; genus Caerostris; species Caerostris darwini. Next base: position 149,610 of record BPLQ01012385.1, on the reverse strand, counting down.
AGATATTCCCTATCTCAAAAGTTTAACATATTAGGAGAAAATTAAAAGCATTTTAATTTTTAGCATTATTATTATATAAAAATTATGCATTTTTATTTATTTATTTTTAAAAATCAAATTCCTGCAATATTGAACACTTGAAGTAATCTGATAGATAATTTCTGGATAAGATTTAAAATGCTCCATTCATTAAAATTCGAAATTTTCAGTAGAGGAGGAAATCGAAAGATATACAAATTTAGGAAATTTCTCTGATTTAAACTGATCAAGGCTATATATATATCTACTTGCTAACAATGATAATACTGAATGAAAACCTTGATATGAAAGACTACATATGAGTGTACTAACTGACGTATATTGATATTAGAGTAAAATATGTCCTTTATAAGTGATTTTGATCTTAAATAAAGGTGTTCAAGAATAGAATATATAAACGTATATGAGAAGGACAAATATTATTTTAAAGAAATTGTAATGCGTATTACATTTGGAACTTCACCATAGATTAACCTTAATAACTTATATAGTTAGTATATGACCAATTTAGTGGGAAAATGGCTCATCATTTATTCACAGACATTTAAAAAATGGTATCGCTATATGACTGAAACTACTTTTAACATAATCTCAGAAAAAACTGGTGATTCTTTGATAGACAACAAGTATATACTTACTTACAACTCTTAATACAATGTTTGAAACTTATTTGGCCTTTCTCCTCATAAAGCAAAACTGGAAGTATCAATGTATAATACACACTTTTATTTCGTGACTTTTTAGAGAAGCAGAAATACAAAATTTAACATAACAGCATCTTTAATCAGAACTTGTGGGATATAAAATAGTAGCATTCCTTGAAAAATATTTAAAATTTAGCTTTACTAACTTATGGCCTTGTGTAAGTGTAATTGAGAATATATAGAGTATTTTAACTTGAAAACTTTATTATAATGGGCAACTATTGGTGAACTCAAGTGGCTATTTAGAATATATAATACTATCTCTAAAAGGAAATATTTCAAATTCTAGTCCTTTCAGTAGACATACCTTTATTTTAGGTTATTTGAAAATATAGTTAATATGAAATATAATAGTATGTTATAGTTATAGAATATAATTATATTTTTTTGTTCTCTGTGCTTAAACTTTTCAGACATTCTTTGTGCATTTCATTTTCCATTTCTTTTTCTATCTTCTTTTAAACTTTTAAGATGCTTTGTAATAGATTTTGCAATGGTAAGGCTTAAATCTTGCCTGGAAATGTAGTAGACTATATATTATATTTTATCTCTGAATTATTAAGTTAATTAATTAATATTATTCATCAGATACAATTAACATGTCTTGACATATTATAAAACAGCATATATTTGCTATATTTTACTTTGACTAATATTTATTTTATGTTTTTTACCTTTTTCTATTATATGTTTAGGCATTTCTATTCGTTTTTTATGGGATTATTTAATATTTGTATGGGATTATTTCATATTTCTATTAGAATACAGATTTGTTAAATTGAAAAAAATGAAAGTGTATGAAATTTTTTAGGATTTGCTTTTTAAACATTTATGTCCTTAAGGAATTCAAAGTTAGTTCAAAATATTCTTGTTCTGTAGATTAACTAAAAAAATAATGAAATTTACGAAGTTTTAGTTTATTTAATTATTATTCATATCATTCTGTAGTTTTCATTTTCTCCTAATTATATGTTGCTTTTCATTGTTGCATACATTTTTTAAATGGTATATTTATTTATGATCCTTAATAAAGTATTTTAATTATACATGATCATAATTTTTAAATGTTCATAATTGTTAATCTATTATGTTGGATCTGAGGAAAAATATTTTTAAGCTTTTCTCAAATAGTTCTCAGTTTTTTCTGTATTTGTTGATTAACAAATAAGTTAAAAACTTATTTAAGTACTGAAAAATGTTTTTATTGTAATATACAATAAAAAGACAATTCTTTTTAATTGCATCAACAATTCTTTTTATATTGCATTTTTTTTCCATTATTTTTCAAAGGGTACATAAGGATTTGTGTTGATTTTAATAATAGATTATATTTGTATGTATAATTGCAAACTTTTATAGATCATCTGTAAAATTTGCATCTAATGAAAACTTGTATGTTAAACAGAATTTTAAATTTTTTTTCATTGCTGCATGAAATATAAATGTTATTAGAATTTATACTATTTTTATGTCTTCTTTTTTTTTTTTTTTTTATGTGTTCTTTATTATTCAAATTATATGCATGCATAACCATTAGTAAAATTTTTTAACGACAACTAAAAGGGAATAAAAACTTTCTGAATGGATTTTAAAGTAAGGATTCATAATTTTTTATATACCTTTTACTAGTAAGATGAAGGTCACTGACCTCCTTTTCAGAACAATATTCTTACATACAAAAAACAAAATTTAATAATTAAAGAACAATATCTCCTCCCCCTCCCTCCTAAAAATGTAGTGTTATAATACATTTGTCTGTTTTCATCACATTAAATAAAGTGCACAAGTCTTCAAATTTTATTATTAAACACTTTCCATTACTAATATTTCTATGTATCTTGATTGAAATTGTTATGAGATATAAAACAATTTCTACTACTATTGGTAATAAAAGATGAAATTACATTCATATACAAAAACACATATATACTGCAAAGATGCAATTACATTCATCTGAGAAATGTTGAATTTAATTAAAGGTCAATAACGATAATCTTTTTTCTGATAATCTCTGATTCCTGATTAAGAACCTCCATTTTAAAGAATTTAAAATTAGAATTTTCTGTTTATATGTACTGCCATAAAATTTATCATTAAGTATTTAAATATTTTGTTATTATTAGAAATGCCTATGCAGTGTTGAAGGCAAACTAAATATTTGCCTGCAGAAGGATTTTTTTTTTCTTCTAATACAGAAGTATTTTTTTTACATATATATTGTTTAAAAAGGAGGATTAGTGAATAAAATCACTTTTAATTTAATTGTCTGAAGTAGAATTATGTAGGAACTCAAAATATTTGCAGATCTTGATATTTTTTGTTTAGATTATTAAAGGTGAAAACTGAGTCAAATCAAAACTTGTATTGTTAACCTCCTAAATATAAAGTCTTGAGAATTTCAATTACTAAAAATTCTTGCTATAGTCCACAGTGATGGAAAATCTACACCGAATTTGTCAGCTGTAAAAATAAAGCACTCTTGTATAATCCACTGATGTTTTTGTGGCTGTCTGGCTTACTAATTTTCTTTGGCATATCTTTTACCATTAAAGTTCCATTTTTGATTCCAAAATTATATAAAAAGTTACTGTTAAACCTCACATTAATTAATCAAGTTATGATACAGGAACATCATAGAATTTATATAGGTAATGTCAGTTTAGGTAAATAAAATAAAAAGATGTTGATTGACAGTCGAAATTTTCTAAGTTGACCAAATTATGTGTTTTTCTTGCCTTTTATGAAGCTAACAAATTAATTGAATTCCAGTATTAAAAAAAAAAAATTCAGATTTATCAGGAAGAATGCTATTTTATCATATTGAACTGTAGAAGCATTATGTTAATGATGTTTTGAGTAAAAATTGAAAGATAATTTAATGCAGAAGCTTCAAATTTTAATGTAACTTTAATTAGCTCTTCTATAATCTTCTCTTATGATTAATAATGCTTTTTTTTTATTATCATGTGCATACTTATAAGTAATAATTTAAGGGGTTTAATTTAAATTTTTTTTATTTACCTTCACACAATTTTACCTAATTCTGATATATAAGTTTCAAAACCATATTTTTTCATTCTTTTTCTAAGGCTTGTATATGACTTTTTTTATAGGAATTATTAATATTAGTTAGTTTGATATTAAAATATTTTTCATTTCTGAGTTCATGTGGTTATTTAAATATTGACGTCATTAACTTAATATATATATATACACACACATATATGTATATATATATATATTATACATATTAATATATATTTATATAAGCATCAAAAGTTTCCTTTGACCTTTTCCATCTGAATTTGAAAAAACATTTAACTTTACATTTATTTAAATAAACAGGAAGAGTGGCTTGTAGTCTTGAAATTGTCACTGCTTTTATAACATATTTCCATTAGATAAACTTTTTTTTTAAATTTATAAATATTTTTGTACCTTATACTACTTAAACTCTATAAATTAAAATAATGTGAGGCTGATATGAACATTATTGATAGAAATGTAAATGCTTTGTAATATTTTTACAAGTTTATTATAATAAATAGTAATAGGTTTAAAAAATATATAGGAAATATTATAGAGAAAGTCACTTTTGTCTACCATAAATTATTTTAAATTTATGAAACTTATTTTTTTCCTTGTTAAATTATGTCCTTGTGGAAATCAAATTATTGTTTTTAACTCTATATCTCAAATTTTAGTGTATTTATGTTGGTGCATTATCGGATGCATTTTACCAAACTCAAAATTTGCCTTATATGAGTGCTTGAAGAATATGGCATAAATAATGATTTTTTAATTTTACTTGCTTAACTTACTTCAAAAAGGATTTTATTTCAAAAAGATATGAAATCTATATCTAGTGTTCAATTAATTTAAAATTCCTACGTAGATTTGTTACATATATCTTTAATTTATTTATTATAATTAATTAATTTCGAACTTATATTACTAGTAAGATAATGTGTTCAAATTAGATCAATATGAAATTATAACTAATTAAGAAAAAAAGAAAATGTACTGCTCATTATAACTGAACCCAAACAATTTGGCGATTTTACCTGGTGGTGCAGTTAATTGTATAGCCAATGATGTAACCTCATCTCACCATTTCTGTTAAACAGATGCTTCTGGTATACTTGTACCAAAAGTAAACATGAACATGTGTGAATGTTGTTTTTTGTCCTAAATTCTTTCAAAAAATATTTGAAGACACATTGGAATATTCAATTGAAATGGCTGAATAATTGACAAGCACTGTAAAAATGTTGTTTGTTACCAATTAAGGATAATACCATGTTATTTTTTAAGTAAAATTCTTCTTATCTAAATACATTTATAAAAATCTTCACAATATATTTGCTAATATTGGCTTCTAAAGATGCTCTATCAATTTATAAGTGTTCAAGGATAATAAATAGTTTGAAGGTAATGAAATACCATGTGTAACTGCTTTAAGATTTATTTATATTGTTAGTGTTTATATTTGACATCAGTATTTCTTTTCTATTTAACTCAATTCATATTGATATCGAGTAAAACCCCACAGCAATCTGCTTCATTTATAATGTACAAGTGCCAATATACATATATTCCTTTAGAATTAATTTATAGAACAGTGTATATAATGTTTAGGAAGTTAATTTTTGAAGATTTTAGTTTTCATTATTATAATAATGAAAATAGATTATGGTAATTATAATGACTATTTTTGGAAAATTATCATTTATCATATGATTTTTTTTTTCTTGATTATGTTATTTCTATTAATTGTTTTTTAAAATTTGGTGGTTTTCTAATATTTGCTTTTGCTCTTTCTTTTTTTAATAAAAAAGATTTATTTAGCTACACAAAACAGCTTGATACTTCTGTATGTAGCTATAATTGTAGCATAATTGCCTATTGATTTAAGCAAGTTTAGTCAATTTCTTTATTTTGCTTACAATCAAACAACTAATTGTTTATGATAGCATACAAAATGACATTAGTATTATCATATTAACTGGATTTTTTTCTCTATGAATGTGTTCTTAATCAAAGTTTTAATCAACCATGAAATGTTTTCTGTTTACTATTTTATTATTAAAAATGAGTTTATTTGAAAATGTGCTTATCTTTTATGTTTAGAATTATGTCCAATTCAAGCTCGACTGATGGGGATCAAGACATGTCCACTTCGAGCTCCACTGATATTGATCAGGATGCTTTTGTGAAATCTGAGCTTAGTAAATTCATTATGAAGCATACTGGCTTAGATGCTTTAAGGTTCATATGTTTTGTAATTTTATATAGCTATATACTACTGTGCCCTAAAAGTAAGATAAGTTTTCAATTTAATTTTCCGGGGCATATGGAATTTCAATTTTATTTTCTTTTTTAGGTTGTTGGCACTGTCCTTGACATCTATGTGAAATTTTACGTCAAAATATTCATTAGTACTAGAGCGCTTGGTTTTGTGAGATGCTAAAACTGATTCCGGCGATTTCTGAAATGTCTGAATTAATTGAGCAAGAACTTGCATTAAATTTTGTTTGCAGAAACGTATAGAATGTTGCTGAAGGCCTTCGGTGAGCCTTCCTGTATCGGAAAGAAATTTTTAGAAGTGGTAAAAACAGTTCAAAGAAGGCAGAAAACGCGTTGAAGTCGAAGAGCCCTCTGGTCGACCGCCAACCTCAACCAACGAAGTGCCAACAACCTTAAAAAAAAAAAAAAAATTGAAATACCATATGCCCGGGAAATTTAAATTAAAAACTGGTCTTACTTTTTGGACACAGTAGTGTATATATTTTTATTATTTTTGATTTTGTTCTTTTATACTGAATATTTGTATTTAAAATGTGTATTTATAGTTTGTATTTAATATTGAATTTCTATGGGTTTTTCTAATAATATTTGGTATTAAGTACTTTATTTTTTATAAATGTTGTAGATTTAAGGTTTACGTTACAACTAATACAAATGAAAAATAAACTCTGAACAGAATCAGAATAATAATCACGATGATGAAAGTTTTGATATTTTTAATCACTTAGTCATTTTAGATATCTTTGTATGGTTTACAAGGAGAGGCCACAAAGTGTCTGTCACTGACTTAAATGAAATTTATACTATGCATAATTCATAACTGGGATATTAAATGGGCAAAGTAGTATGGAGGACTCCTCAATAGTTTTTAAAAATTGAAAACTTTCAATCTTATTATATGGTTCAAGATACATACCATTAAGTGACACAATGGTTAAAAGGATGATCTAGAAATAAGAAATATGCAAGTTCAATTTGCTCAGTATTTTATTACATTTTCATTCCTGACATTATATTCAATGTAAATTATATAGCAGAATTACATAAATTAATTATGATTATTTTTATATTAAAAATATACTTTCTTAAAATGTTTTTTGCTAATTTTGTCCACAATTAATTTTTTTAAACCAAATAAAATTTTCTGTTCTTACGGAAGGATTTGTTTTTAATTGAGAGTAAAGATTTTTGTTCTGATTTAGTACTTGTACCAACTGCCGCAATTACAAATAATTTTACAGATATTCATGCACATTAAAAAATAATTTTAAAATCTTTGGCAGTAATAATAATTAATGCCTAGCAAGAAAAACAGTTTTTTTTTGTGTGTATATATATATACATACATACATACTGAAAGAACCAAACACTTCTGATTATGATATCAATATATAATTTTTATATCTATTTATTCAGTTAAAGATTCACTGGTGTGAATCTTTAACTGTATAAATACACTCAAGAGCCAAAACTTTATGACCACCCCTACATTTTGCAATGAACTCGCCTGGATGACGTGGAAGGCACGTGATCAGGTGGAAGTGGTATTTAACTTCTGCTGGAGAGTCTGAAAAATCATTCTTTCACTTACTTCTGTGTGTGATGGGAAAGGCTGCGGATCTAAGCGACTTTGATAGAGGGCAGATTGTAATGGCTCGGAACAAGTATTTCCGAAACTGCACGACTCGTGGGTTGTTCGCGATCTACAGTTGTTAGTACTTATGCAAAGTGGATGAATGACGGTGAAACCAGCAGTAGACGATATGGTGTTGAATGTCCACACGCTATCAAAGAAAAAGGTCGTCGGAGACTGTCTCGCATGGTGAAGCAAAACCGGAGCCAGACAGTGGCTGAGCTGACAGCTCAATACAATGCAGGGCCAAGTAGAATAGCATCGGAGCACACTGTTGGATATGGGGCTACGCAGCAAACGTCCCACTGGTGTGCCTTTGCTGACCAAGCGTCATCGCCAACTGCGCCGGGCCCGGAAATATCGTGACTGGTCCATGGACCAGTGGGAGAGAGTTGCCTTGGCAGATGAATCACGATTTGTCATTCATCACGCCGATGGCCGTGTCAGGATACGCCGTCTTCCAGGCGAACAGTTGCTCCCTCAATGTACAGTAGGCCATACACAGGCCTATGCTTTGTATGGTGGTATTATGTTTTGGGGGACGTTCTCTTGGGCGTCTCTGGGACCCGTGGTTGTGTTAGAGCAGACCATGAATGCTACAGGGTATCTGAACATCATTGCGGACCAGTTGCACCCTTACATGGCCTCTGTTTTTCCAGTTGGAAATGGAATGTTCCAACAGGACAACGCCCCTTATCACAAGGCTAAAATTGTGTTGGAGGGGTTCCAGGAACATGATGCTGAATTCCAGTGAATGTCCTTACCGCCTAACTCACCGGATATCAATCCGATAGAACACATTTGGGATGTCCTGGGACGACAGCTCAGAGTTCAAAGACCACCAATTCGCAATATCTCGGATTTGTGTGACCGTTGCTTAAACATCTGGTACAATCTGTCTCCTGCCATCTACCAAGGACTTGTGGCATCTATGCCAAGGCTGGTTGAAGCTGTGTTGCACGCCAAAGGTGGGCCAACTCGTTATTGACAGGTGGTCATAATGTTTTGGCTCTTGAGTGTAGATATAAAAATTTCCAATTAAATTTTCTGAAAATTAATGAGGTACTCCCTACTATTTCCGTCAGCTAATATCTCAGTCATGGTCTACATATGATATAAAATTTAATCAAATTACTGCTGGATATTTCATGACCTTACCTCATTAGTGTAAAATCTAACTCAAATTTTTCAATGCATGAATATAGAGGTACAACCTTCTTGATTGTGGAATTAAAGTTTGTATTAGAGATAAGAATAACTGTGAAATGGTGTTAACTGCTAATGCTAATATAAATTAATGGTTAATTTTAAGCATAAAATTTACCTCTTCAATTTTTTTAATGTGTGGTTAAGTTATGGACATGAATATTATACAATAAACTAACACAATTCGAATTGTAAGATATATTTATTGCGATATCTACCCAGAGAAATGACATATTTTATAATTAACTTTTATGCATCCAAAAACTACATAATTTTTTTACCATTTGCCGAAAATTAAATTTTTTAATTCAATACACTAGATTAAAATAATTAAATAAGTGCATTTTGATTTAGTTCTTTTTCACAAAATTTTTTATTACAAGAAATATTATTTTTAGAAAAGATTTGATGCAAGAAATTTTAATAACAATAAATATGTTGATTAATTAAGTAAAATAAAAGATTTATTTATAATTAAAATATATATATATAGAAATTCTTAAAAAAAAGATTGATGAAACAAATATAGTTTGAATACATGAATTTGTCATACTTAAATAATAATAATGTTTTCTTAAATGGATTTCTGGAAAGATGGCAATCATAAATTTATGCATAAAAATTCGATCTGTTGATCCATTTGATAAAAATTTATTAGAATTTAGAAAAAATATATGTATTATATACAATTATACCTTATATTTATTATATGATATCATCACAACCTATCATATTTTTAAGCAATTAGAGCAATCAGATTTGCAAAATATTTATTATAATATGTATTTATAGTTTCAGAAAAACAGAATTAAAAATAATTAAGTTCTTAAAAAACCCAAACAATAAATAAATAAATAGTAACTCACAAGCATTAGAAATGTTCTTTAACAATGGTTCATGTTTTATACATGCTAAACTTATATTAAGTTAAAAAATAACAAATCTATGAGTATGTGAGGTGAATTTAACTGGAGTTGCATTTAATGCAACACTGAGTGAAACATTAGTTTGTCCTTGTCGAAAGGTTTTTAACAGATGTTAAAATAAACTTCTAATATCAAACTCTTACTATCTGAAGAGTAAATCCACTATTTTTAAAATTCGTACTACTCCTAACTGTACACAGTGTCAAAGTTGTGAAGCGCTGTGAAATAACTGCTAAAACAAATTTCCCTATCCGAAGAATTGTATTCAACTGGTGTTAAAATTAGCCTACTCTTAACGACATCTAACGTCGAGGTCGAGTACCAATGCTAAAAATAACTGTTAATCCTTCATTTTGTCAATTGGAGTTGATCGCTAATTGTCATCAACAGTGTTTAAATTAATAGTTATGTTAATATTTGTACAAGCATCAGCAAAATATTTATTTGCATACTTTCAAAATTGTAAAGGAGATTACAAGGATTGTTTCCTTGATGGGGATATAGTATACTATAATTATATTACCTTAGATATGCACACTCTAGGACTATAAATGCATGTATAGCATTTGATTGATAATTTATCCAAAGTTAATCTAAAAGTTATATGTACAATGAAAAATAATTGTATAAGTTGATTTTCCTACATGATTGATGAAGAAAGGCAAAGAAAAAAAAATTGATTATCATATGATTTAAAATTCTTGATTTAATAATATCATAAAATTAAGTAAATGAAATTTATGTTAACTTTTAATTTCAGCAAGAACTCTTCAAGACTGCAGCAAATTTTCTGAGAACATTTCCAGCTATAAAAATGTTTAATAATAATTATTTCCCTTTTAGCTTCACTTTAAATTATGTTTCAAAAGTCTCACAATGTACTACATTAGATTTTTTTTTTTTATAATACTTTTACTTCTCATGTATTTAGAGATATCACTCACAGTAGATGCTAAAATCAAGGCACTTGGCACTTCTTAAATTTTACTATATTCAGCAGTTTTCAAATCAAATTGTGTTTTTTTTTATATAAATTGATTTAGATGAATTAAAACAGATAAAAAAATTGTAATAAAAACATATTTCGTCAAGCAAATAAATTAAGTAATATTTGCAGCAGTAGGACTATTTATATCAATTATATGAAAATTTTGAAACAGCAGGTTAATTTTTCACTTTTAACTGAATATTAAACAATAACAGTATATTAAACTATATATTAGCAGTATATTAAAATTAAATTTTTATATCAAACACAAACCATCTTAAAAATTTCTTATTATGATTTCAGACATTTTCTTTTCATGACTATATGCTTACGCTGGAAACATTTACTAAACAAGATTTTATTGCTTTTAATACATATTTTAAATAAAACTATGTATTTTGATGAAGAAATGAAATTTCTAGATATTCATAATAAACAATAAATTTGAAGAATATACTTTTAAAAAATTAGTTAGCGAACAACTCATGTACACATATTAAATGAAAAGGAAATGTAGAAATTTGTGATATTACCATAAAATCTTAGACATAAGAATTTATAGAATAAAAATAAATAAACTACTCAGTTTTAGAAAATAACTGGCCCTTAATTTGCAATTTATATAGAAGACTATTTTTTTAAAAATGGGATCTCACTCAAACAAATTACTGCACAATTTTCACTAAATTCACACTTTGAATATAAAAGATAATAGATAAAAAAGTATTTTATTAAAATAATACATTTACTAATGGCCATATAGGACTTGGCTTACTTTAATTTGGGAAAATATAAATATCAAAGATTTTCTTTTATTTTATTTTTTCACAAAGTTGGTTTAATATCTTTTTGCGTTGTATATATCTATATTTTATCTTTCCATATTTTAAGATTATATAATTGTCAATTTGAATTCTCAAATATCAAATATGGTGTATCAAAGTTGACAAATTTTCACTTTGGGGGAATAATTTGCATTGTTAAATAAATGTAAGATATCTTAACTGTATTTACAGACTTAATTGCAAATCCCTTTTATTTTTGTAATACAAAATAAAAATTTTACTAATGATCTTTTGCCACTGTCCACATTATGGGGATAACAAATGGCACATGATAAAAATTATTTGCCCATCCCCTTTAATAGTTTCCAACATGCATGAGTTCTACTGTATCCTAGTCTTACACCTTGCTTATAAAAGCATTCTTATCTGAATAAGCAATACTGTGTTCTCAATAACACTGAAATTAATGGAAAAAATCAACATATTTTTATATCTATAAAACTGTGCAAAATTTATATAGCAAATATACATATAAAAGTAATATAGAGTAAAAAACAATTGTGTGTAATAAAACATGTTTACGTACCTAAATCGGGGAGTTTTCAAATGCAAAAATATATTATAATAAGAACAATTTATTTTTAACACAAAGACAATGCTGAAATTGTTCAATATGAATGATAATGTACAAAAATGTTATACAAAAAATTCTTTTTTGTAATTCTTGATTTTAAGATTAAAAATTTTACATTGAAGCTTCCAGTATCCAATCTATATTTATTTAGCTGTTAGCATTTGGAATATTATTTCTTATTCTTTTTTTAGCTCGATTGATGAGATTGTTTTAAGTTATATAATTGGTGCACTAGAAACTTTGGGAAGTGCCGACTCACCTGAAGATGTGTTTGATGTTGATGAATTTACAGAAATGATGACTGCTTATATTCCTGCTTTTTTAAATATACAGAGGTAAATGCTGTTCAAATTTTTTTTTATCATTTCCAATTGAAATGTCATAAAAATTTTTCTTTTATTGAAAAGTAATTTTAATAAAGAATATTTATGCAATACTCTCTTTCATGAACAATAGCTTCTTATGGTTTTTAATAGCTACTTAGTAAAACTTCTAAAAGCAACTAACCATCCTTTTTTAATCTAAAGTAAATAACTGTGGGTGTTTTTTTTACAACTATGAGAAGCAATACAGATACAGTCATAAATATGAACAATTTAGCCCTTACAAGCTACTTTATTTCCACTTTAAATTATGTATTTACATTTTAAAAAGAAATTTTGATGAAGTGAATTTTTTTAAAAGAATGATCATTTTCTAATTTCTTTCTATCTCAACAAAAGCTTTATATTTATCTTTGTAATATAAAGCTTTCATACATATAGAATGATAAATAAACTAAAAAAATAGCACATTCATTACTCACATCCTTGTGTAGCATATCTAACTCACAGGTGAGTTAATTCTCCACATGGCAAATAGAATTTAAAAAACTGAAAAAAATTTTTGTTACAAAGTTGCTGGTGAGTTCTGTAGGTCACATGCTGAAAAAAAAACCCGAAACAAATACCAATTGATAAAAAGAAAAGACTAGGCAGTTAACTTTAAAGATTGATCTATGATCATGTTTGTTCCTGTGCATTTCTGAGCACAACTGAATTATTAAATTCCCTCTTATATTTTAAAGTCATATTTCAGGATGTTTTATGGCGGTATTGATTATTATATTCTGTTCTGGACACCAATCATATTGACTATTTACTCTTATTCACTTCAGACGTACCAATTTCCCACCCGAATGAACGTGTTTTCAATGTTAGCTTAAATGCTCAAGGAAGTAAAGTTCGAACACTCAACTATGATAGAATCTCTGTAGGAATGCTGCAGTGAATATACATGTATCCACTTTATTGATCACATATATAGATAATAATATCTAGCAGTTATCTCGGTAGGATAGCAGAACTCTTAGTTGAGCTTTTGAACACCCATTACCAGTGGCACAGCAAGGATGTTATTCTCCTTAACTTGTCCTTCACGAATATTACTCTTGAAGGTTTTTTAACATTTAAGTCCAAGTTTTAAAAAGTAAGAGGTGCTACTATAAATGTTTTTAACATTATAATTTTCAAATGCAACATTAAATTTTTAGTTGCTTTGTAAAATGGTATGTATTGTTTTAAAACGTGCCTTTTTTACAGTATATGGGAAATAACACCCATTTTTCTCTTCCTTATTTCCCTACCTATAATTAACTAATCCAATTGTTGTACCAACCTCTATTAACTTTTTGTTCTCAGAAAATCCTCTTTGTGTGTTTTCTATTATTAATCACTCACTTAACATTTCATGTAATGAGTCCCATTTCTGCATTTTCCACACTCTGCAATTCATTAATACAAAAGCTTTTTGTAATTTTCTGTTAATAATCATGCATTCTGACTACAATACCTACCATCTTTCATAGTATTCAGATGTAGTGATTTTCTCTCCTCTATAACTATTGGAACTGGACTTCAACTTTTTACCTTCCTTAAATTTCACGTTAATAAAATGAAGTAAAAAGACTTAGGACTTTTTACTTATCAAATGATTTCACTTGGCTTTTGGCTACGCATCACAACAGCTTCCAGGTTTACTACACAAAGTCAATATGATTTGTAAATATGCACAAAAATATTACATAGTGTGAAATTTTTTTAAAAGGAGACAAGATTCAATTTCAAGAATAGCTTAGGATTTGGTGTTTTCTGTTATGTGTTTTTGTGCAATTCTTCTCCATTGTGGATTCTTTCTTCTGGATTGTCATCCTTCAATATTTCTTCATTCTGATGTCATCCTTTTTTTAAAAAAATCTGTATCCTGCCTATATGTCTACAGTACTGTGTTTTGTCCAATCACCTTCCTGTGGTGCATTTTTCAATTTTGCAGATTTCAAAAATGTTAATCTTCTGTGTGAGTGCTTGTGACATTGAAATGAATTTCATCAAATGCAACAAGAGTAAAATTAAACAGTGAGTGAAAGTGAAGTTTTTATATATTTATCAATTTCATAATTTTTCCTACATTTTTATGAGACATAGTTAAAAAAAAAAAAAAAAAAAAACTCAGAAAAAAAAAGGAAGCCCTACATATTTAATATGGAATGGGATCTCCTCTGACTTGTACACATACCACAATGCGTTTTCATGTTAGCAATAAAGCTGTTAACCACAATTTGGGGAATTAAGCTCCACTCTTCCAGCAATACCATCTGAAGAGCATTTACATTTCTAGGAGGAGGATGTCTATGTGCAATTGCTCTTCCAAGATAGTCCTATAAGTTCTCTATCGAGTTGTAATCAGGGGACTTTCTGACCACGGTATTCTCTGAATATCTTCACATTCAAGGAATTCGTCAACGATATTTGCTCGATGTGAATGACTATTACCGTTTATAAATAAAAAGTAAGATCCATATGCACCTCTGAAAAGTCTCTAAAACCTCATTCTGATATCTCTGGGCGGTCATAGATCCGCTGTTAGGTAACGTGTAGGGGCATCCGTCCATCGATCATTATTTTTCCCCTTACCATCACGCGGCCTGTTGGCCAAGTGGTTAGCGCTCTGGCCTTTGGTATCCCGGGCTTCAGGTTCGAATCCTGGCGGTGGCATGGAGTGGTCATGTCAGTGGTTCGGAATCCACGTTAAACTGTAGGTCCCGGTCAGTTTAGCCCAAAGTGTGCACAAGAGGAATATAGAGCGACCATATTTCCACTACTGAAACAGTCACGTTCCGTAATGTTCGAGGGATAATTTAGTGTTCCTGACTCCCTCCACATGTAAACACATTTAGAATTACCTGTAAAACTAAACCACGACTCATCAGTAAAGAGAACATAGGATTAGGCTTGATTTTAATACATTCTCTGTAAACATGGATCACATTGATTGGGCATTTCATTGAATATCATTATTTTTGCTAAGATAAATTTGGACTTGAGTGTAAATCATGTTGAAATTTATTCTTCATCTTTCTATGTAATTGAATAATTATGTAAAAATGAAAATGTTCAACAGCAAAAAAAAAAAAAAAAAAAAAAAAAAAATCAATGAATAAAATTAAATTTTTGGTAATTATTTATTTTAGGTACAGTTATGATGATAATGATATAAATAATGAGTAGGTTCACATTTCTAATGTTAACTGTGGAACACAACACGTTACATTTTGTATCCTTAGGTTGTCAACAATAAGTTGAATTTAATTTATCAATTTAAGAATGCTATCAAATTTCTTTAAAAAATAAATATGAAAACTTGTTTTTATCATGCCACACAGCATATTTCTTTCTCATGGATATGTCTTTGTTGAAAGGGAGTTTTTTTATAAATTCATAATGGCTGTTGGTGAATCAGTCTGATGAAAGCCTTATTGAACTGGGACAAATTTTCAATGGAATACAAACAGTTGGATGCATTTTAATCACCAAAATTACAAAAATAATTCTCAGCTACCTGATATCTTCTCACTCTAAGTATGTTGAATCAATAGCCAGAAAAAACTGAAGCTCTAAAACAAGAAAAAGCTGAATCCAAAAGAAAAAGTAAAGCTGAGAAAATAAAGGAATTGCAAAGCAAAAATCAAAAACTCTTCTTTGATGTTCAGAAAAATAGAAAAAGCTTGAAATAATAAGGAAATGAAAGAATTAATGCATTAAATATGGTTAGACTCTTATAATTGTTTTGGCTTAAACATTTCTGGAACCTTTTTTAGAAATTTACTAGCTGATATGCCGGGCCTTGCAATACTAGATTTAAAATTATTGTTTACTAAATCTTTTTTTAGCATTATAGGCCTGTCTTGTTCTTCCTAAACATTTATTGGGTCATGGTCATAAGGTCTAATATTGGAAGCATTAATTAAAGAGTAACATCAAATTTAGAACAGATTTTAATTAAAATTTTCAATTTTATACTCTACAGATAGTTGTAGGATTGCTTGAGATTATAAATGATGGCACTGTATGCATAAATATTTTTAAATGGGGAAGTTAATTGAGTTTTAGGTGCTGAAAATATTTTAAAATTCTGAATTAGACTAAATTTTAGAAAATAAGCAGCTTTCTTTAAATACTGGAACTATGGATTGTTATCTAGGATCCCTTTATTTCTTTTAGGAGCAAAATCTAGAATTTTTTTAAGTCCATTCTGGTAAACCCCTAAAGTTTTAAATTCCTATACCAGTTTTGCATGTTATATTATTTGTTTTTCATTATCAAAATTAATTTTGTAGAATTTCGGTAGTATGCTATATCTTGGTAATTTAGATCTAGCATTAAAATATTTTTATGAAATAAAGTATCATAACAACCGAGAAATATTTTTCATTAAATCATTGATAAATATTTATCCATTGAATTTAATTGTTACTGTTCTTTAAACTCACTATTTACTTTGCAACTATTTGTACTATTTGCTTTGCTACTTTGGACTATATGCTTTGCTTTTTATTACACTTTACTATGCTTTCCTTGGAACATATTGTAATCGAATACTTTATACAACATCCTCAACTTCAAACGGTTTTATGTCGGAATTTGACTAAACGCATATGGCTTTTCCCTCCAGGGTTGAATGATGTGATAATTTTTTACTAATAATTCTGTTTTATACTTTTTATTTCTTTTACTATAATTTTAGTTATTTCTTCAATTGATTTGTTGCAAAATATAATTATTTCGTTCGTAATTCGATACTTTTACATCCGACATTCTTTTGACTCGTTTTTATCAAAGCATGGTGAACTACATAGATATACGTTTTAATAATGGGAAATTAAATTCTGTAGAGGAAAAGGATCTCTAATTATAATCGCCATTATACACTATTATTTAAATTTTAACTCTCGTTGTCTACCTATCGGCGTATTTCCTTAACTTGCTGACCTTCGTGTAGTATATATAAGCCGTTGTAGATTGAACAAGACTTTTATATATAGTTATTTTATACTTTCCCATTGTAAAAGTTTTGAATGAGTAGGATAACTTTATTTCTGTCAAAACCTTCTTTTCCTTTTTACTGGCAAAAATCTGTGTGATGGGTTTAAAATTCTAGTGATATCAAAGAAAATTCTTGTTTTATGATTTTCTGTAGGATGGCCAAATTTTGAAAATATTTATTAAATTCGTTATTTTTTAAAGGTTTTAAACATAAATGTTATTAATCTCTGATGTATAATTTTCATATTAATAGGGTTTTTTAAAATAGCTTATATAATGTCCCGGTTTTATGTGAATGATCTGGAATTTTTCAAAATTTCACCTGGAAAATTTGGATAAGTCAGGGAATTTTACTTTGTTTGGAAAGTGGCCACCCTGATTTACAACACATTTTTTAGATAGTAAAAAGCAATCTAATGAATAACAATTTGCTAACTGTAATAAAAACTTCAGATCAAGGATTATATTAAAGTATACTTGATTTTCTGAGAGATACCAGTCTAGATTTACTAAACTAAAGACCAGGGCTACAATAATGGTTCAACTATGAAAGGAAACAATAAAGGGATTAAGGCACATATCATGAAAGAAAATTCTCAGGTGTTTTATATGCAATGTGGATGTCATAGCCTAAATTTAGTGGTTGGTGATAGTGCAACAAGTGTCCTAGAATCTATATTTTGGTACTGTCCAGCACTGTTGCATATGTGTTGTACTGTTTTTTCCCTCTCCTGGGCAATGCACACACTGAAAAAATTATTAATTGCCTTGCTTAAGATATTTTTGCCTGCCTTCCCTTATGCAAGACTAGATGGGAGTGTAATTATGAATTCTCATAATTTCCTATTTAATAGAATGCAATTAGATAGGAAATCATGAGAATTTCCGAAGCTCTTTATGAATTTTCAAAAATATTTTTCTAGTAATGTCTTAGGTAAGCTAAATGTTGTCAGCAAAACACCTCTATTGAGTTATCTACTGCAATTTCATATATTCCAAACATACTTATGAGCCCAATTTCAATCTAATCCTGGAATATCACACTGAACAGCGCTTTTAAAGTTGTTAGGATGCGCTAGTTGTTCCAGAAACAAAAAAAATTTATACTATCACGAATTAATGAACTTAAAGTAAATTGTTATAGATGTATAGTGTCACTAATTATGTAATTGATTACGATACAAATGGGTATGAAAAAGTACTGTAGTCAGTAAAAGAGTTAGCTCCAGAATTAGATGTAAAGACCATTTTTAGAAGTAAAAAAATAAGCAAAAGGAGGAGGCTATATGAATAGGAGTACACTGACGAAGTTTCAAATGCAAATGACCCAGAAAATTGATTTAAAAATCATGGGTTCAATATAATACTGTACAGAGCTATCAACTTTTTATCAGAGATTTTAACAGTTACATAGCACATGAGGATTTTTAAATGACCAAAAATATCTGCATGAAAAATAAACTCAAAGTAACATGCTACGGTTAGGAGAATAAATTAAGGTACCACAAAAATAGGGATATTAATGAACATGATCTCTTGACTGAACTACATATTTCCAAAGAAATATTTTCTGAAAATGTAAGGCTTCCATAGAAGCCACTAGGTTCTTAAACAATGATGAGTTACAATATGTCATGGCAAATCTGTGGGTTTTCATTAAGAATAATGCTTACTATTCCCATTTCCATGGCCACTGGCCAGAGAAACTTCAGTAAAAATAAAAACATACTTATGATCATCCATCTCTAAAAACAGAATGAATTCTGTGGAAATTTTCTCTATAAAAAATATTATAAAGAATATAAATTGCTATAAAAATATTTGGTAGTTAAAAGGCTAGGAAAAAAATATTTTAAGTAATGTTTAAAAAAATATTTGTGCTGGTTAAGAAAAACTATATTGTTTATTGTTTGTTAAAAACAATCCAGATAATAAATTCATTTCTGTAATTTTAGTTTCTTCCTTGTGACAATTTTGGTAAGTATAATATACTTAAAGTGGGTGCCAAAATGCAGCTTGCCGAAGGCTCCAGCAACTATAGGGCAGCTCTGCATATGAAACATACTTTATATACAATTGCATATCTTTATTTTTTAGCTCTCACACATATGCTTGGATGTTTAATTTAGCTGATTTACTTAAAGAAAGTTCAAGAAAAAAAAGTAAGCTTTTGTTTTAAGTTTATCAAAAGTGTCATTTTATTTGAAACTTGTATTAGCTCTTTTATATTATGAGCTGTGTACTATATTAAGTATCGTTTGACAAAATAATATAACTATTTTATTATAATTAACTATTTTACACTGATCGCCAATTAAAACTTTTTACTTAAAAAGTATTTTTAATGATTTGATATTTCCCTTTTTTTAGTAAATATATATTAAGTCAATTGGAAGTATTTATTTTAATAGTATTTAATAAGGCTAACCTTTCCTTCACATTTTTATATTTACTCAGCTATTTTTTTTATAATATATGTCATTTTGATGTATGGTTGTGGTATTTGGAATTATTTCTTTAAACATCTTGTGCTGCTCATAATTTTCGATAATGATTAGTATAATTTGCCTTTGAGACATATATAAAGAGAAAAAGAGATTTTGAACTTGACTTAGCATCCCTTTTAGAGACTTTATTTAATCGTATTGAAGCCTAAGAGCTATTGTAAGATTGCAAAGTAACATTACTATTTTTAAGCATGTTTCAAACTAGCTATATATTGCTTATAGAATTATTCAATTTGTACTGATTGTAAAAAATATATTTTAGATAAAAATGCAAGGGATTTGGCAGACAGTTACTTATTCAAATCTTATGAAAGGCAACGCACCGTGTCTGAAAGCAGCAGTCAGGGTAGTTTAAGTGGACATCGGAAACACACGCGAACTAGAAGAACATCACATCAGAGTTTAAACAGCTATAGTTCAAGCCAGTCTGAAGATGATGAAAAGTGTGTATCGGTAAGTATGCATTTGTATTTTTCTTTTTGATAAAAGAAAAAAATAATTAATTATTGCTAATTTTTCAAAGATTTTAAAAAGGGTTCTTAAATTCTGATATATTTTGGCACTCCTTGAACAGAAAAAATTACGTTGCATCCTCCAACCAACTTTTTTATCAGTAAAATGAAATTTATGAGAGATTTAACATCTTTTCATTTTCAAAATTTAATTGGTTTTTCCCATAAATTATTCAGAGTATTACTCTTCAACAATTAGCTTTTTGTTTACTCACAATCAATAAGTATATGCATTGAAATTAAATTACAACTGACAGACTGGTAGAATTAAGTATTAAATTTTGCTGTAAAGTGTAGTAAATAGTCTTTTCTTTCAGACTTTTTTCAAACAATAGCATATTAGAAATCAACTTTTTAAATTTTTCAGAAACATGTATTGCTTGCCAGCTATTATAATGGTGCTTGGGACTTAACTTTCTGAAGTATCTTTACAATCAAATTACTCTTCACGCTCTGAAATTTATTCATTATTGGATTGCTCTATCTCTAAAAACTCCACCTTGTCAAAATCCACATCCCTACTCATTACTTTATTCTGGGATTATATTCCAAATGTGATTCTCATCTCTCTTGCTACATTAACCAACTAGTAATTTTTTAACACTCTTTGCATCCTACTTTTGTCTATATTGATTAGGAACATTCATAAAACACTTGGTTCCAAATATTTGCAAGTGATGCACATTAGATAATGTGCCAATAGGAGTTTTTGCTTTTAACTTGTTGGATCAGTTTTGTTGAGAACATATGCTACAATTTCCACAGCTTCAGCCCACAACTTCACAGAGTGTAACATTGAACTTAAAATTTCAACAAGAGTCTTGTTCTCCTTTTCAGCAACTCTATTTTGTTCGGGAGTATATGACTTAGAACAGGGGTCTCCAAACTACGGCCCGCCAGTGTCTTCAATCCGGCCCGCGACAACGAATAGCATATTGTTGCTGTAATAAGGTGGATAAAAAAACACAGAATGATAATAACTCGATTTTATTTATTTGCTAGATAAAGCTTAATGACAATCATAATATGCAGAAAATTTAACTTAAGCATAACAACTAACAAATAATTTAAATGAATTCCACTAACATTATAAACTAGTGAACATCCTGCGGTTGCCCTCGTTATGTTGATGTAAAGAGTATCGCATATGTATGTATATCGATGTTTGGAATGTATATATCCTGAATCAAACATGATTTTTATCCTGAAAATCCCTCAGGAACGGAAAAGTTAAATGAACGCGAATGAAACCGCGGGGTATCCACTTGTAAAAAAATACTAATGAGATTTATATAATTGTAATTTTTCACTGACAATAGTTTGTAGTTGTGGATCAATTTTACTTGTACCAATTATTAAAAAAGATTTAAGATACTCATCGGTTAACTTAGATCTGTAAACATTCTTTGTGTACTTCATTTTGGAAAATACTTTCTCACACAAGTAAGTAGTACCAAAAACAGAAAACAGCCCACGAGCAAATTTATGTAAATTATCAAATTGTATCAGTGGAAGACTCTTATAAAATTCCAACAAAGATGAGTTTTGATATCTGTTCTTAATTATGTCACTGCACTGTAAATCAATAATTTCCATTTGGAGTTCCGGGGCTAGGGTTTCAATGTCAGTATCAAAAGGATTTTGAAAAATTTTAATTTCATTTGTAATGTCATCAAAGTCTGAGAAACGAGTATCAAAATTTATCTTCAAAGCACTCAAAACTTCGACTGCAAAATCGACGGGAAATTCAGTCTCAGTAGTGCGGCTGAATATTTCACATGTTTCAAAACGTGTGAAACATTTTTTACGTAATTGTGATTGAAACAATATTATTTTCTGCCGAAACGATTTGATATTAGTGCATAGATCAGGGAGAAGCTGGTTTTCTCCTTGCAATCACAAATTTAGTTCGTTTATATGTTTGTCAAATCGGCATAGAATGCTAACTTCCATAGCCATTCGCTATTTTGTAATTCAGTAAGAGGGCGATGCTTTTCATTAAAAAAAAAAAAAAAAAAAAAAAAAATCGATCTGTGCTCGAAGTTCAAAAAAGCGCTGCAGGACTTTTCCGCAACTAAGCTAGCGTACGGCAGTGTGATACGGTAAATCATTTTCTCCCATATCTTCAATAAACTCGCGGAATTGTCGGTGTTTCAGCCCAGTGGATCTGATGAAATTAACAACTGATATGACTGGTTTTAGAACTTCAGACATATCCAAACATTTTCCGCACAAGGACTGTTGATGAATGATACAATGCAAGACTAATGATTTTGAACCACCATCATTTTCTACTGCCTTTGACACAAGTGCAACCACTCCTTTATTTTTACCACACATGTTTTTGCCTCCATCAGTTGTAATAGATTTCAAGTTTTTCCATCGTATGTTCTTTTTATTAATGGCATTGTCAACTCCTTTAAAAATATCTGAATTAGCCATGAATACTATCAATATCAAGAAGTTCTTCATACACTTCATAGCTTTTATTTACTCCTCGAATAAAAATCAACACCTGAGCCGTATCTGACACATCCGTTGACTCATCCAAGGCCAGAGAAAACCACTCAAGATGTTCATTTTTGTCAGACAATTGAGACCCGCGGTACTTCTGGAGTGAACAATGTGGCCCACCGGCTGAAAAGTTTGGAGACCCCTGACTTAGAGTATCTGACAATAATACTTTTGGCATGCACCATTTCATATGCCTTGGTATTTTTTAATTCTCCACAATCTCTGATGAACTCTTTGATGGTATGACCAGCAGCTGCCATTTCACCCCCCAAAAATAAATTGTAAAATTGTAAGTAATCACCTTTGATTGATACAAACTATCTTGATTCTGCCACACAGCTTTTCTGTATCAGCCCACACACATCTGCATCAATGAGTGCTCTAATCATGTTTGTTCAATCAGGCCTTGCTCCAAATTTTCTACACTGCTGTTTTCTAAACATGCACCCTGTACAATGCTCTTCATTAAATTTGACCTTAATTTCTCTTTAATTGTGAAATTCTTTTCATTTTGTATTTTGATGACATAGTTCTTCATGCCAAAGCTGAAAGTCATTTTATAATATGCTGCTTTCTTCTTCAGAAATCTAACTCTCATTTGAAGAGCATACAAACCTCCAGATGTTCATACATTTCTCAGTCTTGGTCTTTCATTTCTTATAAATATGCTGTTCATTTTATCAGCCCTTAAGTAAACACCTTTGTCTATTGTTTTCCCAGCAGAAACAAACCATATATCTTCTTAGTAGTTTGATAAATTTATTTCTGATAAAGCCCAAATCAACCACTTATGAACATTTCAACACCAGTAAAGAAGATGAAAAGCATTATCTGTATATTTGTCAGGATTTAAATAATAAATTATATGCAAAAGTCTTTACATCAAGTTGCTTTTTATTTTACACATTTTGTGAATAAAAATTTATTTGCATTTTGGATTTCTGTGATGGCTGTTTTATTGTTTACAAATCCATCCTACACATGTATTTTTCTTTTAAATCTATTTGTGCAGAATATCATTAATTTAATAGATATTTTTAATTTAAAACATATTGCTGTGTTATTTGTACTTTTACAAGATGAGAAATTTTAGTTTGGATACAAATTTTTCATAACAATTAATTGTTGTAAAATGCAAAAATTAACTTTAGAGAAACTCTGTAACCAGAGCAAGGCCTTGATGAAATATTGCTTGATATGTAAGAAATATTTGGGTTAAATGGTGAGCATATGTTTAAATTATATAGGCCTTTTGTCACTGTTTCTGTGAGAATTATTTTAACATAATGATTGTATGTATCAAACAAATACAAAAAAAAGGGGCATTAGAAAAATGTGCTTGTAAATAATTTATTTTAAAAAAAGTCGTTTATATTTTCCCTGTGAAACAATTTCTAAAAAATTACAACACATGGATTAAAAATATTTTATTCATAAATTAAAAAAAAGAATGCACAATTCACCAAGTTAATTTTTGAGAAAGAAGTAATATCCTTTCTTTATTTAAAGAATGAAATAAATGATTAAATGATTTTATAAATGAAACATGATCAGTTATTGGGTTAAATCATTTCAAACTAAAGCTCAGTCATGTTGAATTGTATATTGCAATAAGATGGTATTTTTTTGTATAAAAATTTAAAATCACACAAAATAAAAACATATTTGAACTTAAACCTAGAAAATTTCCTTTAAAATTACAATATCTATTTGGTTTATAATTATAAGATGATCATTTTGGCGAAGTACTTCTGTAGAAAAGAATCTGATTTTATTAAACGGGATACTTTAATGATACAAAATATTCATCTTACAATCAATATTATCACTAACTTGTGAAGAAATAATGCAGCTCACCATAAAATTTTACAGATTTTATTTAAGTATACATTTAGTGAGCTAAAGTGTGAATAGTTATACATTTGATGTACTAAAGTAAGAATCCTGAAAGATTATAATGTTTTCAGAATTTACATACTGGCAGGTGTGATTCTCTGAAGTTCATTTCTTAACATTCTTGGAGAAATAATTTTTATGAAAAAAAGAAATTCATATATAAAAAAAATATTCATACTTTTATATGATTCTTTTACACATATTGTTTGTGGAAATATTTTCTGGTGGAAGAAGAGTCTTTTTTCTTTCTTTTATTTATTTATTTTTTTATTTTAAATTATCAATGTGTGAGTGGTCTTTTTATTAATGTTGAATTTCGTGAAGTTTCAGATAAGATATTTTAATGGATTAAAGACATACAAATATGGCTTCTAATATACTACTGTGTCTAAAAAGTAAGGCCAATTTTCAATTTAAAATTCCCGACGTATATGGATTTTTAGGTTGCTGGCACTGTCCTTGACATCTATGCGAAATTTGAAGTCAAAATATTCATTAGTGTTTGAGTTACGCTTGGCTTTGTGAAACGCTAAAACTGATTCCGGCGATTTTTGAAATGTCTGAATTAATTGAGCAAAGAGCTTGCATTAAATTTTGTTTGCGGAAACGTATAGAATGTTGCAGAAGGCATTCGGTGAGCATTTCTATATCGGAAAGAAATGTTTAGAAGTGGTATAAACAGTTCAAAGAAGACAGAGAACGCTTTGAAGACGAAGAGCTCTCTGGTCGACCATCAACCTCAACCGATGAAGCTCACGTCCAATTACAATTAGAGACCTTGCTGATGTTGTTGAAATTTCAAAAGGATCTGTCAATTCCATTTTGGGCGTCAAATCTCGATTGGTATCGAAAACACTGAATGCGCCAGCTCACACTGCATTAATTCTTCGTGAATTTTTCGCCAAAAATGAAACCCATATCGTTCCACAACTACCGTATTCAGACCGTGCGACTTCTGGCTATTCCCTAAACTCAAAAGACCACTCTGGGGACACTGTTTTGAGTCGATTGAAGAGATTCAACGTGAATCGCCGCGCGCTTTGAAAGGCCATCCCTGCTGATGACTTTTTAGCGTGCATTGAGGATTGGAAAAAAAATTGGCATAAGTGCATCGTATCTGGAGGGTATTACTTTGAAGACGATGAAATAAATTTGGAAGAATAAATAAAGAGTTTCTGAAAAAAAAAAGAAATTGGTCTTAATTTTTGGGCACAGTAGTACTAAATACAGTTTTTGACAAAAGAATGAGGCCCTTTTAAAAAGTGCATTTATCTCAAAATGATTTTAGAATAAATAAATTTTTACAGTTTTCATAAAAATTAATCATAAAAACTTTTCTTCAGATAATTTCAATACTAATTGTGGTATATTTATGATTTGCAAAAGGCATCAATAAAAATATTGTTATCTAGTCTTCTTTACAAAATGAAGTGCACTTTGCATAGCAAAACGACCTAGTTTTATCAATGATTCTCTATTATTATTTAATAAATATTGCATTTAAAAAAATTCAACTTTTAAAAAAAGTTTGTTTGCCGCTGAGTTATTTAAGGAGAATGGATACCCATGTGTGTAAGAACAGTAAAAAATCGGTCTGAATCGGTAAGGCCAGAAAAAAGATTTGCAGTGTATGTGAAAAACCAGCATTTAAGGTTGAAATGAACTAAGCCTACAATATTTCACTGTGAAATGTGCGCCAAAGTTTATTTTATTTTATTTTATTTATTTTTTAATATAATTCAAACTTTCAGCTAAACCTTGTCTTACTTTTTTCTCCCAGAACAGCAATTCCTCAATTTTATCTTTGTTTTTACAATAAACAAGCTTATCAAAAGATATTAATCTTTATATATGTTTTAAATGTTTGATATGGCATATATTCCAAGTGAAATTAAGTATACAGCTCAGAATTTATAATTTCCACTGTAAAATATAGAAAATAAAGCATAATTATCTAGAGCTGCATGATAGCTGATAATGTAAAAAAAAATTTATTTGTGAAGTTCAATTTAGTGGTCACATGTATATCAAGAGACTTGTAGAATCATAAATTTTGCCCTGAAAAAAAATAATGTGATCTGTATAGATTTAACATTCCTGATTTTAAATATGGGATCAAAATTACATCAGCATTTTCCATATTCTATTTATAGGCCGTTTTATTTCAAAAAAAATATTGAAATAACTGAAAGATTGATTTATTCATTTACAATGCTACTTAAAGACAAAAATAGAAAAATACTATTTTATTAATAAATTAATGTTCCTAATAAAAACTCATTTTCTTCACTTTGCTCTCTTGCATTAAACTTTTGGTGAATCTTGTAAACTGCAGAGTAGTAATCTGCTAACATACTTTCATTCGATTTGCTGCTGTATCTGTTTCACAATTAGGCTACATCTTGGTAGAATTTTTCTCTTTGCCAATCCAAAATTGCTTGTCTATTATGTAGAAAAAACGAATAAAAAGGAAAAGAGCTTTACAGATATTGTGCATCCCCATGTTCTAACTAAGGAAAGTACTTTCTCCATAGTTTTGAGGGGGTTTTTTTGACAGAATATTTTTATATGTGTTTTCAACTGCATCTCAAGCCGCATTTAGTTTGCTTCTGAAACCGGGATCTTGAAACAATTACTTCTTGAAATTTAACAAAAGTATCGTCTTTCATTTTAACCTCCCATATGTCATATCAACAATAATTTAAGGCATCTATCATTATTATATGATGCAAAATTATTATTGCCAAATAGATTTTAAAAAACTTAGTTAATCAACCCTCTGCCCGTTTTAAAATCTAGTGCTCATTGTATGATATGAGAAATTTTGGCAAAGTTTTTGTGTTTGCAGTATGTTATATATTTTTTATATGTTTGCAGGTTTTGTGTGATATATTTTATTGATTTTTGACTTAATTTTATTTTATTTAGGTTTGTAACTTGGAAAGTAATGAATTAGAGACTCTAATTGAAATGTTTCCTCATCTTCATGTTACTGAAGTTAAGGAATTCCTTACTGTAGCACATGGGAATTGTGAAAAGGCAGTTCAACTTATATTACAAAAAGAAGAAAACGGTCTTGCTTTAAATAAACCTTTAATTTCAAAAAGTACTGTACCACATGCTTTGAATTCCAAGGAAAGTGATGAGGACAAACAACTAAGAGAACAAATATTAAGCAGGTAAAATGTTTATATTGTATATCTTAAAAAAAAAACTGTTGTGCAATAGATGATCACAATAATAAAGTATGATCACAATTAAAAGTAATTAACAGTTTTCCTACCTTTGTATAAGTTTAATTTTCAGTAGGAAAAGAATATGAACATATTAGGAACTGTTCTATAAAATAGTTTTAAATTGTGTCCATTCTGTAGAAAATCCTGTTTTATGAAATATCTGATTCTTTGATAGACTTTCAAATTAATGATGATTTGTGATTGCTTTTAATTTTACTAGAAATTCAGCTAAATTACTTTTTGACAGGGAATTAAAATAAATAAAATAAAATTATAATTATCTAAGTTCATTACTGGCTATTAAAATTGCTACATCAAGAAGGCGACATGCTACAGACATGAAATTTAAACGACAGGAAGAAGGTGCTGTGATATGCAAATGATTAGCTTTTCAGCTCATTCAGACAAAGCAGACGCCGGTAGCGATACCTACAATGTGTTTAAATGAAGAAATTGTTCAGTCGGTTTCTCATACACAAATTGCATTTGAACTTTTTTGCCTCGTGAAAAGTTGTTGTGATGCCTCGTGTAAAAAGCAGAAATGCGTACCAGCACGTTTCTGACTTTGTTAAAGGTCGAATTGTAGCGTACAGGGATTGCGGTTTATCGTATTGCAGTATTGCTGCTCGCGTCAGTCGAGATCCAATGACTGTTAGCAGAATATGGAATCGATGGGTTCAAGACGGTAATACGGAACGTCGTGCTGGGTCTCAACGGTCCTCTATCACTAGCAGCCGAGAAGACAGGCATGTTACCCGCATGGCCTTAATGGATCGTGCAGCTACGTCACTAGCCCTGAGTCAAGAATTGGGATCGTTTGTAAAACAACAAGTACGAACAGTTCGACGACGTTTGCAGCAGCATAGACTCTCAGCTTGGAGACCATTGCTTCGGCTACCCTTGACGCTGTATCCCAGACAGGAGCGACTTCAATGCTGTGATCAACGACGAACCTGGGCGCACGAATGGCAAGACGTCATTTTTTCAGATGAATCCAAGTTCTATTTACAGCATCAAGATTGTCGCATCCGTGTTTGACGGCATCGTGGTGAACGCACATTGGCAGCGTGCATTCGTCATCGTCATACTGGCCCATCACCTGGTATGATGATATGGGGTGCTATTGGATACACGTCTCGGTCACCTCTTGTTCGCATTGACGGCACTTTGAACAGTGCACGTTACATTTCTGGTGTGTTATGACCCTTTATTAGGCTCTACCCTTTATTCGATCGCTGCGAAACCCAACGTTTCAGCAAGATAATGCACGACTGCATGTTGCCGGTATTGTACGTACCTTCCTTGATACGGAAAATGTTCAGCTGTTGCCCTGGCCTGCACGTTGACCAGATCTCTCGCTAATAGAAAACGTCTGATCCATGCTTGCCGAGCGACTAGCTCGTCACCATACGCCAGTCACTACGGTTGATGAGCTGTGGCATCTTGTTTAAGCTGCATGGGCATCTGTACCCGTATATGCCATCCAAACCCTGTTTGACTCAATGCCCAGGCGTATAAGTGTTGTTATTACTGTCAGAGGTGGTTATTCTGGTAGTGATTTCTCAGGATCTATGCACCCAAATTTCTTGAAAATTTAATCACTTGTTATTTCCAGTATAATATATTTGTCCAATAAATATCATTTTTTTATCTGCATTTCTTCCTGGTGTAGCAATTTTAATGGCCAGTAATGTATTTGTGCTTTATTTTTATATACCATCTTAAAGGAAGGGGAAAAAATGCTCATTACTTTCATTTACTTTCTCAAACAATTTTATAGAAATACGTTGTTATTAAAAATAACTTATGTTGTTAGTTAATTGTTTCTTTTCAAATTTTATTGTCAAATTGTTTTCAAATTTGTTAATTAATTTGATCAAAAGGAGAAAATATTATACACTTCTAAGTTGTTTTTTTATCATATATTGAACGTAAAATATATTTTATCAATTAAATACAAAGGGGATTAGGTATCGTAATTTTCATGTTAAATATTAAGTATTTTTTTCTATCATTAAATATGAAGTAAAAAGAGGTTTTATATTATTGAAAATTATTAATTTAATGTACGATATTTCTTTTTAACATTTTTTAATTTGAAGTACTACGATAGTTTAATAATTCATCTAATAAGCTATTACGTAGTTTTCTATATAAACACACCTATTTGCTCAATCCATGAATAGCATGTTAAGTTTGTTGCTTTGAGTTTTGTTAAATTTGACAGTAACTGAATAGAATTGTCTGTACTAATGCAGTTCCACTTCAACTTAATAGTGTGTGTGTACAGTACCGGTACAGTAGGGCATGTTCACATAAAGCATGTGACGTAGGGCGAGGAATGTCGTAAGGGTGTAAAGCACGGTGTACACTCAAGCAATTTGGGGAAAACTATTGCTTGTAGTACAGTGATTTCAACGACTTCGAGTTGCTATCACTGTATGACGTCATCTGTTTGATTTTACTCGAAGTCGCATTATTGGGAAGTTGAAAAACTCGGAAGTGTTCGGTGTCGTCCCAACATCGTTTCACGAGCCTGAGGATTATTTCATATAATATGAACAGCTGTCTGAGTGTTCAGCAGTGGTAATCCTCGAGCAATAACAGCGGTGGACGACCAATATATTATCGTACAGACGAGAAGAAACAAGCAGCAGACAGCGAAAGAATTCGCAAGGCACATGTAATAGTTTACTGGACATGTGACATATTTCACCGTGGTCAGAAGGCTGCACGAAAGGGATCTATATACATAGCGACCAATACGGGTGCGAGCCGTTAATGCCTATTCATCGGAGATCCCGTTTCTTTGGTGCCTAGAATACAAGAACTGGAGTGAACTAATGCAACAGCAGTGAGGTAGAGTGAATCATTATGGATGAGAGCCGATTCAATCTGACGAGCGATTTTGGACCTATACACATCTGGAGAGAAGATGAAACACGCAATCACCCCTCCACCATTATCGAAAGGGACAGCACAAGCCTAACCAAGCACTACTTAACTAATTAGCACTAACAAGCACTACTTAGCTGCTTTAATTTTGAAAAGGTACCTTATAATTTTTAGTTACATGTAATTGTCATTTCCTCTTCTTGATTATTTTAAAACATAAAATTGCATATTAACTATGGTTAGTAACTGTATAATATATCATTAAAAAGAGTAAACTTCGTAGTATTAAATGGACCGTTTATTTCTCAAATTAAAACATGTTTTTAATTATATTTTAATTTTTAGATATGCTTATATTGATCAAGATGATGATTACCGAGAACACAAGCCAATTATTCCCAAAACAGTAAGTGATTATTTTTTTTATAATGAAAACCATGTTTTTCTTTGAGTCATTGTATATACAGGGTGATTATAAAAAACACTTTTCGCAATATATGAGTCCCTAACTATCATACCATTCACAGAAACTGAATGAAATTTTGATTTAAGGTATTTTGTTGTATGTACTCAAGAATAATATGAAAACAGCATTTAAACTCTAACAATTACAGTGACAAAAATTCGACAAATTTCGAAAATTTCAAATGGCAACACCTACTTTTTTTACTGGAATGCGATCTCCATAGTAAAAAATCATGAATAGAGTTGGAACGGTACCTGTTGCACGAAACGCGCTGACCTTAAAAGTGAAAACAACCAATAAAGTAACAGAAAACAAAACATTTTAATGTCTTTCACAAATTTTCCACATGACTTCTTTCACACATGATGACACTTAACATGTTGCAGATTGTGGATAGCACTGAATCATTTGCTATGGCAAGAGGAATCTGTTGAACGTGACTTCTGATGGCATCTTTGAAATCAGATGTAGTTTGAGGATTAAATGCATACGCTTTAGATTTCAGGTATCCCTACAGTGAAATGTTCTATCTGACGTTGTTTCCATGCCGGATAGCTCTCCTCTGTTTGTGAGGTCTTCTGTCAAACGTTTCTTAACTTAACAGTTTGGTGGCAGAATAATATCTCCCGCCATTTCACTTTTCTGTGGATCCCCTGATCTCACTCCAATGGATTTCTGGCTGTGGGGATACCTGAAATCTGAAGTGTATGCATTTAATCTGCTAACTACATCTGATTTAAAAGATGTCGCCAGACATCAGTTCAAAAAGATTCCTCTTGCCAAAGTACGTGTTACAGTGCTATATATCATTTGCTGTATGCAAAGTATTGCGTGTGTGAATGAGGTCTCATAGAAAATTTGTGTGTATCATTTTTGTTGCTTCTCTGCTCTTATAGGTTGTTTTCACTTTTCTCCTTAATTTGTCTAGCACAGGACCTGATGGCTGAGTGGCTAGCGCTCTGGCTCTCGGTACCACAGGTATCTTGTTCTAATCCCGGCGGTGCCAGGGATGTTTGTAGTGGTTCGGAATCCACTTTAAGCCGTAGGTCCCGGTCTCACATGACCCTAGAGTGTTACATAGCCTAATTAGACTTCTTCTCACCCACATCATTCCCAAACTGTAAAGGGGCAACTCAGCTCTAGGCACAGTAATGTGGTGTAGTAGTAATAGTAGTAGTTAGTCTAGCACCGGCGATTTTCGTGCTACAAGTACCCTTTCATCGCTATTTATGGTTTTTCATTATGGAGATCACATTCCAATACAAAAAGTAGATGTTGCCATTTGAAATTTTTTTAAATCGTGTCACTGTAACTGTAATTGTTACAATTTAGTTGTTTTCCATATGATTCTTGAACCCATGCTTTAAAATGCCTTAAAACAAAATTTAGTTCAATTTCTGGAAATTGGTATGATAGCTAGGGACTGATATATCGAAAAAAATATTTAAATAATCACCCTATATAATAATTGCATTATTAAGAATGAAATGTTTTATGTTTCATACTTAAAAATTTTGGGATTCTGTAGCATAGGACAGTTAGTTTGTTATTCTTTTAATATATTTTGTGTAGAGTAATAATTCGAAAAAAATTTTTTTTAATTTTTTGAAATGTATATAATAGCAGTGGCTCAAATGCCAAATGTGACTTTCATCAGCAAATGGTACTATTCTTATACAAATAAAAAGTAGGAAAGAAATATGGATATTCAAAAGTTATTATTTAGTTTTGTTTCTTATAACAAAGTTATTCAAAATATAAAAATAAAATTGTTATATAAAAAAAACATTCTATCCAACAATTTTATAAAGAAAATTGTTGATAATTAAATTTATTTGTGGGTATTTTATGAATGTTGACCATCTTAAAACCACATCCAGATTTTCAACATGTGGATGAACCTTCATTTGTTCCCATGT
This sequence comes from Caerostris darwini, assembly GCA_021605075.1. NCBI lineage: Eukaryota > Metazoa > Arthropoda > Arachnida > Araneae > Araneidae > Caerostris > Caerostris darwini. Next base: position 116,083 of record BPLQ01012385.1, on the reverse strand, counting down.
CTTGCATTTCATTTAAAAAAAAATGAGATTGGAATCTTCAAAGAGAAAAAAATTAGAAAGAGAAGATTATAATCTTCGAATTCAAATGGTAAGGCATGGGCCCTGAAATCTTTCCTTGTAAGCATGTGGAAACTCCTCATTTGGCAAGTTGTAATTCCTTAAATGCAAGGGGAAAATATCTTTAATAGACCGATTTCAAGCGAAATAACTCCTAATCCTGGCAAACAAAACAACATGTCTTTTGTTTTCCATTCAAATTGTAGCAAATGAATTTAGTGTGCTTACCTCGGAGCTTTCGTAGGCCAGTGTGAATGCAGCATTAGCAGTTAGCTATTAGAAGTTTGGTTGATGGCTTATTAAGGCAGTTAGCGTATTCTGAGTTAAATGCTGACTAGAAAAAACTATGATTAATTTCAAATATTCGTTCCTGAAATGGGGCTTCTACATGTTTAGTTGGCCTTCCCTGATATTTAATATATACATACTTTATGTAAGTATACATATAAAACTCATATTAAATTTGTTTTAGATCATTTGGAATATATTTATGCTAGATTTTTTAATGAATATTTTTTGTATTTTTACATCTGAAGAATTTTTTATTTTGCTAAGAATTCTTTTTGTAACTATTGAGAAGCTATAGTAAGTCCTGAAAATAAGTTATTGCAATTTAATCATATATGATTTATTTCTTTTTTATTAGACATATTTGAATCTGTATTGTAAATTATAAAAAATGTTATTCTGTCATGGAAACTTATTTTTATCTTTTTAAATAAAAGAACATCACAGTCAACTTAACATGACAAATTCCTTTTGATAGACAATCCAGTTAACTGATTTTTTTTTTTTTTTAAATATATTTATGCCAAATAGAATGTGAAAAAATAAAACAAGTCTTTTCTCAATAGATGAAAACTTCTCTCCTTAGTATCATTGAAAAGAATTATAAAAAGGAAAAAATAATACTTTGCAGATCAATGTAATTTATAATTCTCAGAAGATAAAAATATAGAAATAAAGGTAAATTTGAACAGTTTCCCTTTTATTTCTATAGATGCCTACAAATATACCATTGCTTCTTACCATTCTTTATCAGTGAGTAAGCTGAATTATAGCTATTTAATTTGAGAATTAGCTTTAATTCAGTTGTTGATTAAGATTTGAGTTGATTCTAAATTGCTTTGCTTTGGCTGATTCTGACTGTAAATGAGTTTTGTATTAATATAGTACAAAGTAGATTGTGTAAAAACAAACATAATAAAAAAATAAAATAAATTATTTCTGTGTTCTGAAATAATTTTGAAAGATATAACTATAATATAAAAATAGCAACAAAAAAAAAATGCTATCAGATTAAGGGGAGGAGGGATCAGCATATCATTTTTGTGAATTCAGATTTCTATTTTAATTTTCTTTTATCAAATATAATTCTAAAGCAGTTAATTTTTTTTTTTTTTCATTTCATATAGTGAAATTAATTAAGTACCGTCTACAATAACATTTTTGCTACATAAGATTTAAATTTAATGTCTTTAAAATATTTTTAAATTTATCGAAAAAGTTTTTAAAAATTCTGATGCAAGCTCAGATGTTTGTTAATATCCCCGTGGTTCTTATTGAGTAGGCTCAGTAAGAACCATGGAGTTAACGAATAATTTTGCTAACAGTTTTAAAAAATTGCTTATTTATCGTGTATTGGTTTAGAAATATTAAAATTTTAACCTATAAATTTTATGTAAAAAAATGAAAATTTTTAGATTACAGATAAATTATTTATCAATCGAAAATTTAATCAAATATAAAAATAAAATTTTAGATCACCTTAACTCAAGAGTTCTCGGGCTACTGAGCACTATAGTCCACACATATACACTTTAGGCTGGAAAAAAAAAATCTGTGAAAGTTATATATTCTAAATTGTAATTATATATATAACTAATGTAATGAAAAATAAATAGCATAATGTAATGAAAGATTTCTTATCCCCTATGTGCTATAGAAAATTCTTTCCTTAGTAAAAAATGGAATCATTGCCATTTTCTAAAATATAATAACCATACTTATAATTTTATTAGTAGCACCTAAAACACAATTTTGAGTAGTTTACATATATTGTAAAGGAAATATCACTGATGTTTGCGTTTTTTAATGATAAAGGAAATAAAAAAAAATGAATTCCCTACTTAAGCAATGTTTTTCGTATTTAATACTCTTTGGTATTCATTGAAATCCTCTGTTCAAATAATAATTCTCTAATAATACCCAGTTCAAGGAAAAACCGTAATGTTCGATATTTAATTTTGTTTAATAGAACGATCACCAGAAATCCCAATTAAGAGATATTTAAGAATTTGTTTAATAGTTTTAGAATATGAAACTTGAAAAAACATACAACTTTAAGTAATAATACATACATTGAGCAATAAGAGTATTTTTGCAGCCCTTTTTGAAAATAAGATTTATTAAATTTTATGTTAAAATCTGTGATTAAAAATTTTCTCTCACATGTCAAAAAAGTGGAACATTTTTCAGCTTTCTGATTTACATGTTGGTATAATACACACAATGAATTTAACTAAATTCATTAAATAATTAAAGTATGATTAAAACCCATTACTTATCAATAAATTCAATTTTCAATGAAATTTGTTGATTATATCTTGTGCAAGTTATGATGATTGAATGTTTTCATATATTTTCTATGATAAGTATTAATTTATTTTTCACTACATTGGAAAATCTTTTAAATATTTTATCCTTTATTCTATATAAATATTTATTTGTATATTTAATACTATAGTAAAATATTTAAATAAGTAGAAGATAATTATGTCCTATAATTGTCACAAATAATAGAAAGTTTTGAAACGTTTTTGTCAGTTACATAAAATTCTTCACATTATTTATTCGCTGAAATAAAAACTTAAAAAAAAGTTTTTAAAAATATTGTCTATGCATTTTGTATTGAAATGTTGCATTTAGAAATATGTATATATATTTGCATACTATGCATATTATTTTTTAAACTAATTTATGAAAATTATAAAATATTTAAATAAGAAACAATCAATTAACTATAATTATAGCAAAAGTTTTTTTTTTTTTTTTTTTTTTTTTTTTTTTTTTTTTTTTAATGTGTTCTGTTTTAAAAACAATCCTCAAATATAATAAGCAGAATTAAATAATGATAAAAAATGTTCTATATCATCAAACTTCAGATAGAAAGATATCTGTTGTTTTATCCATTTGAAATTTGACAGTGCATCAATTAATTAAAGCACTTTCTATATGAATAGTAATATTCTACTTTTACAAAAATAAAAAAAAGTTAAATTTACAGATTATTTATTATTGTCTTACATTTTTGTTGCTTGATATAATATATTTGCACTTTGTTAAACTAATAAAAATATTTATTTATTATTTCAATTTGTGCTGATTTTTTTTTAATTTTTTTTTTTTACTGCTGTATTTCTTTTAGAATAAAGGTAAAGAAAAACTATATACTATAAAAAAATGAAATTTAAAGGATTCTCTTATTTTGCTCTTATAACTGTTCTATGTGGCTTCCGTTGGGAACATATTTATAAACTTTGTATTAATATATTAAAAGTTATTGTCCTTTGTAATTAGCAAATCATTTTACTAACCCTGTATAATGTAAGCAAATTGTATATTTTTTTCTTTCAGGAACCTAAAAAGCTAATTCGTTATCGTGATAATAAAATTGTAAGCATTAAAGGAGAACGCTATTCTGAAGTCAAAAGGGCTCAAGAAGGTAAATTTTTATGTACTCTTGTACTGTAGTACCAAATAAATTTCGGCTTGGTGTTTTCTATTCTTAATTTTTTTTTCTCTTGTTTCATTAAAATATTTTCATATACTGTAGATTTTTACCTTTGATAAATAATTTTAATGAATCAATTAAAAAATTAATTTTATGGAAAATTCTCTGAAATTAAGGAAAATAAAAAACTAAGATTCAATTTTATATCTTTTTTTTAAAGCAACTTGTAGTAAAAAAAATAATAAAAGTATATATTATAGTATGTAGAAATTGCATTTCTTATGGAATCTTTTAGCAAAAAAGAATATAATTATTAAAATATTTATTGCTGCTTTTTTTTTAACTTTTTAGAAAGCAAAATTTTTGGAAGGCTTATTTATTCAAATTCATATTTTTAATATTTACTGTTATATGTTTAAAAAAAATTTCAAGGGGAAATTTTTAAATTAAATGTTCATATAAAATGTCGATTAAAAAGCATTATCTATTTAATTACTGTACTTTTTAATTGAAATATTCATGAATTTCGATCTAAGCACTTTTTATGTAGTTATATATAATTAAGAAAAAATTTATTAATTGGAAAATTATTATGTAATAAGCTTGGAAAATGTTTTTCTAGATATTATCAAATTAAAGATCAATAAAATACATTATTATGTGGTCAAACAAATATATTATTATATAATACCAATGTACATCTAACAAAGATTCATCTATGAATTATTGCAATACAGTCAATATGCAATATATTAAAATAATAAATTTGAGAATGCTAATATTTATGAAGAATATCTAAAATAATAATTATAGTTTACTACTTTGTAAGTCAAAGAGTAAGAATGATTATTTTTAATTTAATTTGTATTTCATTTGGTAAATTGCCAATTTCAGAGATGAATGCTTTTATCTTAAACGTTATAGTGCAACATTTAATTTTTATTATTATTAAGGTTTAATCAACCACAGAGTTTCCTTTTAATAATATTTATTATATTACATTAGTAATACATTAGTTAGTAAAGTTATACATTAAAAAAACCTTAGAATTTCATGGTGTGTTTACATCATACATTGGTGTGTGCTGGTGGATAAAAAAAAAATGTTTGGAATAGATTTATAATTAGGCTTGTACAGAAGTCCAAATTAATAATAAACTGGGACACTGTTTAAGAGTTAATGCTATGAGTATAAAAATAGAACAAGATTAGTATATTATAAGTCAAAGAACGAGCATGAATCACGTGAGAGTCATCTGAAACAATGAGTCACTGTGAATCAGGTGAAATGCTTTATTATTTCAGTTCAAAATTTATACATGTAAGTTATACAGCTTGATTATCTGCAGGAAATATTGTTAATGGAAAATTAATTTAATTTATTATAAATTTTTAAAACATTGTATCACGGTGAACAAATTTTTAACATTATATATTTATTTGAACATCTTATGACTAGAAAATGATTGTTTAATATAAATATAGAAATTTTTGTTTTACTAATTATTTTCCTTGGGTGTTTAAAATTTTTATTAAATAATATATTTTTGATACAAATGTAGTTTTTGTCATAATTTTTAATGATGCTATTAATAGAATTTTTCGATCTATTTTGTCAATTTCAAGCAGATATGAAACTAAAATAGAAATTAAAATATATTTGTTATAGAAAACATTTTTTTCATTGAAGTTGTTTATTTGTATAAAATGACTACCTATAATTTCTTTTACCAACATTTATAAGATTCGAAGAACATAATTATGAAGTTAACTTTTCTTTTCAAGTTTTAAAATAGTATTTTTCCAGGTTTGAAATTATACTATTCAGGAGCATGTCTTATAGTATGTCTTTTCTTAAAATAAAGATAAATTAAATTCTGTTTGAAAAGAATTAACAAATATTGTAAATATAATATGCCTAATCTATATTTATTTCCATGTAATAGAATATGAGTTCAAAGCTTTTAATTAACAAACAATGCAAATTAAATTAATCCTATTGATAAAATTATCTTTTGATTTAGATTTCTCTTTAAATTTTACAAGTCATGTAATCTTTCGTTTTATAGGATTCTTATTATGAAATATAATATATACAAAACTAAAATGTTTAATATAGTTTTTTTTTTCTTGCAGATGATTCTAAATAAAATTCCTACAATCACGAAATCTTCTGAATATTTATATTTTCATAGTAATTGTGCAATTTTTCAGTTATTTTAAATGCAATTATGTTATGGAAACATTTTGCATCTCTGAATCTTAACTGGTGTTATGCTATAGAATGAACACTGTAAAGGAAGTATGAAACATTTTATGTGCATTTATGGAAATTTAATTCATTGTTGAAATTTTTCTTAATCATATTTAATTATGGTTTTCAATCTTATTTGTTTGAGAAACACATACGATCATATGAAATGCTGGAAGAGCTTAAAATGATTTTAATAATTTGTTTTAATAATGTATCAACGTTCTACTTTTTATAATATTTTTCTCAATTTTATGATGTGAATTTATTAGTATACGCTTGTGAGGAAAAAAGTATTGATATGAAAGAAACTGATTAATTAAAAAGCCATTTTAAATAGTTATGAGATTAATAGTTGTATTAAATAATAAAAATGTCAAAAACTAATGAAGTTTTTCTAACAATTATTAATTTCATCTTGCCTATTCAAATAGGCAAAAAACATTTTCATAATATTTTCATATTTTAGTAATTATAACAATAGATACATTTTGATTTTCCAGTATCTAACAGTCTTCTTTTTTCAATGGTGTTGCACCATTTTTATTAATTGTATCATATATATATTATTTTTTTGTGTTTGAACGTAATAATTGTTTTACCACTTTTCATTTAGAGAATAAAATTCTTACCATGATGATTAATTTTGACAGATTTCTTACTTTCAAAGTTATACTTTTCATTCTCTTCCAGATTGTCATAATAACATGTAAAATAATGTTTGGTCTCTATTCATTTTATCTGTATGTAACATTACCTAAATTTTTATGTATAAATACTGATGAAGAAAAATCTTCTCATTTTCTAGGCAATAGTTGTGATTTATAGAAGTTAAGTATGCATGCATATATTGGGTTGACAAGAAAGTAATTTTAGTTTTTACCATTTAAGTACATGGTAAAAACTCAGCATACTTTCTTGCCAACCCAATATGTTGTATATAGGAGAGCCCGTAATTTTTTTAAATATATTATTGGGTGGTTTTATTTTCTGTGAATTACAGTGTTTTTTAGTACCATATTAAGTACATTTTAAGGCACAAAAAAATAAATCCACTAGGCTTCAAATACTGTAATGCAGTGGTTCTCAAACTATGAATTGTTCAAAAGGGGTTAGTCATATACAAATAATAATTAAACTACTCCTAATCAATTTTTTGAGTTGCAAAATCTAAAAATATTGAGAAGCGTTTTCATTAGTACAGGCTGGAGTTGTCAATATTTCCTTCATAACTGTGTAAATTGTAAAATTAATATATTTAATTTTTCAGTTGCTGTAGCATTTTTTTTTAAACAATGTACATGTTCAGCTAAAAAGTTATTTTTATTTATAAAAACAATTCATTGCTCTCACTTTCAGTTATTCAGCAAATTAAAATGTTTATTAATTTCTTCATATTTTTCTTTTTTCTAAAACATGATTATATATTTTTTTAAAAAATTTTTCATGTGATTTATAAGGCGGGTTGATCATTTATATAATATGTTTTGAAGTTCTTCAACTGTGTCACACTCAATTATAAACACTCTACCATTATATTTTTCTTTCGTTTCTTGGATCACCTGAATGTGAATCTGTGAAATAAAATTTCAAGTTATAATTTATTATTATAAGAAACTTGAATGTGGCATTTAAAATTCCAGCTTTACAATTGTTGAACAATATTCACAAAACTTCATTTAATGTTATTTTAATATTTTTATAAATTAATTATTCAGGGTTTCTAAACAGACAAGTTTCATTAATTATTCTATAAAAAAAAAAATCTTAACATTCATGATGAAATCTTTTTTTTTAATGACCTACAATCTATATAGTTTGAAGTGAACTGTTAATTTTTTTGAGCCTGTTGATATTTTATGTATGCTGTGAAGTTCTTTAATTGTGCCACAATCAATTATATATGCTTTGCCGATATTTTTTTTTTACACTTGTACCTTTGGTACAGTGTGAATTGATAAAATAAAATTTGCAGTTAAAATTTTGACTCCAAAAAATTATAACTGCAAATTCGATGCAATGATAAAAACTCCAGCTTGATATCCATTAAATAATATAATCTGTTTTACATCCAATTAAATTCCAACCTTATTTTGATTGAATTTATCTTGAAGATTTCTGAAAAGATCAGTTCTAACATCATACATAATAAAAAAAGAATTCATATTGAGTTTCTTAATAATTGTTATCAATTGTTTTTCATCAATTTGTGCCTCATAATGATATTTTTATTTAGTGGATTATTTACAGTTAACATCTCAATCCATAATAAACTTGTGTGCACGCATTGGACAATTTTCTATTAGTATCCAAGGTGTTCAGTAGCAATTATTATTTCCTCTAAATAATGCTGAAAAAATATGCAAGATCATTATCTTAAAAGCATATTTTGTTTCTCATTGACTTTTAAAATGTCTGGATCAATTTGTACTGTTTGGCCACTGAACCCATATTGTGAAACTTTCCTTCAAATTTTACTACTTCAATGAATGGTATTATTCTTGTTAATAATCATCTTTCTGAGTTAAAACATTATTTAAAAATATTTGACTGAGACTCAGTGTTCAAATCATTCCAGTAAAGTAAGTCATCATATTACTAATAAAGAGATTTTTGCATCTATAACACAGCTTCAGATTTGATTTTTACTGCAAATTATCAGATAAATAAGATGTATTGATTTCTCTGAATTGACAAAATGCAACTTGATTTTGTCAACATTACTTCGTATACCTTTTACATATTCTGTCACAGAATGTATTTATTGTTTTTTGAAAGTTCCTATATCTATGTTTATTCTCACTTTGTTTGTATAGTTAATCATTGACGATTTTCCAATGTAGCCTTCTGTTCATCTGTTGTTTCTTCCGCTATAATTTACAATATCCTTACACATACACATTCCAGCCAATTTTCACATTTTTTATATGTTTTCTAATTCATTAGTTTGAGAGTGATAAAAGCGATCGTGTTCTAATATATCTCGATTTCGCTGTATTCGTCTTTTACTTTTTTTTTCTGAATAATATTGTTTAGATACTTTTAAAAAAATTAATGATGTTTATTTAGATGTCTTGCTTATTTTTCTCGTTTACCATAATTTTCTGCCTATAATTTGTGGAATATACGTGCTCAATCAATATAGGCTGCTGCATGGAATCTCTGGACATTTTTTCAATAGTAATTTCACGAAAATAATTCTATAAAACCGCCACCTAAAAATGCTTTTTGCCAAAACAATTTTTAAAATATGTATGTGAGGAAAATCCACAATATTTTAAGCATAACAGTTGTGAATGTTTGAAGGAAACAAGACTTACAAAAATTGAAAAGGCGATGCATAATTTAGTTCTGTATGTGATAGGGGATAAAAAGTTTTGTAATAAAATTATAGAAATAAAATCAAGTTAGTGAAGGCTAAATTAAATAACTGTAATACTTATCAGGATTTTCATCTCTAGTCAATATAAAGATTACAAATCTTTGGAAAAATACTGTCTCCTTTGTTTTGATCGTAGTAGTTAAATGCTTATTTTCTTTCAGGTTTCTACTATTTTAAATTTCTTTATTACAGAAAAATTTTGTTAGTTTTTACTAATAGTATAAAAATAGAACTTAATTGATATAAAGTATACATGAAATAACTCGTTTATACCGTATACCAATTATACACGAATCGCTCGCGTATTATATGAAATCTTAAAAAATTTTCACCTTGCAAATTATATGCAGGAAATCATGGTATTTTTTTTATCTGGATTGTTTATCTTAAAAACTCATTATTAATCTTTTGTTATTTTTTTACCTCCTCTCTTTTTCCCGTAGTATAGCGCACTGTGCAGCACTTTCTATTTGAAATATTTTAAAAATAATTTTTGTTACTTGAATTTGCATTTATTGCTTCTTTTCTTGTGAAGCGAAGTACAAAATTATGAATGAAATATGGTTGTATACATGCACAACGCTATTTCAGCTGTACAAATACTGGGCTGCCATTTTTTATCCTCCATCAAAACTCGGGAAATTTTATTTTCCTGTGTGAATATTGTTTTGTGACTTTAGCTTTTTTAAGAACTTCCTCTGAAGAAAGATGTTTTGTCTCAAGATTATAAAGAGCTTGAGGATCACTGCCTTGAACTTAAATTAGAACAAGTGTTTAAATAAAAGCTTGAGCTTTTTAAACTTGATTTGTGTTTTTTTATAAAGGAAACATAAATGTTAATGATGCTTATCTATTTCAAGTTAATTTTTTTGGAATAACTATAGAAAATTCTTCCAATGCAATTTCTATAAATATGTCTTAAAATGCGCTTTTTTAAAATGTGATTCAATTCTTTTTGTTCTGTTTTTTTATTGCTTTTACACTTAAAAATTATTTTCATTTACAATTTTTAATAGTGATTACTTTTTTTTATTTTGTAACGTTGTGCTGCTGTCAAGTGTGAATAAGTGTTTGGTAGCTGTGTTTAATGAATTTGTGTTTCAATAATAATTTTAACGTGATTTTTTATTATAGAATGATTTGTTACGTTAATGATCAATTAATAAGAGTTTTATTATTGCTAAACAGTCATTTTGCTAGATTATATTTATATAGTGTCTTTTGTGTTCATAATATTCATTAAATATGTTGAACATTTAAAAAATTTTATTTTTTAATTGTTTTTTATGAAAGCTAAAAAAATTACTATATTAAAGTCAAATTATATTGCTTTTGTGTTCATATTATTCATTAAATATGTTGAACATTTAAAAAAATTTTATTTTTAACATTTATTTTTTGTTTTTTATGAAAGCTAAAAGAATGAATTTTTTATGAATTTCTAAATGAAAGCTAAAATAATTACTATATTAAAGTCAAATTATATTTGTTAGAATGTTATTGTATGAAAACTAAATACCATATATTTCCGATTGTAAGCTGAGAGTGCATTTTGCTTCAAAATTTTACCCGAATTTCAAAACCCGTATAATGGCCTAAAAGAAGAAGGGAAAAAAAAAACTTTTCTTTTCTGTAACATTCAAACATGTAGCCATAAGGATGAAAATGTTGCCAAGCAGGTTAAACAAGTGGAATATTTTCCAATCAAATCGCTGTAAAGTAAAACGCCAAATACCAACGACTATAACTCTGTTAACTTTACCTGAAGCTAGCACATTATTTCCATTCACTTGTTGTCTTGTATACAGTCTGTGGTATCTTTGCTAGTTTAATTTTCTGTGCTTTTTTTTTTCAAGATTAGCGGGAAAAAGAATTCTTATACGGCAAATTTCAAACTACATGTGATCGCGTTTATTGACAATTTTAACGGTATGGTTACTTAGCATTTCTCCGTAAATGCACATTTCGCAAACATTACATTTTCCGTAATATGAACCATTCCACCAGTAATATGAACAATTTCTAAAATAGAACATTGTGCTAGCGTAAATTTCGTCCAGCCAAGTTAAAATAGAACTCATTTTCTTACAATAAATAGCTTATTTAATTGAATCTTTTTATAAATTTAAGAAATATAAACTAAAGAAATAAAAACGGGCTATATTTAGCGATATTTGGCAACTTGTCACTTGCGCCTGGGTTTCATGAAGAGTTTTAAAAATTCTTGGCTTATGCACGGAAATTTATGGTACTTAAATATCAACTATTAATTCATGCAAATATTAATTTAGCCAAAAAACTTAAGTCAATCCAAAAGTCTTCTTATAATGAAAATACTTCGGTTGATCTTTACCGCCTATAAAAAGGATTTATTCTTTATTGGGAGCATTCTTTATTTTATGCTATATGTTTTATTTTTATTTTACTATTTTAAGTTTCTGTTAAGTTGCAGAAAAGCTGTAAGATCTAATTCTTTTACAAGTAACCAGTTCATTATATATGTCCAGTTTCTATAATTTAAGTAAAATTGTAAATATTTTAACTGAAGACATTGCTAAATTGTAAATTAACTTTGAAAAAAAAAAAACATTTAATATCAGTTTTAAAAAGGAAACTTATTAAAACTAACTTCATTTTTTAATTCATATTCAATTTTTTTTCCCTGTATTCATACATGAATGCATCTTTTGTTTTTAATGCTGTGCTGTTTTAAAAAGAATTTTTATGAAAACCTGCAATTATTGTTATCAAAATTGTATGAGGAAATGATATAATTTAAATACACATGGGACCACTAGAAATTCTATAATAATTGTATAATGAATTTCGATAAATGAGCAAAAAAAAAAAAAAAAAAAAATATTTGGATGTTATGCAATTCACATAATACTATTTTGATCTTAAAATTATAGTAAGCATAATTCTAAACTGTTTGTTGATCATATAAGGAAAAATGTAGGGCAGATATGTCTTCGTTCCTTTATTTCTTAATGTTCTTGAATTATTTTTAGTACAAATTAAGATATGAATATTATGTGTCATTTTATTGTAATTTTTTTTTCGACTTCACCAATTTAAGTTTCATTGACGTTTAATTACTTTCTGTATTTATCAATCTCGTTGAAGACATTTTACTGTCAAGGAGTATATACAATGCTAAATTATTTGTTGTATGTATAATGAATACTGTCTCATATATTCAATTGTAAACATATTTAGATTTATTTTTCAAATGTTATACTCCATTTTTTTCTTGCAAAAATATTAGTTTTGTCCCCATGTTATATTATATTATTATTGTTTTCGTGTATATTTTTTTGTTAATCACTTATTTGTATCTATATATTTCTACTCCAGCTGTAATATTTGTTAAGCTTCATTAAATTTTATAATTAATTTTCTTTTTTTCATACTTGCACAAAATAAGTTAATTTTTTCCCATATTGAATTCTTTTCTCAAAACTAGTCCTGTTTGTTATTTTGATAGCATTTAGTTTTTATAATTTATATAAGTTCCTTATTTGTGTTATTCATATATTAGCTGCAATCTCTTTTATTGTACTTTTTTACCAGTATTTTGATACATTAAGCTTTGTGATATTTATGATAAATATTCTTGAAAGTAACCTTGTTAGTTTTACTATTGTGCTCTTTTATTGATTTATTTTTCAGTAATGTAGTATTATTTTGCATTTATGTTAAAGGCTTTTGTAAAATAATGTGAAATAAAATGAAAAATATTAATTTGTGTATGTGGTGTTTAAAGAAAAAAAAAATGCATTGATGTCGCAAACTTTTGCGAATGAAAATAGCATTTTGTAAAATGAAATCAGCTAAGTAAATGAAAATAAAAGGTGATTTTTTTTATCAGCCTTTTTTCTCTTAAAACATTTTATTTAATTGGTATCAAGTTCAAAAATGTAATATTTTTAAGTACCTAGATTTTGTAAGACGATTTACTTTAATAGTGTTTTAATAATTTGTAATGATAAAAAACAGTTGAATAGTTGCATCAAATCCTATTTTCAGTAGCATTTATTTGAAATTAATTTTTATTTCAAAAATGAAATTTTTTTTTCTCGGGTACATTTTTTTAAGAATTTTCATAGGATAATAAAGAAAATAATTTCTAATAATATTTTTTATTTGTAGAAACCAGTTTTAAAGAACATTTTTTGAAGAATATTGCGTGTCTTATTTTATGTTTCTAAATTATAAAATTGTAATCTAAAAACAAATTTTCCTTTTTATTAAAACTCAAAATAGTTTAAAAGTAACATTGCTAACAAAATTTAAATCTCTCATTTTGTAGAAGATATACTATAAATTTTAATCAAAATTGCCGTGCAGGGAAGAAATATTTATAAAATAGTAGGAAAAAGTTACATCTTCGGCTCTCTCACAACTAATAAGGGCTATTTAAAATGGTAGATCTGTTTAACTTTAATGATTGGCTGCATATGTTTCTAACATGTAGTGCAGTGTGGATTAATTTTCGTAAGATGATCTCCAGGAAACTATTCACCCATAAAAAGCAATATTAGACTTTTTAAAGCGATAGTACTCCTTATATTATAAGATCATTGTAATGTTAATTGCAATGTCATTTACATTTGAGACAAATCTTTGTAGTTATCCTAAATATGCAAAGAATTTCGCATTTGATTAAAATCTTGAAACTTTATTTTATAAGCATTTTCGAATAAATTAATTGTAAAAATCGTTTTTTTTTTTTTTTTTTTTTTTTTTTGTATAAATCTGGTACTGTAAATGTTAGTTGATCGCTTAATTCAACTGTTACTGAAAAAAGTTAACAATATGAAAATTATACTATTTTTACAAAAACAATCATGATGAAATTAAAAAAATCTGTGATTTTTATACTTAATTAAAAAGTATATTAGTTGTTTAGCAAATTTAAAATTAAATAGGGAAACTCGAGATCTCTGGTTGCGGCAGATAACACTTGGAAAGTATCAATTCATTCTAATAATATACAAAAAAAAAAAAAAAAAAAGCTTGAAGAAAATTCCAGTATTTTCGAAATTGCATTTAATGATAAAATGCAAGATTTTTTTCTATATTTTATCGAGAAATAAGTAAATGAGGCAAAGAAAAAAAATTTCTTGTAAAATTTTTTCTTTTATAAATTTTTTTTACTGGATATTATTTGCTTTGTTTTGGGAAGAAATTGCTTTTCTCCCCCCCTTCCCACTTAAATTTTTAGAATAGAATTTCAAATCTAATGTTTTCTTGTATCAGCTTAACTAATTATTTGCATCCTTCGTCCCCCTATTTTAATATTATAAAATGCGGCTTGGATTTTTTTTATTTTTAAACTAAAAATTGTAATAGCTGTGAGAATTTATTAATTTTTCTAATAGCGATAGTTGAATACAAAGATCTTTGGGATTTTTTAAGAATATTAGACTCTAAACTAGTCAACATTTTTATACCTACTCCCACTTTGTATTTCTGTTAGTAGTTAAATTTTCTAACTGCCCATCGGTTCCACAGTAATGGTGATTTATAAAGTAGTGAAGTAAATATATAATAATTTTAGTAATACTTTTCTTTTTAAAATTTATAAAGCAGAATGGCAGCAAGTTAAAGCATATAATAATAATTACCAAGTGCTAACCATAACTAATATACTATAATTACCAAGTAAGTCAAATTTTCGCTAAGTTGGGCAGAATCATTTTATAAACTAACAAACTATAGTTAAATCTATCTTTTTATTTATACTTTGCATACATAGAAATTATATTAGTTAATTGAATTGGCTATTAGACTGGGAATTTAAATATTGGATATCCTGTTCAATTTTTGTGAGGGACAAACGAAGATCTCCCTTTTTGGAAATATTCAGGCGGTTTCTTTCTTTGGATATAATATGACTAACTGCACTAGATCCTGATTCCACAAGATATGAGGTAGGGAAAGGTATCAATAAACAGAATACCATTTTCCACATATTTAGATACAAGACCGGAATTTTTTTTTTCAATTATTTTTATTTTGCCATAGGTTTTCATATTAACCATTGTCGAAGTTATGTTTACTTTCTTCATCGTATCTAATTTCCAACAGTTCTTGATAAGTTATATCTGCCTCTTCAGTGTTTGCGGTAAAAGGATTTTTCATCCAGTCATATACCTTAAATTTTAAAATATCTTCAATTGTTTTTCCGTGTCCAGTTTAAGTTCGTTGAGGTGGCCACTGAATCTGTCATTATCCTCTGGAGTTGCATCATCTTTTATAGATAAAGTTCTCTCTTCAATAGATTATGACGAAGTAGTTCAAATTTGTCAATAAATTATAGAATAATATTTTGCCAAACTATAAGAATTTTATTAGCTCCTTGAAGTTGCAAATTGAAATCGTTAAATCTCTTGAAAATATCTGCCAAGTAAAAGGCATCATGCTTTACTATTTTTAACTGTCGACACAGATTGGTCTCATTATTTTCAAAAAATAGCATAAAACTATCACATAATGCTACAAATCTAGCCAAAGATATACCCTTTGACAGCCACCGAACTTCTGTGTACAAAAGTAACTTAATAAAATCTTTTATTATTGTCTTGGAAAAGCTGCCGAAGCATTCTTTCATTCTTTGCATTGGATTTGATCTTGTTTACGGCTTGAATTATTATTGTTAATGATGGATGGAGACTTGTACTTAGATGTTTTCCTACAAGATGTTGTTTGTACACCCCACAATGAATATATAAAACATTTGACACTTCCTGCTTCAAATAAGCAATAAATCCACGATCACGGCCTACTATTAATGGCGCTCCATCAGTAAAGCATGCAACAATATTATTCAAAGGAATATTATTTTTTGTAAAGTATGTTCACACAGTATTAAATATAAATAATCCTTCTGTATCTGCGATGAGATTTATTGCGAATTGCATTTCTTCTTGCATTACATTGTTTTCATCAAAATAGCGTACATGTGCTATTAATAAAGCATCATTATCTGCAATAATAGATTCGTTCAATTGCATGGAAAATGAAGAGTTTTGGAGAATACTTATAAGTTTGTTTTCAACAACAACTGTCATTTCATCAATTCGTCGCTTCACTGTGCTATCGCTTAGGGGCAACATTTTTAAAATTTGAGGTGTTTCCTGATGCATTACTGTTGAGATAAAATCTTTTATAGAGGGTATTATTACAGTTCCTCCAATATTATACCTTTTACCACTTTTTGCAATTAATTCGGAAGTGCGAAAAGTGGCAATTCCATCTTCATTCATGATATATTGTTTCTTAAATGATGCAATGGTAGTTGAACGATTTTGAAGGTTTTTGTATACTTCCTAAAAATATTCAATGGGCTTGCCCTAGTCATTTGGATGCTTTGTAGAAAGATGTTCTCGCAATCGATTTGGCTTTATTGCGATATTGGATAATGTTTTATGGCACAATGAACACATTGGATGTTGTTTATTTGCAATAGATTGTGTGAAACTCTTGTTCAGGTACTTTAGCAAATAGCCGCATGCTTATTTCTTTTTAAGGCATGGGCTCACGAAATTTCACTTTTTTTTTTCTTTGGTTTGTTCCTTGCTCTACGTACAGTAATTTTATGCACACTTTGGGCTAATTAGAGAGGGACCTACTGCCCTCACCGAAAAGTTCGTTGAGATCGCGAAATGACTGCACTGTTTTCCATCCTTTCTCAAAGTGGTACAGCATAATATGACAAATATGAGTATGAATATCGACACTCATTTTTATACCCTAAAAGTAGAAGGATATTTTCATTCATAAATTTATAAAATATTGTACATTTTTATTAAAATATAGCACGTCAAAGAAACGCCTGATAATTATGTACCAACCTAATACTTACTGACTTTAGTTTCGATTACGTAATTATTATGGCGACTAGATTTAGCTTCACTTACGTAACATGTTCAAAACTTATGCGCTTGAAGTCTGTTGTATGATGATGAATCTTAGTTCTGTATGGTGGCTCCGCTATTCCCTTCCTCTCCAACTATGAAATCTGGAACGTCCACTAGTGGGTGGTACGGACCAGGTTGACTAGATTTAGAGTCTAAACAGATAGTTTTATTATTATTAACTAAAATGAATTTTGCGTATTAAAATTAGAGCAATTTAAATGAAAAATTCACCGAAATGTATGGCTTTGCCTTAAAGAAATTTTTTTTTTCAAAGTATGTTGTAATATCATGAAGTATTTTTTCTTGAATTCAAAGCAGAAATTCCACTCACTCATAAATATATTATTGAGTATCTTAGTGTTTTGCAGCTCTAGAATTCTTTATCAACGTTTTCGCGAAACATCAACAAACAGTTTCTTAATAATTAGAACATTGAACATTAGAACAGTTTCTTAATAATTGCATTCTGAAATATAAAAATAAATAGTTGTTCAGAAGTAATTGCTTTAAGCTGCATTGTACATTATTAACTAAAAAAAATGCAATTTATGTCAAAGAATTCAAGTTTTTCGGATAAACATTTTGAAAATAACTATCAGTAACTTGTTGAATATAATCAAAATTTATCTTAATTAAAAAAAGTTTTTTATTTTCCATTTTTGAGAGATTTTGAATAGATTAATATTTTATATTTCTCCCCATAATTAGAGAACTACTGAGCTAAACCAAGCAAAATATTTAGTGTTATAGAAATAGTTGTGAACAATAAGTGTTATATTATTCCTCAAAAATTAACATATTTTTTACATGTTAAAAAATTAATAGATTTTAATCATAAACTAATTTTTCGTTATCTATAGTTTAAATTCTTTTTAAAGCAGTCTTGTTGTCGTTATTGACTAGTATTGTCTTGACTTGAAGAGTTGCTTTGAGATTTATACTCGGGTGAGCTGCTTTATCTCAATTTATCAAAATCTTATACAATTGAAAGAAACACTGAAGAACATAAATTATAATCATAGCAATATTGTCATTATACTTTAAATTTATTAATTAAAAAATTATTATAAAAATTTTATCTAGTACTTATAAAATGGATAGAGAATTTCAATATAAATAATTTTTCATGTAAATTTAGTGTATAATCAAATACTACAAAGAAAAAAAATGTTAATGACTAGCTTTTTTATATAAATTTGTTAAATTAAGAACAAACATCCTCAAGGATATTCTCTAATCAATATCGACTGCAATTTTCGAAATCGAATGAAAGTGTTAGATTCTGCAACGCTTCAGTGCGATAAGCTGGGCAATTCTGTAATAGTCGATTCAATTGATAGCTTTATGATATCTTGTCCTCTTTAACAAATGAAACCCCTTTTCTCTTTACTCAATTCTATCTATCACATATCTATTATTAATGAACAGGAAACTATTTCAAGAATACCGTGATCATTCCTAAATGAAATTCATTTGAAACATTTTACAAAAGAAAAGTAAGAAAATGAAACTCTTATAGAAATAAAAAATTGTGTAGAATAATTTCAATTTTTAATTTGTTTTCAGTAGTCTTAAGCATATTAATTTGTCGTAATTTAATTTTACAAAATACATAATGCATTTTATAATAAAAGAAGGGGGGTGTTATATTACAAAATGTGTATAGTTAACATGTGGTAATAAGGATTATGAAACGTAGATAAGATTCTCTCTCTCTAATTTCTCTCTAAGCTACAGTACCAGTCTTCTCTATCGTGTGGGCAAAATATTTGGGTAATTATTTCTAATCAGAATCAACTGTCATTCTATTAACAATATATTATTTGCTGAATAAATTTCTAGAAAATCATTCAACTAATTATGAGCTACTACAGGTTGTTAATATCATCATGGAAGATAATAACCATAAATTAATAATTGATGGAATTTTCCTAGATGTCAAAAGCGCTTTTGATCAACTATGGTATGACAGCATCATATTTAAACTCATTCAACTGAACTTCCCAAGAAATCTCATTCTAATCCTCAACAACTTTCTAGTGAACAGAACATTCAAGATCTATATACATAGAGAGTTTGCAAACTATGCAATATTAAAGCAGGCACTCCTCGGAACAGTTTCTGAGCCCAGTTTTATATGCAATATGCACCCATTATCTCCGGCTCATCTCATTTGCATCAGCGCAAATTTATTTGCAGATGACATTGCCGTCTTAACGCAAAAAGCTAATATAAACTGCATAATCTTATTTATTTAAAATTTCCTTCGCCTGCTTGAAAAATGACTAACTAAACGAAAAAACAATATGCTTTCAACATGGAAAAATTGAATGCATTTATTTTTCGAAAAGGGCATACTACGGCCAACTAAAACGAAACTACATTGTTTAACGAACCTATATAGTGCGTAAAGGAAGTCAAATGCCTTAAACTAATCTCAGACAGTAATTCAATTAAGTTTTACCGACCTGCCCGAAGGCTTACGGAGCTGATTAACCAGAAGCTACTACAGTCCCCCACCCGTGGCAAGCAGGATTCCGCCTTATTCGGCTCCACGGCTAGGATGGAATGCAATAAGTACAACCATCCCCACCGCTATTGGCTGCCCTCAACTGGGCTTGATATAGTCCCAATCAAATCCACGTTCACGCTATAAAACGTGTTCGAGGACGATCGCCGACATGTGTAGATCTCTTAGCCGTCTTAAGTGACGTTACCGAGGGGCACCACTGCGCTCCCCAATCTCAGACAGTAAGGGCCATATCAACTACATCAAAGAAAAATTGCGGAAGTTCACGTCAGTCTACCTCTAATTGGCAGATACTCAAAATTATGTCTTCAAAATAAAATCACCCTTTATAAACAATTAATAAGGTCCATTCGTAAGGTCTATTCAGCACCGGTATGGGATCTCGAAGCACTAATAAATACAAGGTGCAAATCCTCCAAAATAAAATCCCTTAAATAATTATCGGCGCACCCTGATTTATTGAGAACAATGTTATTCATAATGATCTCAAAATAGAAGATGTGAACATTGCAAAATTACACAGGGAATTTTACATAAGCATCATTAACCACACTAATCCATTTATTAACGTTCAAGTTTCTTCACTCATAATAATAGAAAGCGCAAATACTCATACTGAACTTCAAAATGGATACTACCATTCAAACCACTATAGTAATTATTCATCTACCTACCACAATAATTATTCTGCAACATATACACTAAAGTGACAAAAGTCATGGGATACCTCTTAATATCGTGTCGGCCCTCCTTTCGCCCGGTGAAGTGCAGCAACTCGACGTGGCATGGACTCAACAAGTTGTTGGAAGTCTTCTGCAGGAATATTGAGCCATGCTGTCTCGATAGACGTCCATAATTGTGAAAGCGTTGATGGTGCAGGATTTTGGGCACGAACAGACCTCTCGATGATGTCCCATGAATGCTCGATGGGATTCATGTCGGGCGATCTAGGTGGCCAGATCATTCGTTGGAATTGTCCAGAATGTTCTTCAAACCAATCGCGAACAGTTGTGGCCCGGTGACATGGCGCATTGTCATCCATAAAAATCCCATCGTTGTTTGGGTACATGAAGTCCATGAATGGCTGCAAGTGATCTCCAAGTAGCTGAACATAAGCATTTCCAGTCAATGTTCGGTCCAGTCGCACCAGAGGACCAAGTCCATGCCATGAAAAACAGCCCACACCATTACGGAGCCACCACCAGCTTGAACAGTGCCTTGCTGACAGTTTGGGTCCATGGCTTCGTGGGGTCTGCGCCACACTCGAACTTACCATCAGCTCTTACCAACTGAAATCGTGACTCATCGGACCAGGCCACGGTTTTCCATTCATCTAGGGACCAACCGATATGCTCACGTGCCCACGAGAGTCGCTGCAAGCGATGTCGTTCTGTCAGTAAAGGCACTCGAGTCGGTTTTCTGCTGGAATAGCCCAAGAAAGCCAAATTTCTCCGCACAGTTCTAACAGACAAGTCCCTTGTACGTCCCACATTGATTTCTGCGGTTATTTGACGCAGTGTTGCTTGTCTGTTAGAATTTACGACTCTTTGCAGACGTCGCCGGTCTTGGTCGTTAAGTGCAGGCGGTCGACCACTGCGCTGTCCATGGTGGGATGTTATGCCTGAAATTTCATACTCTCGGCACACTCTTTGACACAGTGGATCTGGGAATGTTGAATTCCCTAACGATTTCCGAAATGGCATGACCCATGCGTCTAGCTCCAACTAACATTTCGCGTTCAAAGTCTGTTAATTCCCGTCGTGCGGTCATCATCACGTCAAAACCTCTTCACATGAATAACTTGAACAGAAATGAAAGCTCTGCGAAAGCACTGCGCATTTATACCTGTTCTACGCGATGCTGCTGCCATCTGAAAATTTGCATATTGCTATCCCATGACTTTTGTCACTTCAGTGTATAGGCTGTTTTTTTTTAAATTATATTTCAGTATATTACAGCATTTTCATTTAACTCATTCGCTTTTGGTTCACTGATTAACAACTCTTTTTATGATTTTTTTCCTCCAAATTACATCACTGTTACTCGTAATTCTAATTCATTCGTACTTGTCTGCATTCTCAAACTGAGCAAAAGTGCTTTGATGCGTCAGCATTCAATCTTCAGCGACTTAACAAGGCCATATATCCTGCCTGTATGTTCGAACTGGCGGTGTTATTAAAATTTTTTGCGGAAAGTCTTGTCTGAACTGTTAAAAGAGCAACAGCAGTAACTGTGCCTAATATGTGGTTTCAACCATTTTCATCCGTGATGTACAGGAGTATTTAAACGTGATATTTGGTCGATGGTGAATCGGACGAGTTGATCCCTACACGATATGTTGACCCTCTGGATTTTTTTCTGAAGTCACATCAAAGGTCTGGTGTACGATACATCCGTGGAGAGTGAACAGAATCTTGTACGCATATGCGTAGCTATCAGTTCGTCCGAGAGACACTCGGAATAATTTAAAACTGCGGGATTCTATGATATGAATTCCATGATTCCCGATATCAGGTATGCGTTGCAACTGTTAGCCAAAACTTCGAACACCTTCTGTGGCCTTTTTTTAATATCGTAATTGTTACATTTTGATGAATGAAATAATGTTCTTCATTTATGTGCTTCTTTCATTTCTCGTGTTCTCTGAATTCTTGAACATACTGATGACGTTTACGATCCTGTACTGCTATCTGATTCCGAATCTTCCTTGAGTAAAAACTTCTCCCAGGAGTTTGTACTCGCGATAGCCAGTCTTTTTAAAGCAAGAGATAACTGTAACACGTAGAAGTCCCTTTTTTTCTACGTGTTTATTAATTTTTCATCTGATATATTACCAAAAATAACGAAAGAATTCTTATTAGCCATTTTTCATTAAATGAAGACCTTATTTTGGTTAAATTTCTAGTTCAAGAATCTTCTCCAAAAAAAAAAAAAAAAAAAAAATTATAATAATAATAATGGATGGGAAACCATATTATAGTTCTTTATATCTTTTTTCTTATTTACGTTTGTCATCTACAATTCGTATATTATTTCATTGTTTGATTTTCACTTATTAATAACTTATTCGTAAACATTTGAGTGAATGAGATTAAGAATTTTTATTTTCTTGAAGTTAAGATGCTAAATAGTTGATATATATGTGATTGTGCTCTTTTTTTAAATATTTTTTGTTATTTTAAATTCAATTTTGAGCTGACTTTAAAATTATTTTATTACATTCCAAATTCTTTTTATTTATATTCATATTTTATTCTGTTTCAATTTGCCTTAATAGTTGCTAGATTTTCTACTTGTGCTTAAGGATGAACAATGGGATCTAGAATATTGTCCTTGTGAAACTGTACACTAACGTACCCCTTGATATGATATATAGGTCAGTACGTTTATGCAAAGAGATACCAAGATACATGCACTGGACTCACTAAATCTTCTCTTTCATATATATAACTGCGATAATAGCGGGTTCTCGGTTCCTAATAACAGATTAAGAATCTTCTTGAGTCACTTTTCAAACAAAATCTGGATTCATCAGTAAGGAGTACAGATCTCCATTGACTTGCATTCCGACTAACATGTGTGAATTTCATTTCAGTGGCGTGATTTGCACAATGCTTGATATCTTACATACAACCCTCCTTTGTGAAACCTTCTGCGCACACTTGACCTGGAAGTCAGCCTTCAGGTGGTTGCTACAAGAAATGATTTCAGTTGAGTTGTATAGCGGTTTTCTGATTCCTTGAAGTTAACTGTAAATAGAGGTTATCTGCAGCATTTTTAACTGCAGGTCTTCATTGGTTACATCGTCTAGAGTATGTTCTTAAAAAAGGAATTCCAAAGTCTATGAATTACAGAATTCTCCCATTTAACTATCTTTCTACATAGAATTGACTCTTGTCCAATCTTATTCGTCCAATGGCTCACCATTGTTATTTTTTAAATAAATAATGTCGAGTACTCATATCTAAAACACAGCTATCTCGAAATTTAATTGCATAGCTTTTACATGCAGAAATTGCAGACGCTTTAAATCCTGTTTTCTGCACCATGTCTAACGATATTAAATGAAATCAGCTCCACTAAGTTGAATATCAAATTCTGATGAAGGATTACTTTTTGTGTATAATAAATACGATAAATATTGAATTAAGTATAAATATAACTTTCAAGACTTCTTTATTTCAAAAGAGTAGCAACAAGCTTTTTTGTCGTATATAATGGAGTACACTGTCTCATAACATCCAATTATGCTTATTAAAAAGATGGATTATAAATCTGTATTTTCATTAAACGCTTCGCACCAGAGACTTTACGAATATATCATTCAGTTTGATAATTTATCACTGGATAATTAGCCCTGGTCAGTCACTAGGCGAATAAGGAATAATGTAATATAGTACGAAGGCACATTTTTATGTTCCTAGGTTACTAGACAATTAAGCTGAGTTTTTGAGAGATTGATTAATAGAAGTAATAGCTTTAGATGCAATGTATAATTCATCTATATACCAGTTTTTGGTTTTTTTTAGATTAAACTTTTCAAATACACTGACCTATATCTCGATATTTAGTTGTTGTTGTTGTTGTTTTCAAATAGTAATTATTCTACTTGAAAAACGATTAAAATATGTTAGATAACTGTTTCCTGCAAAATTTCTCAACAAGGAAAACAAAAACTCGTCGTATGTCTACAATGATAATATTTTATCTTATGTATCAATATGTTTTCGTAAATATTGTAGTAGACTGATTAAACCTTTGCCCTAAGAAGTAGACTTAAAATTTCTCAAAGATGCCATGATAAAATAGAAGACCTTTCTACATTTGTGAAAAATATAAGGAATTTCAAAATATAAAGAAAAATATAATTTACCATTAAAACGCCACCGCCACGTATGTGATTCTAATTTTTCATGCTATCTATATTGCTATCGATATAAAATATACAGATAATCAAAAACTAAAATTAGTTTTTTTAACTTTAAAAAAAATCTCCCTCGAAATATTAAAACAATATGTGAATAAATAGGTTTTCATACTTAAATTTTCTAATAAAAATTTACATCATCTTCAGTATATAATTTACAGACTTAAGATAGAAAATAAATAATATTGGGAAATAATGCATTATAGGTTTCTGACGAAGGAAAATGTCGAACTGGTGACCCAGTTGAACAATTTCTGCTTCGTAATGAATTACCTAATTCATGCCTATTTGTGGAATAATTATTTATTATTTTTATATTTTAATACATTATATGATGAAAAATATCAATGAACCTGAAAGAAACCATACATTTGAAATAAAATTTGATACATCTGTGAATGTTTTTTTTTTTTTTTTAGTTGTTGTTGTTATTATTATTATTCCATTGGACGAAAATAAGCCTTCAATCATCATATTTAAGTGTCATTTTAAACTATTTATACGTAAATTATGAAATGCTTATAAACTTCTATCATTTTTTTTATTTTAAGCAAAATTATTACACATTTAAATAATAAATTATATATTTTCGTAATTAAATTTATTTATTATTATTATATATTCATATAATTATCAGCAACGTTAGTTTTGCCTCTTTTAAACAACTTTTTACAACTATCAGTAAATACGTTATCACTGAAAATATATTTCCTAAATTTTAAAGTGGCAAGTGAATATAGTACTTTCTTGGGTTCTTTAGAAAAGTTTTTATTTTAAAAATGTTAGTTAATTCATAGTAACTTCGATTTATTTGTCATCCAACAAATGAATGGAAATTACTGTGAGTTTATTATTCTTTTGAAACTTACCAAATGAATTTAGTATTTCTGAAACTATCGGGTAAAATAAGTAGGTATTGAGATAGAGAGGAATCGATTTAAAGAAGAGGTACAATAATTATCCTTATGCATAATTATTGAACTACGCTAGTATTAATGAACCGAAAGTGTCCTGGTACGTTGGGCTCCCGAATTCAAAAGCTTGGTTCGAAATCCGACAAGTAATGTCTGAATGAAAGCTTCGATGTCTAATTTTTAATACATATATATATATGCCCTACGATAAATACATAAATCGAGAAGTTCTTCCGTTGGGTTCGGGGAAGTGGGGAGAAGGCCAAATGCTGTCCTTGGGGCTAAATGTAAAAAATAGGGTCATAAAATGTGGATGCAGTGCAGATGGCTCCTACTGCACGTTGGCTAACACTTAGTTGGCATAGCACATCGTTCTAGTGATAATGATCTCTGAACAAAGTGTTCTGTATTGGAAAATAACGCCATTATTTATTAGAAAAACAACTGTGGTAACCTATAGAAAACTTTTTAATAATTCTCGTCAAATCGAAAATTATCAATAATTACTCTCTACACGACTAAAAAAGTTATGTCCGAATCAGTTTAGGAAGTAATGTTGCTTTCTTTCAGACAGTAATGTAAACATAGAATTGAAAGCTATAAAGTAAACATATAATAGAAAGCTTGTAAGAAAGTACAAATATTGATATAATTTTTAAAGGATTATCATTGCTGATGTTTTCTATATGTTGTTAAGAAATTCTAATTAGTTTCATTATATTGTTCTTAGTTCAAGATCAATTATTTCTGTAAAATTTAGATAAATCATTTCTGATCTTAGACGTTTTGAAAAATTGACTTTTAAAAGCAGGAGCATCACGTCAGTAAATTCGCACAATTAAATACTAATCATTTTTGGGGGTAAGAAATCAAATAGTTTACTATCCGTTAGTGTTTATTGAATATACTATATATCAATTAGTGTTAATTGAACATATCAATATATATATATATTCAGCTTTTCGTTGTGTATAAGGCAAAACAAGTTTTTTTTCCAATACTAATGTTCGAAATAATTCAATATTTAATAAAAATAAGTAAGTAGTAAATTACAAAATAAACTAAATTAAGTATCAAAGATGCTATGACGTCGCTTAATAATTGAAAAAAAAATGAAAAAGAGGTTTATGTAAAAGGTATATTTTTTCATAAAGGGGAGGGCGTAAAAAATTAAAAGTTGCAAAATGCTGGATTAGATTATAAGTCTGGAGGATCTTAAATTTACTTCATGTTTTTCAAAGAAATGTCCCAGTTTTTTTCTTAGATTTTTGTTTCAAGTCGTGTATCTACTAATGTTATGTGCAGTAGTTTTATATCTAAAATAATTAAATTAAAATGTAACGAAATTTGAAACTTTTTTAATATATACTACAATATATAATATAATATTTTTTTGAAATTTTTTTTTTTTTAGGCTTTCGAAATTTTGTTTTAAAATAATTGGATTTTTTTAGTGGCTATCAGATACAAAATTTTTAAAAAAATCAAGAATTAAGTAAGATATGAATGAGATGCATAGAAAAATGCATTAGATAAATTTTGAGGCTGACCTTTGTTTTGAAATATCTGGTAATCCAATTGCAGCATTTTTTATAGATGCATTTAATAGTTTTATTAACTTTCTTTGTAGAAATTCAAGACTGCAGTTATAAAAGTAACTTCTCATAGAAACAAAATCCCGCGGGTTTCTTTTTTATGGTTGGCTATTAAAAAGTTCCTCGTTTTGTTCTCTGACTTTGAGCTCGTATGACTAATTGAAAAATATTTCTGGTATTCTAGAAGAAACGCAGACAAAAGCAATTTTGAAATGAACTATGTAGCAGTTTTAGAAAAGTTATATACTTGCGGAGAATATTTTTTTTAAATAACTACTTTTAATGTTGAATTAACTTTTTATAAAAGAAATTCTTTTCTAAAATATTTATAATACTCTTCAGTAAACCTCGGTTTTATTATTTGTATTGATATTCAAGAATAAAAAAATCATTAAAAATGTATTTAAAAGTAATTTTTTAAAATTAATCCAACAACTTATTACTGACAATGTGCACAACTTGTTGTCTGATTGATTTAAAAGATGTATATACCATAAAAAGTAATTCATGAACATGTCAAATATTCACATATGAGGCTTTTATTTCAGAAATATATTACTCTTGAGACAAGTGAAATATGGCGTGTGTTCGTGGAAAGGTGGGGGGAGATATGATGTGGAAACACCCAGATCTAGGTTATTCAACACACAAATTCTCCAGAATGATTTCGTAAGTACATCGGAATGATTCTACCAAAATTAAATTTTCTCATTTTTTTTCTAATTAATGTTAAAGCAGTTTTTGAATAGAACCTGGCATTTGTAGATCGCAGAATTACAACCATTACAACCATGAGCTGGAACTACAATTGATACTTCTATCGAAATTTTTTTTGAAATTTAAAAAAAAAATTTCAGTTTTTTAATAATTTTTGAGGTAATTTTTAGTTATCTAACTTATTGATTTGTTTCAAATTTAGACTTAAAATTTTTTTTATGGTATGTTATTTCTTTAATGGCGTCTTGACATTGGTTATTCACACTATTACACAAATTTATAACAGATTCAGTCTCCGCCCCTTATTCACACATAGTTACTATGTGGGTAAGGAGAGGATATAAACATAAAGGCAAGGGCGAATACGACCTTCCGTGAAGTATGTCTAAGCATAACTAGTTTCTATTGTTACAAATGTTTAAAACCAGGGAAATACCCAAACAAAAAGTTCAATAACAGAAGAGCATGTTGCCAATTTACACTTCTAAATGGCCCTAGTTAAGCGATGAGAATGAAAAACCCTTTTGTATGATTTATAAAATAACAAATTTTTCCCAAATTTAAAAAAAATCATTTTAGCTCTTTTCGAAACAAGGATTACCAAAAATTATTAATTAATCCAGTAGTTCTCGTTTTTTTTTATCTTATCATCATTGGCGCAACAGCCCGATAGTGGACCAAGGCCGTCTACCTACTGGCAGATTTCGAAACATGAGCTATTTTCTTTTTACGGGGTGAGGTTGCCAGCCCTACGCCCAACAGTCATGTGAGACTGGGACTTACAGTTTAAAGTGAATTCTGAACCACTACAAACATCCATGGCACCTCCGGGACTCGAACCCGAAACCTGTGGTACCGAGCGCCAGTGCGTTAGCCATTCGGCCATTCAGACCCCTTATTATCTTATAATAAGAGAAAATAGTGTCTTTAATGTCCATCACTTCTTTTTTATTAAACTAAATGTTATTTTATAATAGCTTTGGAATTTTTATTCCTTTTGTTTTGTATTAACAATACATGTGTAACTGGCATTTTTTTTTAAAATTAAGGTATTCAGGGCTTTAATCTCTTTAAACTGGTTTTATTATTTACTTAGGGAACTATCTATTACTAAACAGTAATTGTATTGAAATGAAATAATAAATAAGTATTTAATGTATCCTTGTAAAAAAATTTAAATGTATCATAGTTTAATGATACATTTAATGAATTAGTAATTTAATGATTAATGAATTAATGCCTTTTTTTTGGAAACTTGATGTAATATAGTGGTGCATCTTAATGCGATAATAAAACTTTGCGGGATGGAACAGTCGAATGCATGGAATTTTGTTTCATTGCTGTACTTATGGATAATTTTCTTGCGTTGGTGACTTGCTATGCCTATATTAATTTCAATTTTACATTTTTCAGAAAATGGTAATTTTCAGCATTTGCTGTTATTATTTATTTTGGGTGAAATTTAGGAATGTTCCAAGTAAATGTAACTAGAGTAATAATTTTAAAAAATTCATATTTACAGACAGGAAAAAAGGAATCATTCATAGAGTGCGAAAGTGTAAAGCAATTACATAAGTTCAACAAGAATGAAAACTAATTATTTTCGAATTGTGAGATATCATTACATCAGAAAGCCCTCTCTAAGGTCTACAGAAATATTCGGTCTTGCATTTTGACTTCGTAGTTGCAGAAAAAAAACTTCTATCCTGCATGAGAATGTTATTGTGAAAGAAAAAAAAAGAGGATTCTAATATGTTTCGACTTAAATCGGAACTTTTCTACCAAAACATTTACAACTTCTCAAATTTACTTTTTAATGAACAATAGGGAAAAAAATAAGATTTTTTTTTACTCATAAATCAGTTATCTAAGCTTCAATTATTCCTCAAAATTACAAAATTCAAAAGAATATTAGAGAGTTTATAAAAGATATATATATATATAAAATGTGTACTGCATTTAAGGATGAGAAACATTATCTCATGAAAATTCACCTTGTATTTTAAGCTGCTTTTTATTTTATTTTATTTTATTTTATATATTTATTTATTATTTATTATTTTTACCTTTACTCAAAAGTTCTCTAAATATTTTGTTTGTTTTACCTTCTTTATTTTTAGGAATTCCTATTACTACGGCAAAGTGGGACTCATCTGTAATTTCCAAGAGTACTAAAAATTCTTTCACATTCAAATTTGTAATGTGATGGATTATAGTAAAATTTTAAAAAGTTTAGAGATATTATTTGTACTTAAAAACGATAGTAATTTTCTTAACTTCGTTATCTAATAATTTTTAGTTAAATCAACTTGTAGTATATATTCTACATTGTATGCCACTAACAGTTTATAATGGATAAAGAGAGATATAGATTTCCTGGGAAACCTTCAGGGATAATTGCCTCGTTAATGAGTGTCATAAGATCTTACCAATAGCACGATTGTTGGTGTGAAACACTCAAACCTGTTGTCGCTATCCTCATCGAGACTTCTCATTTTTGAAAATAGAGACTGTAACTTGTACATCGCAAGTGGGAAGCGTAATACTATTAACACGAGCGATGCAATCCCACTATCCGCACTCATTTTTCTATTTAACCAATAATGTAACAATTCTTGAATTGTGAAGATAATTCCTTACATTAGAGTGATATGAATCATTTTTACACTCATCCAACATCACATTTTTACATCACTCAGTATTATGAACAGTGAAAACTGTTCATAATACTGAGTAGAATTGGAAAATTCTTCACAAATGTGTATACTATTAATAAAAGAAGAATCCGCATAACTCCGAATAGTTAGAATTACCGTAGGCTATCTCTTATTAAATGTGACTGCATTATTAATTCTGGTAAATTAAATTAAATTTAACAATTAGGATAATATTAAAAATAAAACTAGCTTAAAAAGTTCAAAATTTAAATTAAATGGCGAGAAGGAATTAATTCCATAAAAAATTTCAATAGATTTAATATACCGTTAAAAAACATCTAGGAAGCTGAAAGCCTCTATCGAGAATAATAATTGAAAGATTTTAAAAAATACCACTATCGAGAAAAAGTATTAGCAACTTTTATATGAAAAAATAAATACCAAACACTTTGTCATTAGTACAATTTTCAAAATAATTACCAAAAATTGATGAACTTTAGTAAATATGACAATTACATTAAAGTCAGAAAAAAATGCTGTTGCTGCTATTAATCATGCGCATTTAATATCCTTTAAGGAGTAATATTGACTGGTTTTTATAATTTGAGATAACTAAATCTTGTGCTCCTCAGAATATTTTTCACATTTTTATAAAGTGCCTTATTGAATTAAGAGTATTTTCATTTTGATGTCTCTTTTATAATCGCTTCTATCTGGGGAATTGATTCTCACAAGTTGAGAACAATCAAATAAGTCTATTTGTTACCGTTTATTTAAGTGAACAATAACTTCCGCAATAGAAACGAAGAAACTTATGGAAGCAATTTTAGAATAACTTTGTTGTTATTCATAAGCTTGTTCATTTTTTCTTACCATGTGCAATAACAAAAAATGAAGTCCCATCTTTCTTTCTACACTTCTTTTTCCGGAACTAATGCTAGTTTTTCATGCTTCTGGATACAACCAAAAAAATGATTCGTTCAGAAAAAAAATGATTTTCTTAATTTTAGCCATACTCTAGATATCGAACTCGACCAGTTTATAGCAGCCATGCTGGATAAATCAATTTTTGTCAATCAAAGGCAGTCTAATAACAAAAGAAAGTTATATTACTATCTATCTTTGTAAGAAAGCATTCGAAAAAAATATGCATATATATGTACTTTGTATGAAATGTATATGCATGTTCATGCATATATGTTATATATGTACTTTGTAAAGTTATTTAATTACCTTTTATTTCTTACTGGTGTGAAAGGGGGAAATAGGGTTTAATTATGATGTGTCCAAGTTATGTAACAATTATTTATTGAATTTTAAGTTGTATACGGACAAACATCAAAAAGTTAATTACAAAAAAGGAACGATGTTACATTCAATCGCTCCTGAATATTCCTTCGTCATCACGAGGAAATAAGTCTGTATAAAGAGGGTGCTGCTGATGCGCTGCAATAGATGTTGCCAGATATACAAAAGGAACTGTTACAATGGTAATTAATATTTTGCATGCTGTTAATATTCTATTGTTATATTTTCTCATATATTTCTATTCTTACGTTTCCCCCTTGAGTATATTTTAAAAATAAAGTCAACAAAAATAATTAAATTTTTTTATTTGATTACTTTTTATTTATCTTATATCAATGTAAGAAATAAAATTGAAATGATTCATTTTATCATATATGAACATATTTTATTACTTTCATCAATAGACTTGAATATATAATGTTGAATGATGGTTAAATAGTTGAACGATCGACACTTTTTAGAATATATACTATAATGCTGTTTTTCGACATATTTAAATCTTTGTTATCATGTTGGACCATTTTTTAAAATTTTGTCTCTTAGTTTGTGTTTGAATTTTAAAATTGTTTATTTTTTAAGTTTTAGTTTTGCATCACAAAATTATTATCAAAACTTAAAATTGTGATTGTCATATTTAAAATTTAAAAATTTATTTTGATTTTTGACATGACATTTTTGTAATAATACGTGACAAATAAGTAAATGAAAAAAAAAAAAAAAAAAAAAATGAAAAAAATCTGAAAACATTTTTTTATACATCCTATAATATTCTATAATTTCGGTTCACATACTGTAAAGAAAAATTTACTTTTAATACAGAATTTTAAATTACAAATGAAAATCAAGAAAAGCAGTGTTAAGAGCTAGTGATATCTTTCAATACTTATTACTCTTTCAATACTTTAAGACTCGTAAAAAAATTTACATTTGAAATGAAAACTATTTTAAAGAACAATTTTATTTTGTTTTTATTAATGAAATTAATCTTCCTTAGATTAATTGTCGAGTAGGTGCAATTCTAAGCAATTCAGTTAAATTTTACTTTGGCAGTACTGAAAATTGTTTTTTTTTATAAGTTCGTTGTGGAATACAAATATTTTTAGTTAAAAGTTGCTTCAAAAACGAAGATATGTCACGTTTTAATTGCGGACCTTTTTATTTTTGTTTACGTTTTCAAAGCTAAAGAATTCTTCTGATTTATGGATAAGTTGTGAGTTGGATCGTCCAGAATTAATTATTAGATCGTCCAAGAATTATTGAGAGTTCGTTCGTTCTCTACTAACAAAAAAAGGAAGAAAAATTAGAATATCTTAAACCATTAAAAATGGAAGCCATATATATATTTGAAAAACATTAAATTTACAATAGACTTAATGAATTAATATATGAAATTCAATGCGAAAAAAAAACCCCATATGAACATTTGAAATCAAAACATGGGAAATGAATGGTAACAATGAATGTTTATATGAATTAAGATATGGAGCTTAATTTTTTTTCTTTCTTTTTTATACTTCTGATTCATTGTCTTTTTTAATTAGTTTTATTTTATTTATTCCATTTTTTACAATATTTTTTCAGTCTTTTTTTATAACCGATTCGCGACACAATAGTAACATGAGCAGCCAGAATGTAGAAGAGCATAAATTCGAATCTCTTGACGGTGAATTTTGTAGTCACTTTTTTATCTGTAGTCATTTGTTTTTGTAGATGACGACTGTGATAGTGTGTCTCCCATACGACATGCAAATGCGTAGCTGTTACCCCTAAAAGTTTTCCCGGAAGGTGGTCTTTTCTTGGCATACGTAAATAGAACATGGGGTCCTCTGAGATACCATAAAAAATGTCTAATATAAGCTAGTGCTGGATTATTTTTTACCATTCTGCGGTTTTAAAAATTGCAAAATTAAACCATGGCTCCAAGAAACTACCATTCTCGTTCCTGGGGTAGACAAAACTAGTCAAGCCTTTCGGATAAGTGTGTAATTTGTCAATTATTTTTGAAACTTTATTTTTAAAACAAAGTTGGAAACCAGAGAAGTTATTTTGAAGCCAAAGAGGCATCTGCTTATAAAATATTTTAATTTTCGAAATAAATTTATTTTATTCCTTTCATTTAAATTTTTTGTTCACTGAATGATTCAAAAAGCAGTTATAAAAATATCTAGAAACTATAATTTTCACTAACTTAGTAGTCGTTAACGAGATTTTTGTTTTTTTAATAAAATTATTCGTATTATTTATTTTTTAATGGAATTAAAGAAATAAACATACTCTTCGTAATAGGCAATGAGTTTTTTGCCAACAACATCAAATTTGTAAACATCAAAGGATTTTATAATGTATCACAAAATCATCTTAAATGTATGTTAATAATACATTTATTTAAAAAAGTTCAAAGATTTATCAATTTTTTTTTTTAATTGAAAACATCCTCCTAACTATTGCTGCCTACTATACACTGCTAAAAATAAAGAAAACAATTTTTTCCCAAAATGATTCACCTTACTTATATAAAAAGTTATCAGAAGTAAACAGTATACTTTCTTCCTAGAATTATACGAAAAAAATGTATTTAAAACGCAAAAAAAGAGAAGAAAAAAGTAAGAGCTGCACTTTGGTGATAAGTTTGTCAGTTAGGAAACTCATTTTAATTTATAAGACGAAAAGGAATATCAGCTTATTATATGTATTTTTTAATTTTTAACTGAGTTAAAAAATAAACATGCTCTTCGCAATAGCTAATGAGCTGTTTGTCAACAACATGAAATTTGTAAATATCAAAGGATTTCATTATGTATCACAAAATCATCTTAAACATTTGACACATTTTACTATTTAAAAAAAGTTCAAATACTTATAAAAACTTTTTTTAAACTAAAAACATCCTCCAAACTATTGACGTCTACTATACATTGCTAAAAATAAAGAAACTACTTTCTCCAGAATGATTCATCCTAACTTATAAAAAAAGTTATTGGAAGTAAGCAAGAATACTTTCTTCCTTGAATTATACGAAAAAAATATATAAAAAAAAGCATAAAGCTGCACTTTGGTGATAAGTTTGTCAGTTAGGAAACTCATTTTAATTTATAAGACGAAAAGGAATCTCAGCTTTCTTTTTTTTTCTTTTTAATACGAAACTGAATACTATCTTAACAGATGCAATACCCGCCCTCTGGTGGAGAGCAAAAAAATAAATGGACAATTTCCGTGCGACGCGCGAGGAGAAAGATTTGCTTATTTGTCAGCTGAACTGGGCATGAAAATGTGCTATAAGCATGAATCGTATTCGCTATCTTGAGTTTCATCGCAAAGCGCTCTTCGCATTGTATGCTTTTTCTTTTTGCACCCTTATTATTTATTTAACTGGATTTTCGCCCAGGTCGCATTTTTTGGGGATGATAGGGTAAGTTTCTTAATATTGTTTTCAGAACTATTTGTTGAAATGTTTATGTTGTTGTGCTTCGTAATACGAAATTCTTGTTTTGGATAAATTGGATTTCAAAACTGTACTAAAGATTAATATTTTTATGTTTTGATAATGTTTAAAAAAAAGCAAAGATTTATGTTTGATATTTTTAAAAATGTCTACAGTTGTTAGTACATATATCAGTTGTTGATCAAGTTGAAATGAAGTTTTTGAATTTACTTTACTTTAACTTTTTTTACACAAAACGTAAAATAAAAAATTTTATTCATAGAATTTGAAATGTTTTAAAACATATTATGATTTATCTAGTATTTAGGTTCAATTTTACGCTTTAATTTTGTGAACTAAATGCCAATTTGATGTGTGAATACTTTATTTTGTATGACAAAAAATAAATGTATTGAACTATAAAGTGCTTGAGTAAAAAATTCTTTAAAAAAATTGATATTCAAAATAGATCTTTGAAATCTGCTGACGGCATAGTGTAAAAAACACTGCACGTAAAAAAACGGCATGTAAGTTCGCTATTTTAAGATAAAGTATAATATATTTCAAGTATATCAATAAAAAGTAAAATCTATTATTGGTATTAATTACACTTGACTATACTGAAGCTACGGTTTCAAAGGTTAAAAATTATCAGTTCCTTTATAAATATTAATTTAACTGCTAATTTATTCCCAGAATAAACTCATTGTTTATTATTTAGTACAATGCTTTAGAATTTCTACTTACAAATAATAAACAAGGCATATCTCGGAACACAGTGTGTTTCCGCCTAATCTTATCAAGTTATTTAGAGTAGCAAATGCAACTTTCTGAGGTTTGTAAATACATTCTGGTTATTATCCAATATTTATATTTTTTTGTATGTGCATTTAACAAAATATTTACTTCATTTATGTCTATATTAATATTGTTTTTGCATAAAAATCGTAGGTTATGTATAACCAATCGTAAATACAAGCGATTATAAAATTGTTTTAATAAAACCTAAATATTTTGAACGAATATGTTAAGTATACCTACGTATATGGCAAACATACTCACTGAAGTAAGTATGTTAAATATGTTTTCTCAATAAATTGAAACAAAAAATGTGACTTAAAGCACAAGTGTTAAAATAGGTTTTAATATGGACAGAATTTTATTTTTTAAACCTTAGAATTGTTACAACTGAAGAATAATTTTCAGGATATTTCATATTGGTAAGGTATTTAATGTAATTATAAGAAACTAGAGAAATTTTCCCTTCTCCATTTATTGACAGCATCAAAATATACCATTTACCACTATAAGAAAACAATACTCACAATAATTAAAAGTTATAATTAAAAATGATTATTCATTTATAAATAAGTGCGAATATGCAAACTTTGAACAAGAATCTGATAATAATCTGACTAAGAACATCTGACTAAGCGAATTCAAAAATTTTAATTTCTTGTATACAATTCTTATATTCGTTTTAGAACAGGAAATCGTTGTATGGGTTATGTTAAAATGTTTTCTTAACACAATTGTTTTAACTTTAAAAAGCTTCATAAATAGGAAGAATTATGAAGAAGAATATGAAGAATTAATAGAGTTATGAAGACAAAAGTTTCCTTTTAAATTGATGTTTATTACATGCCGTCTATATATCACTATGTGCATTTAAACAAAGCAATACGAAGGGAACGTTTACAAACTTTTTAAAATTATTATTAGTCATTTATTCATTCAAATATTATTCATCATTACAAACAAGATAATTTATGTTCTAAACAATTGTGTATACAATATAGAGATAACATATCGATAAAAAATACACACTATTGGAATTTGCAATGATTGGGTTAAATGAGTTGATAAGCTTTGCATCCAAAAAATACCTTTCGTGAAAAAAAAAATTGATTGTGTTTAATTTTTAAGTTTTTAATGTTCAATGCTTTTTTGAATAAAATGCAACATGTTCTTTAAAACTTGAAAAGGAAATTGGAAGGAAAATAATTACTGGAAGGAAAATAAATGTATTCTCTTAATAGGGAATGCAAAATATTAAACTAAAATATATCAAGTATATCAAAATATTCAACTAAGATATAAATATTTACTTAACTGAAAAAATAATTTAAATCTAGTATTTTACATGTATATATCAGTAAAGTAATTATATATATATATATATATATATATATATATTTATTATTTGGGAGTAGGGGGGCCCCAAAATACACTGTTGGTAAAGTCTGATGTGATCTTTACTCTGACAGTTGCAAAATGCCATTAAGTTCATCTTAATTTACAGTACTCTAAGAAATCTACAGTACTCTAATAATCTGATAATATGGTTTCAGGACCTAAAGTAAAACCCCTTCCAATTCAAAAATAGAAATAAAAAGATTTGTAATCACACAATTTCTTAAATTAAACAGACTTGAAAATATAAACTCTTCCCATAAACATTTTGTAAGTAATTAGAAACTTCCTTCTTTGGTTAGTTTTTTAATTTCAATTAAGATAAGACATTTGCAAGAAAGGTTTACCAGAGTGCAATTACAAATTGACATGTTAACACAAACAATAGCAAATTCCAGACAACTCCTTCCGCATCTTCCTACCATCTCTTATCTTATTCAAATACATATTCGTAACGGAAATACCCGATGAGATTGATTCTAGTCTATTCCGAGAGTCATTTCCGGATTCTTCCAGACCAGGGTTGAGCAGACTTATCAAGGCCGTATGTGATCACTGCAACTTAATCGCGGGCTGAACAAAAATATCAACGTATTTTTTAATATAAAATAAAAACAATATTATATTACACATCAAATATATAATTCGTATTTTTTAATATAAAAAAAACAATATTATATTACACATCAAATTCTATTTTTTTTTTTTTTTTTTTTATTAATCTAAAAAGTATTTTGGTACAATTTTGTAGAAATCAATCGCAAGGGTGGTTTTTCAAATAGTTTCTAAACGATTTTTTTCTTATATCTATTCCTGCCTAAGGAATTTTGTTTACAAATATGGAGTAATCCAAATAGACTTGTGCATTTTAATGCGAGATCTAACAACAGCCACATCTATGCAATTTAACATAATTAAATGGAACATGTTTTTAGCAATAAATATCATAGAAATTTTAAAAATTTTGATAGGAAAATCGATTTATTTCTTAGTCTGGGGATCGAAATCGAAATTTGGCCTGAAAATATTTATTTGGAAAAGTTGTATCGAAAGTAGTTCACCACCCGAGTGCACTTTAATAAATTTTGCCCTAGTTCCAGCTGGGGAAAATTAAATTTCAAACTCGCTTACTAAAATTCTTATTCAAACAATAAATCTCTCCCATATATTGTGTTTTAATCGGTTCATTTCAAAGTTTAATAATTTAATTACTGTTTTTTTTCTATTGTTGATGACAAGGTTTCATTTTATATTTTAAATCATGTATACAAAACATTAAGCTTACTCCATACAATGTTTAGAAGTTTGATGTAAGATAATGAGTTGAAGCTTCCGCTGTAATTGACGAGTGAGTATTACATATCATTTGATAAGAAAAAGGGAATATTTAAAGTTACAAAATGCAATCTTAATGAAATATCTAAATTGAAAAGAAATTTGTCATTATCCGTAAGGGTTGAAATTAATTCATATGACCACATATTGAATAAATGTTTAAGAACAATATAAAAATTTTGAAACCTGCACTACATATGTCTACATAAATTAAAGCTGCGCAATCTCGTTATATGTGCACAATAATTTTCTCTAGGTAGTTGTCAAAATAAAGAGTGGGTGAATAAAAGTTTCTTCAGGACTGACTACTCTTGCTTAACGCGGAAAATTCGCAGGCCTGAATTTGATCCGCTTAAAGTTAATTTGGGTAAATGATGCGAGTGAGCGATAAATTTTTGGAGTGGAAGCCTTAAAATTGCATGATGGTAAAGTTGGCAGATTGAATTGTCCGTTCTTCTCTCTTCCAGGATTCAAAATTACGAGACCAAATGTCTCCACGTATTTCTGTAGGGATTTGATTCTGATCACAGCGGAACATATAGTTGTAGTCTGAAGTTAATCAAATGGAACCAGAGAATTATGAAGAGTAGGATATGCTTTTCTAAATTATATTTGGAAGTGATGCCTCTAAGTCAGGAGTTCTACTTTAATTCGAAAATTAAAACTACCATTTTTAATTGCCTATAATTATATTGATTTAAACTATTTTAAGCTGTAGTATAAAGATACTGAAATTTGTAGTTTTTTTAAAGAAATTATCAATTTTCTACGTTGAATGATACATATTCTTAAATTTTTAAATAATAAAATTTTATGCGCAATTTTTAACTATTTCTAAATCCTTAAACTGTTACAATATAATTAATACAGAGTTAATGTCTCTTATACAAATCGGACACTATTATTTAAAGTTGTATCTAGAAAAATTGTTACAAGAACTTTAAGGAGACACTTTGTACGATGTGTAAAATTATCGTAATGCATATGACGAGGGTAACTAGAAAGTTGGTAGACAAGTGGCAAGATTTCTAATTTATCCTTCCGCAATTCATTGCATAATAAAGGCCCTTTTCAAATGCAGTTAATTTTAATAGATATTCCTGTTTTTGAATCAAAATAACACACTACCTAACTACAAAATGTTAAATATATTAACATTTGTTACAATATTCATAACTAAGTTGACCAAATCGTAAATTTGACTTGCATAATTTCAGTTGTTACAAAAAAGCAAAGCTACTCCATAATTTTAATATTTACCTATTTCCTAGAGAAATATATAAGAGCATGTTAAATCTACTAAGTTAGCCATGTTCGGAAAGTTGTAATAAAAGTTAAAATGGAAAACGGTAGGTTACAGACATTTTTAGAGCTGCATTCAAATTTCAGCAATTCAATGCATTCGAATTAAAGTTAAATATTGTTTTAAAATGTATATAATCAATTAAGCATTTTTTGTTTCTTGAATAAAACTTCACCTGTTATGACATTAAATTCATAGAATTTTTAGAATTGATTTGTGAAAAGGATCCGTTATTGCTAATATATAGATCTACAGATTTACGTAAAAAAAATTATTTTAATTTTTGAAATATCTTTAACATTTTCGTAGATATAGTTAACTCATTTTAAATACAGTTTATATTCGAAGAAAAGTAACCATTTACAAAATAAGACTGGTAGAAAGCAATTCAGTCTAGAAAATTGAACTCGCTTTCATCTTATATACCAAAATTAGTTTAATTCTATAATGAGAAATTTCATATTTTTGTAATGAAATTTCTTATATTTGTAAAATATTGATTATGTACCTGTTTTTATATCATCTGACCAACCGCCGGCTTTATTTACTAAGCAATATACTCATTTTCAACAAGTTTTGCATACTTTTAGACTATGCACATCCAAGTTAGAAAAGTTAATTTGAAAAGTCAAATATGTGCTTAGTTAAGGAAAATTTAAAATGTATTATCAGCGTCATTTTAAAAGAATGCAAAAACTTAAAGCATTTTGGCAGCACTGTGTTCCACTAGTTAATATACTTCATCTTCTTCATTGTTTCTTACTTTATTAGTATTTGGTTATGATTTTCCATTTTAAACTCTTTTTTAAGGGAAAACCAAATCAGATTTTATTAAATATTTATTGATTTCATTTTACTGTAGTCTTACCATTATTTATTAAAAAAAAAAAAAACATTATCATAGATTTAAAAAGTAGATCTACGGAGTATTTAATGTTACCCTGCCTGTATCAATCGTGTTAAATCAAATTTTTCAGTAATTATTTTGCAATAAATAAGTTTCGACACAGTAATTCGCAAATGATCTTTTTTGGCACGTACTTATTTAAACCCAACTATTGTTCCAAATAAAATATCTGTGTTTTGAAAATACTTCTACGAAATCTAACTTACGACCTCATATTTTTAAGCATATCAAAAAACAAGTAAATATTCCATGAATCTATCTCTAACCAGAACTAATTCTTTCTCTAGAGAATTGTCAATCCGAAACGATCCCATTTTTTTCAGATAGTGACTTTTGGTATTAATAAATTATGCAGTTTTAACTTATAAAATTTCGTTTAATGCATACTTTTGACCTCTTATTCATTTTTACATTTTAATTATAACACAAATGAATATTTTTAAAACAGTTTTTGTACTTGTAATATAAATTTAATTTGTTTCATTTGGTGTAAAAATGAATTTTAATTGTGTATTAGAATCTCCTCTGCTCTTTTGTAAACCACACAATTTTGGGTCAAATCTCAATGCCAGAAAACTATCGCCAATCGCGTAAAGAATCAAAATCTTTTGCTTGGTGAAGAATTTAAATACTAGAAGCAAATGTTAAAATTTTACTTGGAGCCTCTTTAAATAAGAAACAGCTGCTTTTCAGTTGAAGTCTTCATTCGATATGGCTATGAGTTTTTGTTTCT
This sequence comes from Caerostris darwini, assembly GCA_021605075.1. Lineage (NCBI taxonomy): Eukaryota > Metazoa > Arthropoda > Arachnida > Araneae > Araneidae > Caerostris > Caerostris darwini. Next base: position 74,196 of record BPLQ01012385.1, on the reverse strand, counting down.
TTATTAGACATTTATTCTAAAATAAAATATCATTTTTTCCCCTCTCTCATTGCTATCAATATTGCAGATTGGTTTGTCGCTCTACTGTCATCTTGTGCACACGAGGGCTAAGCAGACCGGGCCTACTGTTTAAAGTGGATTCCGAACCACTAACAACCATCCATGGTCAATATTGTAGAATCACGAGTTAGCATTGCAATGTAATAGAAGTGAATTGAAATAGATTATAAAATAAAATTTTCTAAACTTTGGTTAATTCATGTATTTTAAATAAATTATTTTTCTCCTTTTAGTTCAGAATTTAATGTAAATTAACCTTTTTATTAAAAAAAATCTGATTAAATATTTTCTTTGCAGTTGATTTAATGAAATAGGATTCCGTTGAAAAGATTACTATATTTGAATAAAAAATTTGATTAAAAACTTTCCAAAACAGCTTTGGCCTGATGTCTAATTGGTGAGAGTTCTGGCCTTTACACAGGCCTTACGTTCGAATCCTGGTGGTGGCATGGATGTTTGTTAGTATCCACGTCAAACTGTAGGTGCCGATCGAATTGGCCCAAAGTGTACAAAAAATGTCCATAGAGCGGCAAACCAAAGCAAAACTTCTGAATTAGGGTTAGTGTACTTTGAAAGATATCAAAAATTTGAAGTTCGCATCAAAAAAAAAAATTTTTTTACTGAAATGCCCGCATGCTTTTATTACAAGCGATGTAAAATTGTAGGGGGAGTTTCGTAAATATAATTAAATCTTTTGTTCGCATCAAATTATGTACCTAAAATAGAAATAATTTATCATGTAATTTTGTAAAGTAATGTATTTTAAATAAAAGTTTATATTAAATATGAGAAATTTTTAATAAGATTTATAAGGTTTTCTCATAAAAAAAAAAAAAAATTTCTTAAAGTACACATTTTAAATTTTATTATACACATTTATAACCACATATATTTTTAATCTTTATAGGTTTGATATTAGAATCAAAGCAGGCAGGCTTATAGCAGGTTTGATAGCTGATATGTATATATTTTATGTATTGCAAACCTCTTAAAAAATTATTTACAATTTCAAAAATTTCTTTTTAAACCGGATAGTAAAAAAAAAAAAAAAATGTTCAATACAATATATAAAATAACTTGCGATTTTAAACTCAATTTTGTCTCGTACATGTGAATTTCGTGTTAACATATGCATGTATTAACACATAATATAAATATCATAAATAATTTGTGTTAAAATAAAAGTTTAAAATATTGTTTGTTATAATGTGGTTTTTCACTTTTAACACCGCTTCATAGTCTTGTTAAACTGTTTGGTTGTTTTATGATGGGCAACACCATTTCAATGTGTCAATGTTATTCCAATGAGGAGTGCTAGCAGGGACTACGACCTTCTTTGCATATCATATTGGAAAAATCCAGACAACTCCAACCAAACAATCTGTCGATGCCCAAGACACTCTTTCACAATTTCTTGTTGTTGTTGTTTCTTATCTCCCTTGGCAGACATCTAGGCCAAGCCCACGAGTCCATATGTACTCATGGTTGAAGGGGAAGGAAGCAACTTCTGTTGTGATGGAGCACCCGTAGGTAGAAGTCTGACTTTGGCTCCGTGACGCTCTACAGGCATAGGAGACCGAGACGTACGGCTTAAAGTGGATTCCGAACCACTACAAACATCCATTGCACCGCTGGGACTCTAACCCGAAACCTACGGCACCGAGCGCCAGACACTCGACCATTCAGGTCCTCACAATTTCTACTTATTCTAAACATGGAGCGTAGCGTAGTTACTAGCAAGCCCTATTACTGGGCTTTAAGTGGAATATTAAGAAAGGGCTAAGTAAATCCACGATGGAATAGAAAGAAACTTCATTTTTCTAGTCAAAATTCGTGAACTGTAAGCTTTTTTTTTTTTTTAAATAAAATTTAAAGAAATTTGTTCATTGCTTTCTCTAAAGAAAAATCTTAACTTATAATGTAAAAAGAAGACAAATACTTATACATATGAAGTACTTGAATGAAACAGTTGAAATGAATTTAAGGGAATCATTTTAAACCACTTCCAAATTTTGTATCTTGGAAAAATGTAGACGTCTTCAAATTTCAGCCAGCGCTACAATTTTGGTGTCCTTGGGGAATAAAACAAACTGGAGGAATAATTTATTTTATGTTATGTTTGTGGTTGCGTGTCAGCGAATTTGTGTTTTTAACGAGGAAAAAAAACCCCGAAGATTTCTTTTTTTTTTTTCTTTTGGCTTTCTAAATAATTTTATATTTCATACGATAGTTACTTATTTGAGCATCTTTGTCTTGGGTGCCTTTTTATCTTTCGACCTAATTTATAAATATTAATTTGCAAGAGATTGCCTTTCATGTCGGTGATTATTTCAGACATGCAAATTTATCTTCAGAAAGCATTGTTACGTTTCTTTTGTTGGAATGGAATACATTAAAAAAGAAATATAACGAATTATTTAGTAAGTGAAAGCCGAAATGTTTTATCTATTTTTGTCCGAAATAAAACTCCCATCTCGATTTTTTTAACAATTGAAACAACTTTCATAACGAACATTTAACTGCAGAATATTTCATTCCTTATTGACCAGTCTATTCCAGATTAATTGAGAAAAAATAAGAAAAATAAAGGAAATTCACTTCCTTTATTCTATATACTTATGAGTAACAACTATCTTAAAAGAAATATTATATATTCATTAGACTGCAAAATTAAATTTAGGATGAAAAATTTAATTTTGCAATCTACATTATTAGTATTTATTTATTTATTTTATATACATATAACAAGCATTTCTAAGTTTGGCATTTTATTGTATTGTAAAACTTAAAGAATGCAAATCTTGAAATCTTTGTTCATTTAAAAATATTAGAGTATTTTTGTACATTACACAAATTGTATGCTTTGTGAATGTTATCATACTTCATTGGCGCAACAACTCCATGGTTAGCCAAGGCTGTCTGTTTACTAGCAGATTTCGAGACAGATGTCTTTTTACGGGATAGGGTTTTCAGCCCTACACCCTACAGTCATATTAAACCGGGACATATGGTTTAAAGTGGATTCCGAACCACTACAAACATCCATGGCATTGGCGGGACTGGAACCTGTAGCACCGAGCGCCAGAGCACTAGTCACTCGGACATCAGGCCCCTGTTAATTTACTTAGCATGGGCTTATATTATTATGAATTAGGCTATATAGGTTCTTAACCCAATGATACTTCGTTCGGGTGTCCTTGAGCTAGTACAAGGGAAAAAAATCGTATTTGTACTGACTTCTAATAAAATGTATCATTTTTCGTTGCAATATTTGCTATGAGATTTTCTTGTATAATATTGCATGCAGCATCAATAACTGCGATGTCAATTTTTAATAAAATTGCAGTTACTCTGTGCTTCATGGTATACTGTAATATACTACTTAAGCGAACTCGGAATTATGTGGTTCTATTCGCTTAGGCTATACTACTGTACGCTATTTTCAGTGTTGTGATACATAAAAAATTTTATATTCGTAAAAACCTTTTTTATTACTTCATTTAACATTCTCTTTGGCTTTAAATTTCAATTTTGACATTTACATTCTCAAGTTGTCGTTCTTTTTATTTTTTGCTATAATTTTGGCTGCATTGATCAAAATATAACTGTAGAAACCAATTTTATAACTCTGAACTCCTCAAACAAATAATTTAAATGTGAATTAATTTTTATTGCTACAGTTTAATTAATTCAAAGTAATTCAGTGTTCATGCTTTCTTTGTTCTCAATCAGTGCTATTTTTTTTTTTTCAACAATTTTTTTTCTCTTACTTTCTTTCTGATTTTTTAAAATGTTTATGAATATTATCTACTCTAGTGCGTTTAGTTTACGGAAAATCTTCAATGTTACCAATATTTTTTTTTCTTTTTGTCAAACACTTTCTTTCAATTGCTAATATTTTGTATTGTGGGTAAAAAGTGGGAAAATCATAGAAGATTGAAAATTTTCATAATTTTGTGAAGAAATATAGCTTGCTTTTAAAATGACTGCAATTTTATTAAATATTTTTTTTCTAAATTATTGCTGATCCCAATTATACATGTATGTATTTATATCCAAAGTTGTACCTCGTCTTATGCGAGTTCCATTTGAGTGATGGTCTTCCGATCACGTAAGTTAACGATATTACTGTATTTTATTATTTAATGTGGCAAGAATAACGTATTATTTAATCAGAATTTTTCGTAATTGCTTTCAATATAATTGAATTAGTTTTATTTTAGAATATTTTAAGGCCTTCATTTTACCTAAAAGGGGGTCCTTTACCTTATTGCCAAAAGGAAGTCTTGCGCACAAAAAACAAAGGGAATCCTTTACCTTAAGGGCACTTGATCTATGTCAATGATAGGTTTAAACTATACATCGTATTTCATAGTTTTCTTGGATTTAATTATCTTTATAAGAAAATTGATAAGGGGAACTTGAATATATTTTTGCTAACTTGCCTTCAATAACCAACCAAATTATCAATTATAAATACTTTTTTTAATATGGAATGATTAATTATTCAAATTTTGTTACAGTGTAATAAATACAGAAGTGGAAAAGCTGATTTTGCATTGAAATATAATTAAGAAAAAATAATCATATACAATTATTTTTGCGCTAAACTTCGTGGAGTACGATTTCATCTCCAGAAACGATAGAATCAATATATGGGCCATTTAAGAATCACAATTTGATGGTAATTTTGAATATGAGGTTTGACAGTTTATCCAATGAACTACCATCATTCATTTGAGTTCTGCAGTTTGAATGAAAATGTAACGCTATTTAGGATTATCTTGTAAATATACAGTTTATTTGGTATAAGACACAAATAAAAAAATGTAACAAGCAAAAGAAAAATTGCGAATAATTCAACGGTAGAGTATCAAATTAACACAGCGCTATGGAACTGTTTGTGTTCTTGTGGGGATTTCAAGAAGAAAAAAATTTTTTTTTTTTTTTTTGCATCGCTTGCTGCTAAATGTACGTCTTTGCCGTCGTTCTTCTCAAGAACATTTGTTTTTACTATTTTCATTTCCTTCTTAACTTAGTGACGTATGCGAAGAGTTACGATAACACATTATTAAAGAAGCTTCTCATTATTTGGATATAAGAAGCGAATTGGTAGTAATATAGATATAGAGAATAAAAACTGAATTTATGTTTCTATGAGATCTTAAATTTCTTTTGTGTTGACTTTTCAAAATTTAATTTCCATTTGTTTTATTTCATATGCGTATTAAAAATGAAACTTTTTACATTTTCTCCTTAAACTGAAAGAAAATATAACCAAATTTTCTTGGTAATTCTTGTTAACCTGATGGTAAATTGTTAAAGATTATAAATCTTTAAAATTGAATTAAATGTTTATTTTACTTGGGAAATGTTCTAAATACATTTGTTTTAATTTTCAACCTAATTAATTTTAACTTGCAATTTGAAGTAAAGATTATGTTTATATATAAGGCTATAAATGTATTTATTATGTTAAAGGATAAGTTCTATATTAAAGGAAAATGAAGCCTTTATATCATTTAATACTAAAAAGAAATTTGGGAAAAGGATATTGGTGGAAATTTTAATTTTAAAATTTTTTTTAAATATTTAAAAGGATATTGGAAATATTTTTCTTTACTCTGGACTAACTTAAGATTTGAAACTTTTAATAAGATAGAACATTGGTGTGAATGTTTCTAAATAAAATCGTAATTTAGAAAAGTAGGTTAAGAATAAATCAGAAATTCGCATATGATACGAATATCTGAACTGTTTATCTTTTTGTTTATTAAGAAAATGCTTTTTTCTTGGTAATTTGAGTAATTTTAAGCAATCTTTTTCATTATTTTTGTATCACTTATTCGACATTTCGTTCAAATCCTAGGTGTCGATTGATCATGTAGTACTGAGAAGTATACTTTCGATTGAATATAACCATTCTTCCTATTGAAAGAAATCAACGCGTCACTTATTTACAAGGGAAAGTAGAATGTTTTCAATATTTATTCAGGCATCCGATCAGCCTCCCAAATAACAGCTGAATTTATTTTGGTAATATGGGTTTTAAAAATGTTTTTTGCTCAGGCAAATTATGATCTCATTTCATAATAACTTTATTTATTAGAACTGAATCACTTTGTTTCATACTAGTTTGTTTGGGACTACTATGTAGTTTCATATTTAAATGCATGTTAATTTTTTTATTGAACTATTGTTTTGTTAAGTAAAGGGTAACGCTTAAAAATTTTTTAACAATCTAACATTTATTATTTTAACTATTCGTTCTTTTCGTTGTATTTTTACATCATGGTCATAATTGTCGTTCTAAATTATTGAATAATTGAGTTCATCACTTTGTCTTTAAGCAAGGTAATCAAATGTGGAGTTATTTAAGAATCCATGCTTAATAAACTCATCAGTTTTATTGTTCTACAAATTTAACAATAGTACTTGTATATGAATCATTTAATAACCATAAAATCAAAATACTTAACTAATTTCTCCCACAAAATATTATCTAAAATAATTCATTGATTTTTATTACCAATAAAATAAACCTGGAAATAAAAGATGCATATTTAAGGTACATCGGAATCTCATAGCTATTAAGCTGCGTTTCTTCGAAATGAGTAATTGGGGTTTTTAACAACTTTGAAGAATGGAAGAGAGCAACGTTTATAGGTTTATTCAGATGTAGTGAAAACGGATTTATGTCTTCAAGTAAAGCACGTATTAAATCTGTAGTCGTTTTGAGAACTTCATCCATTGAAGTGCAAATTATCAGGATCCGGGTGTTCAAACTTGGAGAAATATCTATCTGGGAAAATATTTTCGCTATCGTGTAAGTCTTGTAGGATATGACAGTATGAAGAATGAAAGTATAGCATTTATTGCATTCATTTTAAGAGTATAACCGCATAAAGAATAATCCCCTTTGAGAATGAATTTATTTCATTTTCAAGAACTGTACAATATAGTTTATTTTTAACTTCAATTTTTGCAGTCTTTCCTATTCTTATAAGTTTTCATTTTTCAAATACTCTCATTACTTTTGATGGATTTTAACTTGGCTAACATAAATGGCAAATTCTATCTCTATCATATAGTTAGCATTGGATACAGTATTGCAGTTATTGGCAGCGTTAGAAAAAAGGAGCAAGATGCTCAATCTACGCTATTCATCCACTTTGTTTTTTGGAACATTCAACATTCGAATTATTTATTTTAAAATTGCAGGGCAAAAATATTTAAAAGATTTTGTGCTAACTTTCGCACGAAATAAACAAAATTTTTTAATTGCACCTTGCAATTCAAATTTCAACAAATATATCAAGTTTCAAAAACGAAATTAGTACACTTTTATATATGTAATGAAAGATTCCTTTATTTATTTTAAAATTAGATAATTTATCTTAGTTTCTTTCTATAATATCGGTTTGTATGTATCTTTAATATTTTAACTAGATCTACTTTTTTGAATTAAAACATCAGAAAATCTTTTATATTAACCATTGATACAGACTTTATGAAATTTGAACGATTTTGCAAAGCAAGGAGCACTTTGAGTGGGGAAAATAATGCTGTCTCAAATATTTTATCAAATATTTTTTCTTTAATGCTGAAATATTAAAACTGAATGTCATTCCTACTTTTTTAAAATGATTCAGAAAAGTGAAAGATCATCTGCAATGAGTAGTTGTTCTCTTGATAGATAATGCTGAGTAGCAATGCTTACAAGCAAAAACAGTGTTTTGATTTTCCGAACTTCTTCCCTGTATCACCTTAACATCTACAGAGAAATCGAATGAACTTATTAAAATATTTTGCACAGCACATTCCTTCAATATATTTGCATAATTTTTTGCTTATTGCATATCTGGTTACATAAAAATATACCAAACTAATTAATAATAACCACACAAAATATTAAAAGCCTGATGTGAAAGTTTTAACGATGGTTAAATGTTTATAAAGTGATTGTTACCAGTAAAGCTTTAAAAAAGTTAATTTTTAAATGTTAGATGGGAAAATAGCTTGTAAAAGTCAAGGTAAAAAGTTTTTCTTGTATGTAAAATAGTACAGCTTTTATATAGGCATTTATATTAGACACGAAATTACGAAGTAAATCCATTTATATTAAAGGTAAAATGCATTTAATCAAAGCTTTTGAATATGCTTATAACCCTACTCGTGGCCTTCAGTAACCTGCGTAGACAGTATGCAGAAAAGCTCAGGTCCGATTTTGTTGGTGGAGTCTGTTGCAGCCACTGTTTTCAGAAGCGAGGAAACTCAATGGCGATTGAAACAATCTCATCAATATGCAAGCTTCTTGATAAGATATTTCATACAACATGCATACAATCCTTATGATCTGGCAACTGACGTACCGATTACGGAGTACCAATGGGGGAAATACTCCTTAACCTCCTCATCTTAATTCATAAATAAGATTTTAATTTTAATTGGCTGCTTTATTGTTAGTATATAAATAGCAATTACAAGATAAAGTTTCTAAATTAAATAAATGGTACTCAAAAAAGTTAAAAATACTAAAAATAAATAAAAGTAAAATACAAAATAAAAGTACAAATTTAAAAAAAAAGAATTAAAATCGGTAATTAATCGGAATTAAAGTTTAAAATCGGTACAATTAGGGGCCAGTTGCCGATTTTCACAAAACTATTGAAAAAATAAATAATACAGTGAACTCCTATGACCGCATACCCCCCTAAGACCCCTAATGCAGGTGATTGACTTCCCTCACCACCCGTGGGTGGTGGGGGTTGGGGGGTTGTTCGTGGCATACCCAAATGGAACAGAAGGCCCACTAAAGTTGAAATATATATGCTTGAATTTAATCTTATTCAACTTAATGCTGATGTGAAATGTTCAGTTTTTGCATAAATTGTATTCTAAAGTTTTGAACAAACATTATACAACTTTTCTTAATGCATTTAAAAAAATAGAAATGGCAATCGGATCAATATTAAAAATCAGATTTTAGATCTGATATATTAAGGAATAATTGGGTGTGTAGAATTTGATTAAAATTATCTATGTTAGAGTAATATGTATCTGTTCCAATATGCCACTAGCATATAGAGAATTGCTATACCTGTTCTATTTCTCATCACTGGGTAGTATTAATCTAAATATTTTACTTTTTACTATTATCTTTCAAACTTATAAAATTATTGGTAATTTATCTCAATGTATTTTTTATCCATTTTAACAACTTAATTTTTGCTTAGAGACAGGAAAAAAAATGTTTTGTCTTAAAAGAGAATTTTAGTCGGCCTCAATGAAAATAGAAACGCGAAAGTTGCCATTTTTTAGATACAATAAAAAGCCACATATTTGTAGCTAACCAATTTGCATATATATCAGCCAAGAAAAGATAAAACCAGTATGTTTTTGTCATCAAACGCATTTACGATGACATTTCAAGTTATTATTTCTCAGACAACTAAATATGGTCAAAGAAAGGACTCGATGGCAATTATCGTGGCTTTCTTTCTTTCTTTGACAAATGCTAAATTATCGGGGAATATATCCTAAGTACTTTTTTTTATTGAACGGAACAATAGAATTTCATGCTACCTATATCATTTTTAGGTTTTCGTCCCTTAAAGCTTGGCAGTTATTACTCAGGTGGATTGTACTATATTTTTTTCCTTCTTTCAGGCAGTCATGTTAAAATGCGCACGCGATGTTGTTGAAATGAGAGTATTCTTCAAAAGTATTTATGATGAAAGAAAATGAAATAAAAAAAGATATTAATATACTTAAAGTTGGATTATTCATGTAAACATTGTCTAAATTTTGGACAATCAGATTCCGAGATAATCGAAAAAAAGCTAAGATTTCTTTCTCTTCGAATCTGTATTCATTTGTGTTTTAATCGTATGCGATATATTCTAACATAATATCGATCATAAATGTATATTACATCAAAAATATAATTACATATTCATATTTTCATAGTTTTAATTGTTTTTAAAAAAGCTATTACAAATGTGTTTTGAATGAAATTTTAATATGTTTGTAAATTTAAGATTTTATAGTACGACCACGGATAGCTTAGAAAGGTAAACATCAGGTTTGACGGCGGTAAAGAATGAATTGATTATTCGTTAGAGGTGCTTGTCGAATATACGCTGCGCAAAGCTGCTTTGAAAGAAAAAAAAGTATAATAGTGGTGTGGATTTTTTTCATCTAGCTTTTCTTTTAATATCGTGTAATTTCAAATTTTAATGAATAATTTTTTTTTTTTTGCAAATAAAATCCCTCTTTAATGACACTTTTCTCCCCTATGACTTCTTTCCTTTGGAATCCGTGTGACTTGGTCGCTTGCAAATTTTTCATGCTATCGGTGGTCAGATTATAGCTAGGTTATTTTAGGCTTCATTTTTAGCTTTGTAATTAATCTTGAAGCAAAAAAGATTTCTAATAAACATTTTTAACTGGTTCAGAGTTGCGTACCCACTTTCGATATTTCTGTCGAAAATATTTGTTGCCTTGCAGCTCTTAATACTTATTCAAATATGACTCGTGTATAAAAACTTTGAAAACAATCAAAGATAAATGTCTTTCTACAGTCTTCTCCATAAAATTTGAAACATAATATCTAACTTGAAAAATTAGAAAATTTACTGTTAAAGTTAATAAAGTTAGTAAGAAAAGTTGCCTACTAATGTTAAAGAATTTTTTTTCCTATTTAAATTTTTATCTAGTGCTGTTTATGTGAATAGCTATAACAGTTTCTTTGTTGATAATAACTAGATTCTTTCAATTTCTTCGGAAAGCTTTAGGGGGGAAAACCCACTCTTTTAGTTGTATTCCCTTTTTGAGAGTTCATTGAAGGGGAAAAAATTACTACACTGCTTTAATACAAGATCAATAACAAATTCTTTAAACTTATGAATCAACACAAATCATCAAAGAGATCGAGGATAACAGACGACTGTCAACACACTACTGATATCGTACTTCAAAGGACTGCCCAAAGTTGTTTAACTATTCTGTCATGTCTTTCAATTAAATTTTTTTTACAAAGAAACTTTTAAAATATACTATTTAAATGTTGGGTACTAATAATATTTTCTTCTCGGAGTAGGAATTTCTTAGTTGGAAAAAGCGTTTAAAGAATAAAAATTAAATTTTTAAATAAAATATGAAATTGTTATTTAAGTGCATCTGAACGAAAGTTCGATTATCTCTAGTGGCTTGTATTGCAGTCACGGCTCTTAGTAACAAATAGATTAGATAAAGTTGTGGGCGAGCTTCTCGCATCGATGGAATGCATACAGGGTGTTTTTCCTGATTGTCTCCGATTTGATATATGTGAAATGTCTTCCAGAAGGAAATAATCTCCCCTTAAATCGTAAGATTTTTTATGGTATACTGTATTTAATTACGAGGTTCCTTATGTTGAGTAAAATAACGAAAATTAGAAGGAAAATGTTTTGAAATCAAATCAATTAATTATCAATTTTGAAAACATTTGTATCCAGATTTATTTTCCAGACACAGGGTTAAAACATTAAACATAAATTTTGAAATTAAATAACTGATTTCGTATTAAAACTTCTTACGAAAATTTCATAAGTGATCGATTACTAATAATCTTAAGTGGTGATCCAACTGTTCTGCAAAACTTCCGAAAAGTCCCATGAATAGTTATGCATTTCACTTTGTAATGATCCTTTTTGTCGTGTTACACACAAAAAGAGAAAGCATTGATCTCGCAGAAATATAATTAAGTAACGATCATTTGTTTTATGACTTCTTGAATCGGAGGCTTAATCATTGAATCTGCTGTGAATAAGAGCTATTATCGATGATGCATGCTTTTGGAGGCCTGATGACCAACTAGGTAGCGCTCTGGCCGTTGGTACCACAGGCCTCAGGTTCGAATCTTGGCGGTGGCAGGGATGTTTGTGAGTGGTCCGGAATCCACGTTAAACTGTAGATCCCGGTCTGTTTAGCCCTCGTGCACAAAATGACAGTAGAGCGACAAATCAAACCAAATCTTGCATGCTTTTACTTGTTGTTCACATGTCAGAAGTTCGAAGATGCGCCCAGACCTGAAAGTGAATGTACCGCAAGAAAAACTGTTTCTTTCTAGTCTGGATGCATATTCTATCATCTTTTTTTAATGGAGATAGGCAAAAGTCGGTTTTTCTCTCCTCTTCAGAGGATATTTGCGATACCAAATGGCAACTCATTCCGAGTTCACTGCCTGATTTTGTATGCATTTATTTTTCAAGGTCAAAGCCCAAAGCACTGGAACAAATAGTAGTTTGTCGATGCACTCTTGGCCGTAGTTGAGAAGTATGTCTGTTTGTACACTGTTTATATTCAATTTGTGCTGTAAAACTTTCAGGCTGCTTTTAAAATTGTAGTTTGGGGTAAATCCTTTACTTTTAGTAAATATTTTCTTACATTAATCTTTTATCTAGAACTGGTTCTATTAAATATTTTAACATGAGTAATTTTCCCGTTGAATTGACAAAAAAGACCACTGATCGACTTCAATCAGATTTGTGCTTTAGAAATTACTTGGTAATGTATAAAATAAAGACACTTTCTTTAGTACTCCAATTCTTTCAATACCGTTACTGTACTCGAGTTTTGCAAAAAATTATTATGTAAAATAAAGGAATCAAAATTATTATCGACATATAACTCAAGATAAAATTTTAGTGTGTGTATTTATTCAACACTAACTCTTTAAAAAATATTATTGACCAATTTCATTTTCTCAAAATTCTATCCATTCAGTGCAAAAACGAATTAAAAAAAATAATAAATAAATTACACCTTTTTAAAATGAAGTTTCTCTTTTAAAAGAGAAACTGATAAAGTGGAATTATACTTTTTCTTAAAGTTTTAAATATATTCTTTGAAAGATCTTAGATTCCAAGTATTTTATTAATATTTTAGTTTCCGATACTACGAAAAAATTGAAGTGTTAGATCAATTGGTAAACAATTGCCATCAGAAAAGTTTTGAGGCCATGATATACGAAATGAATTGTAACCATTTTTAAATCAGCCAAAAATCAATTTTTTTAATGAAAATAAAGCAGGAATATGATGCAATGGAGTTTTATGATGTGTGATTGTGAGGGTTTACAGTCTATTTACTTAGCATTATTAAACAATTGATCGTGGAGAGATTCAACAATATTTTGAAAGTTTTTCCCTTGATATTGTATCCAAATTATAATTTGCAATCGTTTAATTTTTCTCAAAATACAACTTATATAATACTAGAGTAAAATATTTTGAATAAAACCGGGAAACGCGTGTTATATTTGCTAGCTTACGAAAATATTTAAATTTGGATTCTCCTTAAATAGGATGATACTGTATTTCAAAGAAAATTGTGAAACTTTCTGATTATTATGGGAATGAGGGCAACTGCGATCTGTATTTTTATAACTGTGCAATGAATCGATGCATTTTAAAGTGATATTCTTATTTTTGACGTATCAATTATGTACACGCTAAGCAATTTTACTGTAATAAAATGCCTTGTCACTTTCAGTCTCAATGAGGAATTAAAAATGTTGAAAATTTTGTGTTGCTAAGAAAATAGTTTTATAATTGGACTAGAAATATATTTTGAAAATTTTACATCTATATTTCATTTCTGGAAACACTTTCTGTAGAAATTATTATATATTTAATAAAGAAAAGCAAATTTTTATTGAAAAAAAGTGTTTAAATTTGTATTTGCATAAATCCAAATGGGAAATGAAAAAATGTTTTAAGATCTTTTGTAGCTCGGTTTGTTGATGAGACGAAGTTATTAGATACAAACTTCTATTTACATTCTACTGATACATGAATTTTACTGAATTTCATCGGTTTTAAGTATCAGTCTTGTTTCCTTAGAATGTTCATTTTAAAATTATTTAACTACTTTAAAGCTTCACGTAATTGTTTTCTGCACGATTGGTAAATGCTCACATTTTATTATCTAGATTTTCAAAGTGTTGTTTTCAAGAAAACGTGTTGAATTATCGGTGGATATTATTTGCTAAATTTTAAAACTAACGTATTTTTCTATCTCTGAAATAAAGTGAAATATATTATTTCTTATAGTAACATGGAGGGTGAAAGGTTTTTAGCGTTTTGGAAACTAGAAAATTTTTTGATCTTCGTTATCGAATATATTAGGAAAGTTAATGGGAATTAAATATCAAAATTTGAATCAAAATATTTGAACATGTTTTAATGACAAATTTTTGAAAAAGGATCTCATTACTGTAAATATTTATTTTTATATAATTGAGTAGAACTTTAAATTTAAATTAAATATAAAATATATATGTATTTGCTGTCATTAAGGAATATAATTAAGGAAATAGTACGAATTTTCAACAAGCATATTTATTGAATGAATTTATTTACAGTGAATTATACATTAATGCAAAACTCCAGCTGCAACATATGGGTGTTTACAAATGAATTTAAAACATTAAATGAAACACAATGGATATCCCCATGCTCTAATGAACACTCCTTCCTCTTGCTATGATGGTCTTCACGATCTCCTCCAGAACTCTGCTCTTGAATCTCGAAGACCACAACTCTCCTGTCAGCAGCGCCATTTTTTTTTTATCCTGTTCGCCTACGCTATGTAATTCTTCCTCCACTGACTGCATTTGATTATTTTTTCCCATGGGTCACGTTTAGTTTGTCTTGTTATACCAGTATTGTGTACAAATAGATTAAGATATTTATCACTGTCTGTTTAAATAATTAAGTACTTAACTTTAGTGTGTGTAGCTGTTAAAAAGTTATAGGGGTATATACTGGTGTTAAAAAAAAAAATAAATAAATAAATACAGATTAGTAACTACACTTAGTGCTAAAAATATATTTGTTAAATTTATGAACTTGGGTAAAAAAAATTTACGAAAATAACTAGTAAAATTATTTGTTAAAAGTAAAGTGTTGCTTTATATTCTGTATAACATCTTTTGATTCAACGAACTGGATATAACTTGTAAATTTCGGTTCTAAGAAGAAAAAAAACATTTTTGGCACATTTCTCTTGCAATAAGTGCCAACACCAAGACTTGACTAAGAAAAGGAAAACTTTGGCAATCTTCTGTCTACGATATTTTTTTAACTAATTATTTTGTCTGTTAACTCTGAAGTATTCATTGCTTAGTTGACGGATGTTGTATTTGTTTACCAATTGGCACTTACCTTAATTTACCAATTATTCACTGTTCTTTTCTTCATGCAAGAAACTCTATCGGTTTTAATTCAATTAAATTGCCACCAAATGTGAATATTTATATAAAATTATGCAACAGTTCCCCAATCAATCTAGTAAATCAGAATGTCAAACTTTTTTAGGTTGTAGTATATGAAAATTCATTGAATGCATAGATAATGTATCAATTCCAACAATAGTTTCCAGGCAAAATATGTGTAACGTGATGTACATAATAATAAATGGTGTTTCATTTTTTTTAAAAATAATTGAGCAAATCCATAACTTTTAATCACTGAAGTTAAAATTATTTTAGAAAATTAAATTGTAGATAGATATTTAAAGAAATCATGTTTTATTAGTATTTCTTAAATATTATGTACAATGAAAAAATGTCCTTTTTTAGTAGGATATTGGATGTTTCATGAAAATGAATTTTTAAAGTAAAGTTCAACAATAGGTAACTATTCTCAATCTTTCGCATATGCAAGTACTCCAAAAAGCAATGTTCTGAATAAAAATATGTTTGAAGGGGATAGTATTTTTTTCAGGTATTTACAAAATTCTAATAAAGAAACATTGAATTCTGTTATAACACCATTATTACACGAAATTAAGTAGAAAGTCACATACACAAATTATGAAATGTCTTTATAACAAGTATAAAAAAAAATATTTTTCATGAAGAATATTAATAATGCAAATATAATTTCAAAAAATTAATATCCCATAATAAACATAAATAATAAACATAAAAACAAATTTCACTGTTTTATGAAGTTTATAATTTTACATTGGACCAGCCTGTTAACCTATTTTTGACTTGTCAGTTAATATTGATATTAATTATGTAAAAATGGATAGAAATGAGGATATGTGAAGGCTAATAGGAGGCTGCAAAATAAAAATTTATGTTCAAAAAAAACCTGCGCGTTAATTCTCATTAATGAAGTATTATTTGAAAAGAAATTAAAACTTTTTCTCCTTAAATGCTGATGGTTTGATATACATAATGCGCTTCTAGTGGAGAAATGAAATTTTCTACTGTTGCTAGTGTGATATTTGAAATAGTTATCCTAAATATTTCTTTCTTGGTGAATAACTTACTATAGATGAGCGGTTATTAGACTTCTCCGGAAGTATATAGCTCAAATGCCGGCTAAATATGATATACAATAGCAAGAATTAGCTGAGAAAACTTGCAGAATACTTATGCAATCGATGCTGCTTTTATATTACTGAATCCAATGAAATGTTGGCCAGAAATGTAAATTATTTTATAACTCTTTTTTGATACCAAAGTAAATAATCCAACATAATGAATAGTTGAATAAATTGATTCATAAATCAGTTGGTGAAGATCATTTATGGTAGACTTGTTAACCATGCAATGATTCATCCAAGTATAAGAAGCACGATTCTTCAGAGTTCAGCAACATACTTTTATGGAATTTTGAGAAGATTAATGTTCATTATTATGAAAGCTTCATATAAACAGTTTTAAATGAGGAGTTCTTCAGTAAAGTTAATATCTCGGAAAAGTTTTTCCCATGCTCTAGACCTCTGTACAGCTTGAACAAATTTAAACGTTTTGTGTATAATAAATTATATTCATTCTTCGTAATGATTATAATTTATTATACACAAAGAACTTCGTGAATTCAAAATGAAATTGATTCGCTTTTTAAATTATCCCACTTATGAATTCTCAACAACATAATAAATTGAAATCTGCTAGTATGATAATTGTTTTAGATTTTCTAATAATATTGAGACAGAAAATGCGTATGTAAACAGTCATGTTTTCAGTTTTTTCCTTCTTTTCTGCTTGAAAACAACCATTCGGCTTTTGAGTTTATTTGAAGCCGGCCGATTTAACTTGGTAATTCATTATTTATGATGATGTATGTTTCGGAACTAAGGTATGTCACCAGGCTAATATTTAGGACATGTTCTTTTAAAAAAACAAGGCGGTATTCACTTTTTCAACACTCTAAATCTGATATGAAAAGATAAATTATCTAATAAATCAGATTCAAAAATGCATTTCCCTGCTAGTATACTTCTATTCGATTTATTTTAACTTCTTTATTAAGATTTTAATTATCTAAATTCTAGAGAATAAATCATCTAAAAATCATTTAAAAAATAAAATTAATGTATTAAAAAATCATGTATTCGTAATCATGTATCAAATTAAAAGATCTTTGAGTGATTTTTTATCTTTTGTATATTTCTGATAAGTTCTCAGATTACTCTTATCTTTGTTTATTTTTAGAAGTGGTCCTTTCCTCGTGTAATGTAACTATATATTCTAACGTATAAATAATGTTAGAAATTAGCTTTTGATTTTTTTTTATTGTGATGAACTAAACATCAAAGTAGTTTATCAACTTATTCTTAATTATAAATTCAGTGAAAAAAAACTCGCTGCGTGTGGTATAAGTACAAAGAATAGCATAAATTACCATAAAAGTTTCAACAATCATTTTATAAAAAAAAAATTAAATTAATCTTCTAATTTTAAGTAACTGTATACATTTTTGTATTTTTAGCCATTAGCTCCGATTTATCTCTTAACACATTTGATTAAAATCCTTTTTTTTAAATTAAAGTAGTAAAACATACCCTTCAATGGGGAAAAAACCCGCAGTATCTTATTGTCAAGAGCCTGATCAGTGTGAGATTTGAGTTGTGTGTTAATAAAAATATATTAATTCAATTTTATTTTCATAACTACTTCAAATTGGTGAGAGTATTTATCTCTATTGCAATTTCTTCTTTCTGGAAAAAGACTAAAAATATATTTGACATACGAAAAAAAAAAATAAATAAATTTGTAACTACTACATAGGAATTTCTAGAGCTTGGATTCCTAGAATAATACAGATTGATGTAAATACTAACAATTTAAATACGTATATTTCCAAAAAATATTTCGTACACATATGAATTACGGGAATAAAAATACATACGTAAAATACCTTTTTATTTCTCAATCCGCAGCTTACGATTACGTACGCATGCATTATAATTTCTTTCAAATTTAAATACGAATGTTTGACATTAAAATAAACCATTTCATGGCGCTGTCGCTATTAATATCGATTTTGTAATTATTGGAATAAAACTTTGAATGCATTTTTTTTTCCGGGAAATAACTATTCAGAGTTTTCATTCAAATATTAAGCGTTAATTATAAAAGCATATGAAACTGCTTCGAATTACAGGCATAAATAATGCTTACTGTATTTTGAAGGATTAAAAATTATAAAGTATTTAAAATGTATGAACTGAACAAATTTTTTTAAAAATTGCTCAAATATACAAAAACATAGATAACAAATGTATTTTTTAATTATACATCTTGTATACATTACGTAATCTTAAAACATGAATTATGTATACTTCAGCAGACGTTTTAAAGTTTTTTGTGCAATTCATATACATATTAAAATACTTCATAATTTTGAATTAATTATATACTCAATATCACGGAACAAATCTTTAATACTCTAATTTACTTTTTCACTTCCTAATGGGGCTATTCTTCATGGGCGCAACAGCCCCGTGGTGAGTCAAGGCCGTCTACCTACTGATAGATGTCTTTCTTTTTACGGCCCCACGCCCAACAGCCCTATTAAATCGGGAACTACGGCATAAAGTGGATTCCGAACCACTGCAAACAGCCATGGCACCGCCGGGACTCGAACCCCTAACTCGTGGCGCCAGAGCGCTGGTCACTCGGCTATCGGACCCCACTTCACTTGCAAGAAAAATGACATAAGCCAAAACTTCACGATATTACACGTGAGGGTAGAACACAAGATGATAATGCTCAATATAATTATCATTCAAACAAAATGTCTCCTTACAAAAGTTATATTTAACTTCAGTAGCTGCGTTTTTGAAAGTTTATATTAATAAATCAACCCAAATTTTTTTTGTTTGATTCAGTTGCAAATTGGTATTTTATTAGTTATCACTTTTTTCCAAATTAATATTTTTTATATAAACTGTTCTGAAACTTTCTTCAGCTATAGCTATTTCTATGTATTTCTATAACTATTTCCATTCGGCTATTTTCATGTATTAAAGATGCTTAGCATATTGTTTCCGAAATGAAGTAAGCCATTTCTATATTTCAATGAAAAGTGCTTTGACTAATAAATCAACTAATATTCCTTTCCTGAATCTCTTGTATCGAAACGATGCATCACAGAAGCGAACACCTGTGTCTCCTCCTTCCTTAGAGAGCTGTAATGAATTAGATGCATTACTAATTCATTGCGTGAATAATAGATATATTTCTAGTTTATGAAAGTCAGTTTGTGTATCATTAGTATTAATGAGGAAAAGACGAAGTAAAACAATGTACTACAGATTGGGGGCTATAGCGAGCATCATTTTTGTAACTTAAGCCTCTTATTTCTTAGTGATTTTCAAAAATAAAATCTAATAAAAAAAAATTCAAGACTGAATTGTAAAACAACCCAAAGACGGCCGTCTCGTAACTTAATATAATGTGCCATAGTACTTTTTATCACCACATTAACATTTATTATTTTTTGTGTTTGAAAGGATAGACATGCAATTTATTCATTATAAAATTGATTTCTATAAAAAAATTTTGTATCTGTAGAAATTTATAATAGTTATTCTGATATACTGACGTGTAGAGTTTGTTATATTTTAGCAAAACCAATCGAGTGATTGAAATAATCCATATCATAATGTTTGTTGTGATAGTTCTGGTTGAATATTTAAAGATAAGACAACATAAAATGCATTCAAACCTGTTTTTATGTGTTTTTCTTATCTGCTTTTTTTCTGCGGGTGTTTTTTTTTAATACGGTATATAAAAAAAATGTCATCAAATGCATATTATGAATAAAAATGAATTCAAAAACAAACATATGGCTGTCAAAATAATGTGCAAATTTAAAAAAAAATCTAACAGATGGCCCATCTGATGTGACATTTGTGGTAATGGGATGATGTTAGATGTGAGGCAATGCTACATCGGGTGGTTTTTTATTTATATATTTTCTATATGGGACTTTTCTTATACGGTCCTTATTTACCCCATAATTTTTTGAATGTGTTGCAACAGAAGGAGGCATATAAAAAAAACTAAGGATATAGACATATTTTATATTTACTTATGAAGTTTCAAGATATTTTTTATGCGATTTGCTTTATGCGGTCCGAATCCCCCGCACAAAAATAGGGTTGACTGTAAAATTAGATATCATTCAATCAGAAGTTAACGTTTTCTTTCAGAAAATATATGTTTAAATTCTTGGGAAAATCTATCTTCATCAAAGTGGCTAGCTCTCTGGCTATTGGTACCACAGGCTTCAGGTTCGAATCCTGGTAGTGAGATGGATCTTTGTTAGTGGTTTAGCCGGTCTGTTTAGCCCTCGTGTGCACAAGATGACAGTAGAGCGACAAACCAAACCTCTTCATCAGATTTCATGTCATTAAAAATATTTATCTCGTCTTAAAATTTTTTTTTTTCATCAACTTGAATGTTAATATTGTTCACTGTTGTCTTAAAAATTATTTTTGAAGTTAAACCTTTTAAATAAGAGTCGTGACAGCAAAGTCGGTAAACCTTTCTTTGTTTGGAACATCGTTGTTATACTCATTTAGTGCTCATCTATGTACGCATGTCGTCACTTCCTGTTTACATTGATAAAGTCGGAATCGGTCAGTTTCATTAGAATAATGATCGCTTCAAAACGTTGTAGTTGTCTATTGTTTCTGTTTTAATTAATTTCACAATGAATTTAATTCAAAACACCGTTTCTATTCCGATTTGAATCTGACAATAGTAAAGATCCAGAATCATGTACCCCTTGCTCCGAATCTCCAAATAAACAAAATGGCCAACCTGTTTTTAAATGAAAGAAAACTCATTTTTTGCTTTTGACTGAAATGTATCCTTAGTTTCTCTACCTGATTTATTCATTTAATTATTAAACATATTCCAATGACTTTTCATCCACTCAGCCGAAACCATTCTTGGCAAATAGTGAAGCAATACCCGAAATTTACCTTTTTCTATCACAGGCACACAACATAGAGTTCCGTATAACAACATACCCGCCATTTGTTTTTTGAATTCAATTCCATAATTCAAAAAACAAATCAGTCATAATTGTAAAATTCTGATGCAAGTTTATGAACAAACTGTTTTACTCGCCTGAAATAGGGAAGAAACGAACTAAACTGGAGAAATTAATTGTAAGTTTAGTCATTAATTAACATTTATTTTACTTTATATTAAGTATTATATAAAAGCTCTCAGTAGGAAGGGATCAAATATAGTTGGGATCCATTTCATATCATCATATTTCATATTTGCTGGGGAAATTAAAATGCATTATAACAAGTATTATGTTTCCAACAATTAAAAATTTATTTTAAAATAATCAGTTTGATTCCAATACCTGTTCAGAAAAATAAATGAACGTGAAAATTAAAGGAATCTATGAAGAAACCAAGTTTTCAATTAGAATCTGAGATGTGCAAAAATTGTTATCCTGTTTTGAATGATCAATAAAATCTATTTTATTATATTTAATTACGAATTAAAATTTTGCTGAATTAACAAACAAGTTTTTAAGCAAAAAAAAAAACCCCAATTTTTCTACTTCATTTTAAAAACTTGGCACGATCATAATTCATTTTATTTCTAACAAACAAATCCGCAGTAAATGATTTCATAATCCTAATGTATTCTCCGGGAAAAGCTGCATGATAAGACGAAATTAATTTTGTTAATAGCATATAAATTTATAATTATTTTGCAACTCTGGTGTCTCTTTTCTTTTTCTGTCTGTATTAAATCACAAATTTTATGAATATAGTTATTTTATAATCGCTTTTTCTTTTTTGTCCATAATTTTTTCCTCTACTACAAGTTAAGTTCATCAAATTGGCAAACTGATTTATCTCTTTATTACGTAACAATAAATTTAATAAACTAATTTATTTGCAATATGTAAATCAGGGGTGGCCAACCCGCAGCCCGCCTTTAATATTTTTTCGGACCGTGAGATTTATCCCATTTTTACAAAATATATTTGGTTTTCACTACTTTAGTCATTCTAAAATAATGTATTATGTAAAAAATACATTGTGTGTATCCATATATTCAAAAATTAACTGCCGAAATTATGAGAAAAAATTAACTTTGATTTTAAAATAATATTCTTGCTAATACGACAGATATAGCCTGTTTTATTTATTCGCAGAGTAATTAAATTATATACTGCGAACTCATGATGCGCGCATCTTGGAACATCTAATATAATAGGTTCTATGTTTCACTTTAGGTGACCTCAGTGACCATCCCTAGATACGCACAGTTGGTTGCTGATAGCAGAGCAAAGCAGACTCTTAGTTGAAGTTGTTAGCGCTTTTGGTTCAATTTACTCCTGTTAATCGTTTTTTCTAAAATGAAACTGACCGAACACAAAATTTGCTCAAACATAACGGAAGCTAACCTACAACATCTATTACAATGTGCAAATACCCCAAATTGAGATCGATTTGCAAAAGCTAAGTGAAAGTGGAGAAACAAATATCGCACAAGTCAAATAAATAATTTTTAAACATTTCATTTTTATTTCGTTAATATATTTTTTTCATATTTCATTTTTAATGTTATAAATTTCTTTACAATGAGTGTTTAGTATCATCATTATTATATTATCTACCTTTACATGTAAGAATAAGAGTGAACACAAAAATAATAACTCATGTTTAAATTTTTACTCCAATAAAATGTCTATAGTGGGTCCAAATCTAATATGGGATATATAATTTTATATGCTACCAGCGGAGTTATGAAGCATTTTCAAAGTGGCCCGCAAGATCATTTGGATTGGCCGCCCCTGGTGTAAATGCTAAAAATGGAGTTTAGTGGTTCAATTATACCATTTTCCCTTCATGATCATTCATTTGTTCCATTGAAGCAGTTTCAGATATTAGAAGATTATAAATGGATTAAGTACTTGGATTATTATGTTTCCTTTCTGCTTCCTGCTCCTACTTTTTTTTTAACCGTGACACAAATTTGTAAATCTTTTCAATGGTCAAAAGGGTTTTTTTTAAATCAATGTGAAATGAATTTTCCGGTCTGTGAAACAACCAACAATGAAATAGCGCCGTTTATTATTGACGTAACTTTGTTTAGTGATTTGTTGAGGATTAAATAATTTTTAAAATAGCACTATTGACCGTTGTCGTATTTGAACTATTAAAAAGCTATCGCCGGATGTCCTTAATTCTAGTAAACCTTATCTGGGTTCTATTTACATCTTACATCCTTTATTAATTTTCTAGATGGAGTGATAGTTTGAATTCGAGATGGACTTTATGCGTGGAAATTAAGAAGAGAATTTTACTTGGGAGAGGGGGATTTACCACCGATCTCGTGAGGGACGAGTTGTTTAAAAGGAAGAAAATATTTCTTTATCTGATTATTTTTTACATCGACTGCATATCAGCGATCCGAAAAAGATTAGAAAAGTTATAAATATCTATCATAAGTGGCCATTTAGATTTAATAGTAAATTAAGAATAGATTTCATTCAGTCAATCAGTCAGGATATGCCAGTTCTTGAAGTTTGCCACAATCTAACGAATTAGTCCTAAAACATTATTTGTCATGGCATTTCAGGGTATTTTTGAGTTGGCTTGTTTGGGATAGGGATCTAAACAATCTAACAATACAATATTTACAGTAAAACAAGTTATTATATGGAATAAAATAAGTGCTGATAAATGTTTAGTCGTTGAGTTCTTGTAATAAATCTATGCTAGTATAATATAGTTTTCTTATTATGATTATTCTAAACGTTCACATACGTGCATGTATCTAAAGAATTTAAGATATGTGATATTTTAAAAATGGAAATTCTTATTAATTCAGAATAACAGAGAAATTGTGATACAGATAAAAACATATATAAATATCGCAACGATCCTATATTAAAATTTAATTTAAAATTAGCCTTGGATTCTTTATGATTTTTAATTTAAAAATCTTGTATATAAAATAAAAATTGTGCTTGAAACTTTTCTATTTTGCATATTTTAGAAGTAATATTTTTAATTATTAGAAAATTTTATTTTAATGATTGTTATTGGGTCATATCGGAGTATATTTGCACAAGAGATAATTTCAATGACTTTTCTGTGTGTTAAGTATGTGTAATATTATTAATATAAATATTATTTGCGTGAATCGACTATTTCATAACTTTCAATATAAAGCCGGCTCACGTAAACATGTTTACCTCAAGACGAAAGAGATTTAATTCCAACGTATTTCATATTTGGATAATTTTTAAAGTTTATCATATTTCCAAAGTTTTTCAATCTATTTTTTTTTTAAAATTAAATCGGATGTAGAGCTTTATTTTTTAAACATTTTTTTATACCAATGATATTAACTTCTTGTCAAGAAACTCAAGCATTAATATTTTTAGTGGTTATAGTTAATAATCAGTTTTTGAATAAATATCCAAAATAAAATCAAAAATAGTTTTTAAAGTTTTCGAAATTAAATATAAAACATTTTCGCAATTTAGCATATGCGATTTATGATTAAAAATTCGCTTTGTGATTGACTTCTACATTTATTCTTTACCTTTATTGAGAATAAATGTGCTTAGAATATATTGTATGAATTTAGATGCATGAACTAGACTTATGCATGTAGAACTGCTTGTTATATATATATATATTTAATGTTAAAAGATACTTTATATTTTCTTGTTTCGTGCTTTATTATGTCATTTGTTCGTTGTAACTTTTTTTTTTCACAACGTGACTCTTGTGAACATTGAAAATGTAAAACACTTACAAAAATAGTACCATTTTATTATATGACGAAACTTTGCGTGACTAGGATCCATTAATCCAGAATGAAAAAATTCGATAAAGTCATGGTAGAACCATGTCAAAACAACGTTTAGTAGGTATGTTCATATCGTTTTCTCATTTAGTGGCATGTTTCCTGTTCAATCTTTTGCCTTTGTAAGGAATGAAAACAACGCTCCCGGTTTTTTTTTTTTATTATTTATTTATACAAACAAGGGATAACAGCATTAATATAGGTAATGATGTTAATACTTCCCATTATTTTTAGTATGTACAATAATATCATTAGCTATTACAAGAATTCTGAGTTGCGGAGGTTCTTGATTTTATAAAAAGAAAAAATAAATTATTTTTGCTTTATTGACCAAAATATTATCACTATAGAAAACGCCTTATGATTCAGTTCATTTACCTATTCTTTAGTACAGAATCATTAAAATGAAGTTTTCATTTACAGTTAGAGCTCTAACTGAGAATTAATAAAACATGAAACTATTTTTCCTCAACAAATTTTTAATAAATTTCATATCGGTTTACTTTTAAACTTGGCTTATGAATTTCATCGATTCTAGTTTGTTTTGACTGCGAAAGTTCAACGTAATCTATCTTTTTTTATTATTGTTAAGTCTTTATTTAATTAAAAAAAATTTCATGTGAATAAAATTTAAATGAAATTACCCACCTTCAAAATAATTTTGGAGAATTTTAAAAGTAGAAAATTATATTAGGACTACACATAACTGCAAATTTTATTAAATATCTTTCTTCTGAAGTTGTGTGTTTGTCAGTTAAATAACATTTGCATGTATTTTATATGCGAAATTGTATCCCGATTAACATTAATTTGATTAAAGCAATTTTTGTCGAACCCATTTATCGTGTAATGTCGTGTCGACATATTGTTTCAATTGAATATTTAAATTAAGTATTTTTAATTATATACATATATATTCGCCTAAACATTATAGAATTCTGCTAATTTGTATTCTTGTAAGAAAAAAAATTGTACTTGCACGTGCTATTTGTCGCAACAAAATTCGTCAGGCAAGTCGCCAATATATATGGCCAATAGAGATGCGGGGAAAATAAAAGGGTGAGAATAATATCGACCAATAAACATTTAAAGAAAGAATTATCTATGTATTCCTTCTTATTATATAAGCACGACTTTGGAAATAAAATTCAAAATTGAGAAATGTGAAGGCATTTTGAAAGTGGGAAGTTACCCCATGCAAACCATAAAAACAAGCCTCCCAAGCAAATAGGGTCTTAAGAAGGCCATTATTTGATGGGTTGGTTGAAATAACTTTCACCTGCACCACAGCGGTGATCACATCCTCGGACGGCGGTATTCCAATTATCCATGAGGAAAAGAGTTCAGTTTAATTTTAAGTATCAAAATAATTCCCCTCATTCTTGACCAACAGAAATGGGGGCGAGAGACAAATAATCATACAAAGAAGGAATTGTATATTCAATCTTAATATATAAAGATGACTTTGAAAATAAAAGAGAAGTAGGAAGTTAGTACAGAGAACGCAAATTTTCGATCAAGAAAAAAACTATTTGTCTACGTAATGTGCCTTTAACACTACTCCACCAGTGGAAGAAAGAGAACATGCTATTATTAAGCTAAAAAAGATGTATCTTTCAGTGCAATAGTCCCCATGCTGACCTCACCGTGCTGTAACCAGTATAAAGTAATCATTGCACAGTACACAATGACTGTAAACCATCTGCATCATCCGACTGTAAAAAAAACTGCCATAATTCTGACCCTTTTGAACTTAATAAATTAAGAACTTAAACTCTAAAAAAGGTGAAGGGGGGAATGGTAGGGGAAAAAAGTTAAGAGATTCGATATATTTATAGATAATATATATCTAGTCTTTTAATTCTCTTATCGAATTCTAATTTGATATTTATAGATAATACAGTGACTAAATTATTATATAACAATTGTAACATATACAAATAATATAATTTCAATTCATAATTATTGATTGACATGTTTAATATTATGAATGTTTCATGTTTAAGTGTCCGCCTTTATTGTTAAATAAACATTAATTTTTGTAACTTTTTGTGTGTAATCTGGATTATGTACATAAATTTGTGTGTACGTTTTCTTTAAAATTGCTTTATTATGTGATAAAAAGAGAAATATTTTTGTTAAGGATCTTTAATAGGTAAAAATTGATTGAGGTTATATAATTTATACCCTCAATCCTCATAAAAAAAAATAATAATAAAAAAAAAGGTTTTAATCATGAACGATTTAATGAAGATCTGAAGATCTATTAGTTAAGTTTAAAGAATGGTATAAGTAAAACATAACGGGTTTAATGCTCATTTTATATCTTTTGTTTTTTAAATCTTCTTTATTTTCATTAAGTTAAAAATTGCTTAATTTTGTAAATAACTATCGAAATCCTATTTGAAACTTTTCTGAAATAACTTCTTGATAACGATTTGAATTTTATATAAATAATTAAATATCGCGAAAGGTACTAGCTTCCAAATTCGTATGGAATTTATCGGGGTGTAGTAGAGATGATATACTTGAGGCATACGTTTGAGAACTCGCAGCTTTATTTAGACAAGCTGAAACACCACGCACACATGCAATTACAAAGAATATGAAGCACATTTAAAAATATATAATTATAGATTCATGGTAGGATTCCACTTCTAAGCCGAAAATCTGATACTCGTGTACGCGCAAGGTGCTTGAAATTTACTTCCTGTCCAGGTGAGTCTGTAGGTTAATTAATGCGACGGAATGCGCTGAATATCTTTTCTCTCGGGATGAGAAACTATAAACTAAACGTTCCTCAGAGGGAGCGCAGATTGCGCTGTTCTTTCTCTCGGGTGAGAGTTTCGTGTCCAACTGACCGCTACAGGGAGGCGCTCCTGCCAGGGCGTAGGAGGAAGTATGGTTACAGATTTTCTTTTTTTTTTTGGGGGATGTTTTATTATTTTTTATTGTATAGATAAATTAGCCTTTCAGTTCTTCCATTTAAATTCTAAACAAAATAACTATTGATAAATAAGGGAATTTTAATTTACAAATTGCCATTTTTGTACCAGTTTCCACACGAATTAATATCTATACCAGATATTAACAAATTAATAAATTCCAAGTAACAAAATGGGGAATTTATGTGAAATATTTTTAAAAAGTACGTCTTCAAAATTTTTAGCATGGCAATACTTTTATTCATGAGATCTGAAATGGTTTACTTAACGAGTTTTGAAATAAATTTTTATAATAACCATATAATTAAATTAATATCAATTAAAATCTTTTACTAATATTATTTAGTTTCTTAGTAAAAATATTTTTTGATTTTAATTTAATTATTCATTTTTTGAATTAATTTTGGTCACTTTTAAAATAAATAGAACTTCATAGATTTTGGATAACTTTTGGCCTCGAACTTCTTACTAAGTCATTAGTTAAGCGAAAATTCATCAATTATTTCTAGGACTTGCATAATTAGGATTTTTTTTTATTCTAAAAGTTGTTTTATATCATTTTTATAATATAATAAATATTCTAGAATCTGCATTTACAAAAACTAACAAAGCAAATTTTTTATATTTCTCTCCAGTAATGGAAGGATTCTTTTTACTAATCATGTTTTGCAAAATATTTATGGACATTGATTTTCAGACAATACCGATATCAAATGAAATTTATTCTTTCTTCTGCTTAAAATTCCTTTTTGAATGCTTTATTTTTCTTATTAATGAAACTTGATGCCTGGTTTATTTAATGAACATTCGAAATCGTGAAAGTCTATCTGCTCAACTGAAAAAGAAGTCGAGAAACTATATTTCCAGATACTTTTTTTTTTTATAACTACTACTATCTAGTGTGAAATATGCTTCATTTTTTTGTTAATAATAAAACGCGCTATTTGAACCAATAATTGAAATGACTGTCGCCCGCTAAATATGTAACAAATTGAATTGGAAGAGTCATAAAAAGTACATTGAAGCATGAAAGATATATTTCCTTAATATTTTATAAAGATGACTAAACTGGCCATTATCGATAAGGCTGTGTTCTGCTGTGAAAGGAAAGGATTTTTTATGATATGACCACGGGAAAAAAAAAATTCCTTTTTTCCTTTCTTTTTCTCATTTTTATTTCTTTTGTAAGTTTTAGAAGAATTTGAGTCATTTTACACAAGAGTTAGATTACGTGCTTAAGTGGCTAAGTAACAGCCACGTCTACATTATGAATTTTTTTTTTTTTATCATGCCCTTAAAATTTATTGAAAATGTGTAAAGGGTAACCTCTTAACGTCCTTGGCCACATATGTGAACATTTAGTTTTTATAATTATAGTTACTATCATTAATAAAAAAATAAAAAATTTGATAAATTATTTACTACGGAATAACTCAAGAGAAATACAAATCTTATGGTTTGACTGCACTGATTTCCATATTTCTAACTGTATGCTGTAAATACCATTAAGTACCATTTCGACTATCAATGTTAGATTATTTGTACAAATCGTTAATATTTGATAATATATCTGGTATTATTCTTTAGCTTTTTCATTATTATTTAGGACATTAATTAATTTATGACCGGAATGTATGAAATCATTTTTCTTATAAACTACTATTAACACTTAGCAACCACAAATGTGGACGTTATGGTTTTTATGTGCATTTTTAGTGCTTTCTCCATTTTTTTTAATTCCTAGCTGTATGAAAGGAATCTTAATAAAACAAAAAAAAAAAAGTAAGGCATTTTTTTTTTTTTTTTTTATCACTACAAAAAATCGTCCCCGAAAAGGTTAAGATTTTACTAATCAAATATTGTGTTAAACAATGAGTTTGTTGATAAGAAATTTCTAATCAATTGACAATTTTACGTTCTTCCTATTTCTTTTTTCTTCTTTAATAGAAACGTGAGAGACAGGGTATAGTAAAATTTTAGGCTATTCAATCAGTTATGTTTTAGTAATGTGACGTCTAAAATTAAATCCATTATAATAAATTTCTTTATTCATAACAGAAGTCAAATTTTTCACTTGAAGTCATTTTCTATCAGAGTAACGTAGTTAATGACATTTTATATTTCATGCACTGTCTGCTATTAACTTATCAATCTAAAATATAACTGTATGTTGTGTGAGGGATATTAATGCCAACTTATTTTCAAAAAAAAAAAAATAAAAAAAAACAAATAAAATAACACTTAAAATCACAACTGCCTTTTTTCTACAACTATTCAAAATTTTTATAAATGTATTCCTTTAAGCTAATTTGTATTATTTTAGTACAAATTGATTTAAATTTTGAGCATATGGATTACCTAAATTTTACATCGGAAACTGAATAAAAAAAGATTTGGTTGAAGGAAATGTAATAGTTTCAACTCTGCATTACATTACTGATTACAATTGCTTTAAAATTATTGTAAAACAATTTCAAATCAAATATCTAATCTTGTTATCTACGTCTTACAAGTTCAACAATAAAAAGAATATTGTCTTTTATTATTACCTAAATTATTTTTTATTTTGATCTGTATATTATTAAAGAATTAAAAAAAAATATTTTATGGAGAAAAAAAAAAAAAAAAAAATTTAAATGTGAGCATTTGAAAAAGTTTCATACGTTTATTCAGATTTTGTCGTTTTAAATTATTTTCACTATTATAACCTCAATATATATTGCTTAAATCAAATTTAAGTAAAGCTCAAATATTTATCTAATTTAAAATTTTATTTATTGTTTTTAAAATATAATTTGATTTTCAAGCTATTTAATGATAAAAAAAAAAAAAAAAAAAAAAAAAATCTACCACTGTATCCAAATCTATCCATCTGTGTCCACTACAAAGTTCTCTTCTATCACAGAACAGTTTTTGTTTCATGCAGGAAAATTGTAACAAAACATGTAATTTTTATATTCCTTATTTGCAATTATTATTCATAACCTAATGCTGTTATTTATGTATATGTAGCATATACTAAATACCAAGTCGTATAGGGAACAAAATGATGCTATTAATCAGCATTATGCAAAAATCATCTTTAAGTATCCCTTAAATTCTGTGATTACCTTTTCGATCGTTGTGCGTTTCCACAAAGATATATTTAATTTCAATATTGAAAAGTAACTACTGAAAATTACCTCATTTACTTAAAATAATGTTGGTAACAATGTTATACATTCTGTGACTGAAATTGCCTTTTAGATGATTGAAACCACTTAGTCGCATTTAAGTTAATTTAATATCTGATCTAATTTATTACGCATTTCGTGTTCAGGAAAGGTCTCTTTTGTTGCATTATTGGACGAAAAGAAATAATTATTTTAATCATTATGGTTGTCGATCGCTAATTCCGAATTATTTTACAAAGTTAATCTTAAAATCCCTTCGCCATTTTGGATTATTAAATTTCTTCGAAGCTTTTATATTATAATTCTATTTTAATAAAATTTTATGTAACTTACATATTTTAATTAAATATAATAAAAAAATTTTAAGTTATATTATTGTATTTAATTAAAATAATTTCTCCCTCCATGGATCTCAGGCTTGAGAAGCAAAATATTTTGTTTCAAAATTTTAAAATAAAATTTATAAAATAAAAGTTTGGGTATAAATTTACCATAAAATCTATTTATTTATTTCATTTATAATAATGGTAATAAAACAAGCACGTCAAGGTGTTGAGTTGTGAAGCGTTTACCCATCAAACTTTAAACTTGGTTCTCTGAGGCATGGGATTGACCAATGCTTTACGCATGGCCACTCAATGCCTTGATGTGAATTCGGCTTTAGAAGGGCTTTTGGACACACGTTACCAAGTGCATCGCTTGAATGGGACCTTTTTTTCTCGCCCTCGTTATCGCTGGCTTAACATTTTAACATTCCAAGGACTCCGTTTCTTCATTTTATTTTCAAGCTCTGCAAATTGCAATTTTAAATACTTTTTATTTTTGGCAATTCCTCGCACTGACTAACAGACTCTCGATAATTTTCGATGTTTTTAGACTTATTGTTCCCCCGCTGCCTTCCTTTATTAATTATAATCAAACATACTTGGAAAATATATTAAAATAAGGGCAGATACTTTATATAATAATACAAATAATTATTTAAACAACGAAACGATATACAATTAGCAAAAGATAATAGAGAGTTTTTGCATAGCAATTTCCTATGAGCATGCGCGCAAGGGAGGAAAAGCTAATGGACGTCCAAAATACGGTATGCAAAAACTCTCTAATATTAAAGAACTAAAATCTTGATCATTCGAAACTGTATTTGCTAACCTATTAAATTCACTATACTGATTTGATTTATATATTGTTTCACAAAATGATTTTTTATTACATTGTGTACTTGCATTCAGCTAGCTTTCATTTTGTGTGCTTCAGCATAGCAGATTGCAAATTTTAATGTGTTTCACACAACGTCCAAGATAATTCGCACCATCGTCAGCATCTTTTAAATGCATGTATTTTGAAGCTCTTTTCCTTTCACCAAGAGATTTACAATTTCGAAATGCATCAACGCAAAATTTGGAAAAAGTAAACCTTCACTCTAGCAAGAAATTGATATTTTGCAATTGCAGAATATTTTTTCTTCCATTTACAGCATTATTTTTACCTACAGTGAAAAATACCTGGCGATAATAAAAAGGAAATGAATAAATAGGGACGTTGAAAAATACACGCGAAGATTTTTGCAAGGTTTTTCAGTAACCATATCATATATTGCGTTATCAACACTGATTTGTCTTGATCGTTTAAATATGCGTGTGGATTTATTTAGAGGAGTAAATATAGATAAAGGCAAGTCCGGTTCAAAGATTTTTTTATAAAATAAATCTGTCGTTTTTAATCTGCGTAGATAGAACACGCACGTCCACTTTTGCGTAGTAGGTGCGACTTTCAGCAAGTTTTTGAATGCCACATAAATACTGCAACTGACGATTGAAGAGGAAAATCCTAAGCGATATAAGGAAAGGTTTAGGGTAAAATAAGGAAAATCTGAAGGATTACTTTAGGAAGATTTCAAAAGAGTCTCCGTAAAATAAGACGCATTAAAGATGCATTAATCGTAGTTTGCAATACTTTTTTTTCAAGTAAGTTTTATAACTAATATTGTTTTATAATTATTTTTGTTCATCAATAAATTGATTGAAATTTTATGTTACTACGAAATTTATATATTAGGTTGGGGAAAAAGAAATCCATTATTTTTATATGAACTTCAGGACTTTATTTAACATGCTTCGGATTGTCCGATTTGGGTCAAATATGCACCGTTTTGTTGTATGATTTGTTGCCATTTTAAAGGTAACTTCATAATGCCTCTCTCATAGAAGTCCTGGTCTCTATTTGCAAAAAACTCTAGTAGTCGATTTTCACAATCCTCCCTAGATGCCAATTTTTTATCATTAAAGAAATTTTGCAATGCAAGAAAAAGATGATAATCGCTTGGTGCCAAGTCCGGACTGTATGGCGGATGCATTAAAACTTCCCAACCAAGCTCCCGAAGTTTCTGGCGAGTCACTGTAGATGTGTGTGGCCTAGCGTTGTCCTGGTGGAACACGACACCTCTCCTGTTGGCCAAGTCTGGCCATTTCTGGTCAATCGCTATCTTCAAACGGTCCAGTTGTTGACAGTAGAGATCAGAATTTAGCGTTTGGCCATATGGAAGCAACTCATAATAAATAATCCCCTTCCAGTCCCACCAAATGCATAACAGAACCTTCCTGGCCGTTAGTCCTGGTTTGGCCACCGTTTGAGGTGCTTCACCGCTCTTTGACCACGATCGTTTTCGCACAGGGTTATCGTATGTGATCCATTTCTCATCTCCAGTCACCATCCGTTTAAGAAATGGGTCTATCTCATTCCGTTTGGCCAAGGCTTCACAGATGGAAATTCGATCCATCATGTTTTTTTCTGTTAATTGGTGTGGCACCCAAACATCGAGCTTCTTTTTGAATCCAGCTTTGTGTAAATGGTTTAAAACTGTTTTATGGTCGATTTTTAGCTCCTGGGCGATGTTACGACTGCTAACATGCCGGTCAACTTCGATCATTTCTCCGATTTTATCGACATTTTCGACGACCGGCCTACCTGTGCGAGGTGCATCTTTAACATCAAAAATTCCTCAACGGAATCTACGAAACCAAAATTGCACATAATTGGCTGTTACAGTATCGGAACCATAAACACCATTCACAATTTTAGCCGCCTGGCTTGCATTTTCGCCTTTGTCAAAGAAAAACTGTAAAATGTACCAAGTTTTCTCTTTGTTCACTTCCATTTTTAACACCCTGTAACTCCCAACTGAATGGACCAAACAAAAAACAGAAAAAGAATTATTTTATTACGAAGTGCCACTTTTCTAACGAGCATAAATCTGAAATTGTTTAATTGATACTTTACGTGATATCGATCACTACAGCCATCTATCGAAAAAATAATGGATTTCTTTTTCCCCAACCTAATAATAAAATTATATACGCATGATATATCATGAGGATCATATATATGATGTTTGTGCGTGTCCATCCATTCAAAAATTAACTGTCTAAATTATGAAAAAAAAAATCAACATTGTTTTTAAAATAATATTCTTACGAATATATGACAAATGTTGCCTGTTTTATTTATGAATTTACAGTTATGATTTCGCAGAATAATTAAATTATATTCTGTGTACTCATGATGCGCGCGCACCTTGGAACATCTAATATAACGGATTTTATGTTTCACTTTAAGTGATCTCAGGGACAATCTCTATATACGCAAAGTTGATTGTTGATAGTAAAGCAAACTAGACTTCACCTGCGAATCGTTTTTTTCTAAAATGAAATTTACCAAACACAAAACATGCTCAATCATGACGGACGCTAACCTGCAACACCCATTACGATGTGCAAATACCCAAATTGTGATCTATTCGCAAAGCGGAGAAACAAATATTGCCCTAGAAAAGTGAAGAAACAAATGCTGCACTAGTAAAATAAATATTTTTTAATGACTCCATTTTTTTTGTTTCAGTTATATTTGTATATTTTTTATATTTCGTTTTTAGTGTTATATATTTCTTTACAATGTGCGTTTAGTATCATTATTATTATATTATTTATATTTACATGTAAGAATAATAGTAAGCACAATAATAACTCATTATATTTCAATTTTTACTCCAAAATATCTATAATAGGTATAAATCTAATACGGGGACATGTAATTTTATATGCGGCCCTCAGAGTAATTGTTAGTTTAAAGCACAACCTGGCAGAAGAGAATCTAATTAGTAAAAAAAGTGTAAAATAAAAGTAAAAAAAGTGTAAAAAAGTGTACTTAAAAAGTATTTTAAGAAAAATAAAATTCAATGAATTCGGATTTTTAAAGATAGTTCAAATCTTTTAATATACAGTGAACTGAATTATGAAAACTTGTAAGTTTTAAAAATAAATACAATTGGTGATTATTTAAATTCATGCATTCTTTTCAAATGCTTATGTTTCTGTACATAAAGAATATATAATGAATATGAAACAAATTCAAATAAATGACAAATTAATGATTCAAAATAGTTTACAAATTATGCACTGTGGTGATGTCTTTAGAATCATCATGGATTCAAAATGAAAGGCCCATGCCAATTAAATCCTACGAATGATGAAATGTCCATAAAACTACTGTATTTTAAGGCACAGAGCCAGGATGTGAAATTTCTGAATCCTGATAGCAGATAGCTAATCAGAAGGATGGAGTGAAGTTAACAAGTTCCCTCACTTCCTTCGTATTTGTAGCAGTTCCTTCGTTTTATATAAAGATAAAAACAAATATTTATACGCAATACTTAAATCCAATGCAATAATATTTGAAAGTATTTTTTTAATTTTCGAAATACTTTTATTGTTCGGTGAACTTCGTCAAATTATAAATGTATGCGTTTACTATCGCCCATGTTCCACTGTATTTTTAAAATTTGCTTGAAATATCCATAGTTTTCTCGGGTTAAGTGATTTTTGTTCCAGAGGTGTGGAATACCTATTTAATCGTATCCATATACCATTCATTCGCAATATTCTTTCGCTGAAAAATTAGATAAGAATCTTTCATTATTCTAAATTCAAAGTTGTCGATTTATAACCTCTAATCTCAAATTATTAGAAAAACTTTAATTTTAAAAAGAGAAAACAAACGTACGGAAATGTAAAAGCAATTACGAATTACAGTGAAATGAGATTAACATTAACTAATAAGATATTTGCAAAACTAACCAAGGCCTTTTTCTGTAGGAGATCTGATATTTTTTCTTGCATCAGGAAACGAAGTGTTATTTTTACAATAAAATAATATGTATTTTTTTAAATATTTTGTAATCGAACTTCATGCTTTCTGTGTACATTTGTTATTAAACGTTTTAACTTATCATTTATATTGATAACTATTTCTTTATATTTGTTTTGTTCTTCAAATTTTGGTTTGACTTTTGTGTTGAAACAGTGTCTTTTTTGTTGTTTGTTTTGTACTTCATATGTTTAGATTCATTTTAGTAAAAAACTGTCTGAAAGAAGTCTCTTATCCACGGGTTTGCCTTGCGTGGTGACCTATATAGCAGGAAAAGGGGATCAAGGTGATTGAGATGAGACTAGGTTGGGCACTTTAATTTTTTTTAACCAACTGGTAGTTATCAGCTCTTCGTAGTTGAAACTTCATGAGATTCAAATAAGGAGTCACCTCCAGGATATCTTGCGTTGTTGTGCACGTTATCCTGAGGGGGTAATCCTGACAGTAAAGGTCTGCAGGAACATCATTGCTGGAACCTATTTTCCCTCATTGGACTCCATGGTGGAAGATACGGTATCGAACCCGAATTGTTGTATTCCATGCATACTTCTCTCTCAAAACTTAGTGCTCGAGGAAGACCTTAATTCAATAGAGTACTTGTTTATTGTTCCTTGTTAACGAGCTTTACTATTCCTTTCTATGAACCCCAATTTAAAGTAATCAAAATCGACGAAGCTTCAATGGTGGACAACATTTTTCAGTTTAATATACACTGAAGTGACAAAAGTCATGGGATACCTCTTAATATCGTGTCGGCCCTCCTTTCGACCGGCGAAGTGCAGCAACTCGACGTGGCATGGACTCAACAAGTCGTTGGAAGTCTTCTGCAGGAATATTGAGCCATGCTGTCTCGATAGACGTCCATAATTGTGAAAGCGTTGATGGTGCAGGATTTTGGACACGAACAGACCTCTCGATGGTGTTCCATAAATGCTCGATGGGATTCATGTTGGGCGATCTAGGTGGCCAGATCATTCGTTGGAAAGGTCCAGAATGTTCTTCAAACCAATCGCGAACAGTTGTGACCCGGTGACATGGTGCATTGTCATCCATAAAAATCCCATCGTTGTTTGGGTACATGAAGTCCATGAATGGCTGCAAATGATCTCCAAGTAGCTGAACATAAGCATTTCCAGTCAATGTTCGGTTTCAGTCGCACCAGAGGACCAAGTCCATGCCATGAAAAAACAGCCCACATCATTACGGAGCCACCACCAGCTTGAACAGTGCCTTGCTGACAGTTTGGGTCCATGGCTTCGTGGGGTCTGCGCCACACTCGAACCCTACCATCAGCTCTTATCAACTGAAATCGTGACTCATCGGACCAGGCCACGGTTTTCCATTCATCTAGGGACCAACCGATATGCTCACGTGCCCACGAGAGTCGCTGCAAGCAATGTCGTTCTGTCAGTAAAGGCACTCGAGTCGGTCTTCTGCTGGAATAGCCCAAGAAAGCCATATTTCCCCGCGCAGTTCTAACAGACAAGTCCCTTGTACGTCCCACATTGATTTCTGCGGTTATTTGACGCAGTGTTGCTTGTCTGTTAGAATTTACGACTCTTTACAGACGTCGCCGGTCTCGGTCATTAAGTGCAGGCGGTCGACCACTGCGCTGTCCATGGTGCAATGTTATGCTTGAAATTTCATACTCTCGGCACACTCTTGACACAGTGGATCTGGGAATGTTGAATTCCCTAACGATTTCCGAAATGGCATGACCCATGCGTCTAGCTCCAACTAACATTCCGCTTTCAAAGTCTGTTAATTCCCGTCGTGCTGTCATCATCACGTCAAAACCTCTTCACATGAATAACTTGAACAGAAATGAAAGGTCTGCGAAAGCACTGCGCATTTATACCTGTTTTACGCGATGCTACTGCCATCTGAAAATTTGCATATTGCTATCCCATGACTTTTGTCACTTCAGTGTATTTTTTTTATTAACAGAGCATTTAAGATAATGTCACCTTTCAAAATTCTATTGACGATTGGCATAGAAACCAAAAATACAATACTAAAATCCGATGATCCCCTAAGGGAAATTACATCTTCTGATACAAGGAAACTTTTATTCCCACATTAATTTCTTCATTTTCTGTTAACAATTGAGTCACATAAGTTTTAATTCTTATTTCGGTGCAGTTTCTTAACTTCATATTCAGTTTACAAAATCAATTGAAATGTTGGAGAAATTTTTGCCTCAAAAGTTAAAAGAATTCAGATTTAAATGGGTCCGAATTCATTCACACAAAGAATGCGATAGTAAATCTCTTCGGTTCCATTTCCAGAGTTTCAAAATTGGATAACCAAACTGCCCAGTAAGCCCATACATTTTCAATTCATTGCGTTGTTTCAATTGTTAAGAATATGAGCTGTCATGAAATGCTTGTAGGCGCCATATATGTACAGACGGCAAAGCAAAACAAAACCCAAATATACGAATTGCCAACGAATTCATCTATCCAACTCAAACTTGCCCTCAATAACATAAAAGAAATTCAAATAAGTTATCGGCAATTTGCTGCAAATTACAATTATTCAGAAGCACAAATGTTGATAGTTAAACCTAATATCTCGTACTTTGAAACAGCCAAAAGAAAAACTATTCCTACATCCAATACAATAGTTAAACCCACTTTTTCCGTTTCTGTAATAACTAATATCAGTATCACTGGCATAAACTGTCCACCATTTCAATAACTTAAACCATTACTTCATGCACAGATTAATTTTATTGACTGTGATTTTTCCATCATTCGCATTCCGGTACAATAGAAAACAGCTAAAACTGTTGGTCCTTAAAGGTTCCAACCTAATACTAAGGCGAAATCCAAGTCAAAAGCATAATAATCGATAAAAATAAAAATTGATAACAGTAAATAGAATACAAAGCAAATAGTTGGTCTTTTTAATCTTTTCTTATTCATCTTTACTGTCAGAATTTGAATCTGCATCAGAGTCAATGGACAAGGATCTTAACGAAACTATGTAAGGAAATAGTAAAGTGGTTTATGATGTAAAGAGATAATTGTATAAAGTCAAAAAAATATGAAATTTTGAAGAAACATGAAAGATAAAACATTACATTTTTTTTAAAGTTTTTTTTTCTTAGTTGTAGAAGCATTGTATCTGCCATCGAAGTTATTGGTAAATTGGAAAAGTTGTCAATGCACCTTTTATTAACACTGATATTGCATAAATTGCTAATGGTAACTTTCGTAATATTTTCGTGATTTATCTATTGGGATGGCAATTTAAATTGATTTTATATAAACCATTGTTGGCACAGTATGATCAATACTGGTCTTTGTGTCATAAAACACCAATCCACCACTCCACAGGGGAAAATCACTGCATATGTACTACTATCATGCACTCGAGGTGACAATTCATTCTTTTGTCTTATCTTTACGTTCTTTTTCATCGTCAAGATATCACCAATTCATGATAATTATGATTCATACATATATTTTTATTAATTTTCTTCTAGATTCAAAATCGCATTTATATTGACATTTATATCTTGTAGTTACTTTCTGGTCTTCGAATATGTTTTGATTTGACTACCAAACATACAGAAAAAAAGCAATGTCAGTTAACTAACATTGTTACTGAATCGGTTGATAATTACAAACTATTCATTTTTGAAGCTGCCTTGGATTCAAGCGATGCATCATTTTTTAGGCTTTTCGCTGTGGGTGGAAGTTTTTTTAAAGAGATGATCCTGACCACATGTGTCTTTATCAGATCTATTGCAGGTATCGCTAATTATTCATTTGTTTTTAATGAGCATAAATAAAGTTATTGCCTCATTATTGTTTTATACATTTCATATATATTAAGACGAAAATGAATGATTAACTATTTCTTATATCGGAATCCACGTTAAACAGTAGGTCCCGGTCTAATTAGCCTAACGTATGCAAAAAATGACAAAGCGACAAACCAAGCTAATCGTCAGGTTCTCAACTTAAATATCTTTGTAGCACCTGATCGCTTCCATACAGATTAAACGCTGCATCAAGTGGGCATATTTTTTTGTTCATCTGTAATTTTTTTAAGTCCCGTGAAGTTGGCGATGCCCCAAGAATCCAAACATCCCACGACTATTACTCGAACCCGGATTTGTCTTGTGGTCGCAGAGGGTTTAGATAAGCAAATGTGTCCTTTGTTGTTAATTAGATATGTTTGATGAACCTTTGAAAAATCAAGTCTAACGCAGCAACCTGGTTTTTCCCCTAAAGATAAGCGTTGCGTGGCAAAAAGTCGACTTTTGGCTGGATATGAGCTTGAATAGCTTGAATCTTCAGAAAAGGGTCAATAACTGTTTTAAATTAACTCTGGCCCTGGCTGATTTTCTTTGATTTCTTAAGCTAAATTTCGTGTCTTAGCTTAATAAACTATATTTGGAATTGAAATAGAAAATGTTTAATTCCTCGAAATAAATGCATTTAAATCATGCTCTTTCGTAACCGCAATTATTTTTTTTTAATTTATTATATGCGTGTATTCCCCACATTTTACTTTTTGGATTTATTTTGTATGGGAAAAAAATATTTTCTAAAACAAACATAAAGGAAAACTTGACAATGAAAATTTAATTTTGATATAGATTTTGGTTTATATTCATTACTGTACGAATTGTTTTGTTGTTCATTGGTAAACAACCATCTTTTTTCTTTCCTACTTTAAATTGTAGGAATCTAATCATAATATAGTCAAGGACCTCTAAAAGATTTTTATCACTAATCTTTATTTAAAAAAAAAATAGCATTGAATATTTTTCAAAAGTTCATTTTATTCAAGTCTTAGACATTCGAAGTAATATTATTCTCTATTTATGAGAATAGTTATTTGTAGTTGTGATAAAAAAAAAAATGAAGATTAATCTCAATATTATATACAGATTTTTGGCAATTTTTTTTCTTAAAAATTTATTTTAAATTTAAAACGGATCGTATTATTACTTTTATGTCAGCAATTCTTCCTGAATATAGCTTTATACTTTCACTAAATGTTAAGTAACGTGCCATAATAAAGGGATAATTAAATTAATACATTTTTATATCGTTTCTCATTTGTTCTTTGGTTGTATTAACATGCAGGTTAGTTACCTTTTCGCCTTTTTTTGCTATTTCGATTTCTTTCAGTAACTGAAATTTTAGAAATGAAACATGAAAATCAAAACTTCCTCAGTCGACCATCTCCTCGTTTTTCTGCAGTAAGTTCATTTACAGACAATCCATTTATATAGTAATTTAGAAAAAAAAAAAGGTTTCCGAGAGCCTAAAAATTCAAATCACCCTCAAAAAACCTTGTATTAAATAAGGGGAGAAAAACTCCTCTAAATGCTATCAGCTGTCTCACGCAATAGCACTAAGGTCAAGGCAACTTACAGAACAGCCTATTTCTGCAGCCGTAGTAATTCCTCTCGTCTGTCAACTGTTAATTTTTTTTTCTCCCTCCTTTAGATACTTCAAGCGTGGGAGATATATTTTTTTTTTTTTTTTTTTTCTCCCTTCATTTTTTATTTTTCTATGCTACTATCTTCCTCTGTTTTTTTCCCGCTCCGTATCTCAAAGATAAGATATCGTATTCATTTTATACATTCCTACAAAGATTTGAAAATACTGCTGCGTCTATTATGCGTAAAGGAAAGAATGGCAAAATGGAAGGAAAAAAAAAAAAAAAACCTTAACTCTCTTTAAACTGCAGATCCATATTGGGTTTCTTAAATAAAACTTCCTAGTTTATTTATACTTGCAGTTTTCTGTGAAAGCTCTAACCTACTGTCTGTTTACTTATGAAAATAGTTTTCATCAAAGAACTTGAATCAATGAAAGGGTCATGTTTAGAACCGCATTTTCTCGAAGAAACGAAAATGCATGAAACCATAAACTTCTTTAAGAGATTGGAATTTTATGAACATTTTTTTTTTTTTTTACTTTTATTTTGGAATTCCAACTACATAAACGCATATACAAATGCTGAAGTTGGTAGAATTTTTACTTAATTTGAATTGCAATCTGTATTTCTATTTTTATTTTCTAATTATTTGCTCAATGACTTAAATAACTAAGAAATATAAGTATTTTTAAATATACATGGCAAGAAATGAAACAATGTTACTATTTTTTTTTTTTTTTTTTTTTTTTTTTGTCTTAACCATGAATAGATTTTATCAACAGTCCTCGACCGTCTTTTTCTTCAATCTAGGCTAGATACAAATTTATTTTACTTCAGATGCGGCACATCTGAAAGGTTGGAAAAATCGGACAATAAATGGATTTTTTACAACGACTAATCTCTTGTTTGTAATATACTTAAGTAAGCCAGTTCTACGACAGGCGGTGAAAGGACATTAACCTCTACAACTCCTTGCATTTGTATATCGTATCAAGTAAAAACTCTCAACAATCAGCCCGCTGATACGAGACGTTAACACACGCTGCCACAATCTTCATCTGGTCTCCTCGTTTCTGAGCTCGGCAATTTTTGTCAGACAATTGAATTAATATATTTTCTGCAATATCATCTGTTCTTAGCCACAGTGTTTGCCGAAAAATTGATATTTTTAAATATATTAACCTTTTCTGGATA
The DNA here is from genome assembly GCA_021605075.1 of Caerostris darwini. Taxonomy (NCBI): domain Eukaryota; kingdom Metazoa; phylum Arthropoda; class Arachnida; order Araneae; family Araneidae; genus Caerostris; species Caerostris darwini. Next base: position 31,060 of record BPLQ01012385.1, on the reverse strand, counting down.
CGTTTCTTCTGCTGCTGCAATTATGTAATATTTGATTAATTCGACTTCAGTAAATAGTTTACCATGCTTCACTAATAAATGTGCCAAGCGGGAAACTAGCACGAGTTGCTACTTATTGTTCAGCCTTTACTTTCTTAAACAACAATTGCTGAGATTTCATGTTGAATTTCAAAGATTCATATTTTTCTAACCCTAGGCTATGTATAAATTTGGAATGATTCTGAGAATATTTAGCGTCATAATAACGTGTTATATTGCATTCTTTGAGGACAGATCTTGCTTTATTGCAAATTATACACACTGCCTTATTGCTTGATTTAATCGGGAAATATTGATATTACCATTGCTATTTAAGTATTCTGCATTGACTATCTATATTTCGTTTCTTTCCACGTTTAACACAATTTCTGCATTATTTTGACATGTAATTGCGGGCTTTTTGCGGATTTTTATAAAGTTTTTCAAAATATGTGAATTTCTGTTAGAATCCTTTTTGTTAAAAGAAATTTTTTTTGAAAAATTCACACGTGCCCGTAACTATAAAAAAAAATTACTCTTTATCCTCCTACTTTTAATCCATTTTTTTAATTGCACAATATATTTATTATACTTTATTTTGTTATTATACTGCATATAATTATACAACAAAAAAAAAAAAAAAATGACTGTTTCTTTCATACTAAGTTAACGCAACAAAATATGAGCATTAATTATTCTCTCAAAATCGTCATTTTTTAAGGAAAATATATTGTTCACCATTTATTTAAATGTTAATATTATCACATTATCTTCGAAGTAGACAGACTAAAAAAAATTATGCATTTCAAGAAAAAAAAACGATTCAAATTTGTTCAGGTTTAATACTTGACAAACCTTATTTAATTTTACCGTATCATCAGTAAAAAAATTTCTTACAAAGAGATGTTAAATCATTTTCAAGCTTGTAAATTTACTAAATACATTTTATACAACAATGATGTTCAGTAGATGGCAGCACTAGATAAAACTATAAAGGAAAATTCGAAGTCTATTGAGTATTTCAAAATTTGGATATAAATATTGCAAATGAATTCTGAACTATCATTCGTTAGTAACATTGGAAAAACAGTAAAATATTGATACTCAGTAGTAGTCAGTTCTTTTATTGATTTCACTTAAGTGGAATTTCATTTAACATTCGAATTTTCTGAACAAAGAAAGGTGAAAAAATGTCCCAATTAAAAAAATAAAAAAAACATTTTAAGATAACAAATGAAAGTTTTTTTACGTAATTTCTAATCCTACATAAACAATGGTGGGTAGTTCACCAAAAGATTTCCGATTCCGGAGTCGAATTTTTTTATATTAACTTCTCACTCTTTTCAATAATTTTATATGCTATGATCGTTACTAACGGATTTAGAAAAATGTGCAATACGAGTTCAATAAAAGTCATTGAATTTATTTATCTATAAAACCTTTTTTGCATAACAAAGCATTTTTTACAAGTTTAAATGTGTAGTATTTGCCTTGAGTTAAGATATCCTTGTATCCTAAATTTTCTTTAAAAAAACAATGTTTATCATAAAAAAAAAAATAACAGTACTAAATTAGCAGGTACCAAAGTATTATAAAATAGCTTAAAACACGCAAAAAAATGTACATTTTAATCACAAATATACTATATTTGAAATGCATTAATTTTTATAGAAGCTGTGAACGGGGGGAAATAGGGTTACCTGTGTTAGGCCCAAGTTATGTAACAAATTATTTATTGTATTTTTTTGTTAAATGCAAATAAACGTCAATAATAAAATAAAAGGAAAGGTGTGGCATTCAACCTCATAAGAGAATTCTTGGTCACTACTGAAGAAGTTCAGTCAGTATAAAGAAGGCGCTGCTGATGTCTGCAGTAGGTGCTGCCAGTTATACGAAAGGAGTGATTACAAAGCTATTTTATTTTGAAGAGTAAGATCTTTCAATGTTAATCTAATATAGCTTTTATAAATCCCAGTGATAAGAGAAGTATCTGAATACTTGGGTAAGCTGACTGATAAAACAGTAATTGTCTTTGCTGCTGCTTGTATTATTGAAGGATAAAGTTAAATTGCTTTCTTAACATTTGATAATATCGACCGAAGGCTAAAATAATTTTTTTTAGGTAACTCTCACCATTTGATCTAAAGTTCTCCGAAATGCTTCTGAAAGATGAAAGACATTTCTTTAAGATGTGTACGGGGTATACGATCCTGGGGCTATCAAATATCTATACCTTCATTCTTCTGCCATTTTTTTCTCCCCAGTCATCGAAATCGTACCAAATTCTAACGACTCATTATTTTCATAGGATTTGCATACATAATAAATTTTTGTTATTGGGTTTTCTTGTCTTTCATGTTGGTTAACTCTTGTTTCTAATACTGATATTCGTAGAAAAAACTAATAAGAAATAAATAAGTTTTGATTAAAAAAAAAAAAAGTACACCTTGTTAATCATTTTCTTTTTCTTATGACATGTTTGTTAGTGAAACCAATTTCAGTTCTCCGACCCCAGTGTTTGCCATACATGTCAACCAGCAAAAGCTTGTATACAATGGCAAGAGAAGGAAGTTTTGATTTCCGGCAAAAACAACTAGAATTACAATATATTTTCAAAATAAAAGGCCATTATACATGGAAATCAACGTTCATTCCATCATTTGGTTTCAGAAGGAAGCAAGTACATAGACATTTGAATGCGGATAATTTGGATATTTACACGAATGTTGGATGGAAGCAAAAATGCATGTTTTAATAGATTTTATTGCTTGGGATAAATCTTCTAACATCAACATCGTATTTAGATCTTTATTTTTTCTTTCATAGACAAAAGTATGAATCCTAGTTGACTTTTCACGGATGCGAAAAGGGTAGGGTACATGTAGGAACTGCGGATGTTTTTAAGAACAAAGCTTTCTCAAGGAACCAACATTGCTCTGTTTTTATAGCAAAGAGTTATGCCATCCTTTTTAGCTCTAAACAAAATGAATTCTTTTAATAGACATTTTATATTATATTCCGATTAAGAAGTTGCATAAACGCCCTGCTAAATTTTAATAAAATAAGCCACCCGATAATACTGGAGATTATTAACACCCAAATTTAAATTAGTAGACAGAGATTATGATATAGAGAGACTATGTCTCACATAAAACAAATCTTTCTGTAATTTATCCCTTTCTTCTGTTGGTGCTGGTACACAAAGAATTCTCTCATTCCTTCAATGCGTATGAATCATCTCATTATAGAACTCATGAAACTGGGTTTATTTCTACTGGCACTTGTAAAACTAAAGAACTTTAAATCAAAAGTACTGACCAAAAGGTTAGTCCAATTTTCGTATGCTGTTTTTTTTTAAGGGAAAGGTTGTTACCCCAATCTGGAGCATCATGACTTCACATTTATACAAACTCTGGAGGCAGAGGTGCCTAGCCAATACCCCTCGCTGAGAATTAATTGTAATTCTATCGTGGTAAAAAAATTCAAAAAGTAATGTTAAATGTTTATCCATTCTTTTTCAGACTATAATATATACTTTAAAGAGTAAATAAATAAAAGGAATTGTTTTTGTCAAAATTTGGATACACATCAATAAGAATTTTCCTTGTTTATAATAAGTGAGGGGGAAAAAAAAAAAAAAAGTTCTTCACAATTTACAAAATAGACTTTGCAAAATAAGCTAGTTGTTTTTCTATTATAATACAAAACATTTGACGCATAGCTATTACTTTTTTTTCTGGTAAAAAAAAATCAAACATATTTCTTTCATTTTAAATCTATTTAACAGTAGGGTAACTAAAGATGTTCGAAACTTTCTTTGCAAAAACATCCTCCAAGCATATTATATTCACTGGATGATTTCACTGTGCATATGAATCCTTTTTTTTAAAGTTCTTTAATTTGTATGTTTTCCAGCTGAAGGTTTTGCTGCTATTGAACTCAAATCTAGCTATAACTATGTTTTGATATTTCAAGTATGTATCTTAGTTAAAAGAAATTAATAATTAAATGTTAACCTTAAATGGTCTTTTTATTTCTTATATAGAAGATAAAGATTGAAGGAAAAAAAATTGGAATTTTTTTTTATTTAAATGTGTAATTTTCTAAAATTATATCCCTATAAAAAATATTACAGTTAAAATATTACATTAGTTAATTTACCTATATATCATTTTATAATTGCAACAACATTCATCTTCAATTAGTTGATAAGCATTATTTAAAAACAAAAATTGTGATTAAACAACATCATGGTCGGATTTCGGATTTATTTTATAAACATTCTTACAAAATATATAACTGTTACTAAACAATAACTAAATGTGGAATTTTAAAGATTTATTCCATTATGTTTATTTTTCAGATGGTCACAATCCCAAATGGCTATGTCTTCAGTAAAGACAATCCCATGTTTATCAAGGATGAACATAGTATTTCTTAAAACGCATAAGTGTGCCAGTACATCAGTTCAAAACATATTAATGCGTTATGCTCATCAACGAAATTTAACCATTGCTGTTCCTATAATTCCAAAGAATCATTACTTTTCTTTGACACAACCTTTCCGGAAAGAAATGATTGCTAGTGCTCCATGGGAAAATCTTGGATACAATATTCTTTGCCACCATATGGTATTCAATAAAGCTGTCATTGAAAAGATAATGCCAAAAGATTCAATTTATATATCCATTATAAGGAACCCAGTGAGTTTATTTGAATCACTGTATGAATATGATGAATTGCAGGTAAGAGTTTTATATTTAGAAATAAATATTAAGTGACAATGTAATCTTTTTTTTACTTGCATGAAAATTAATAAAGGCATACAAACATTTCACATTAAGTAAATATACACAGATTGTTTTTTTTTTACATGATGACATTGAGCACACATATATATCACACTAATATTCTTAAATAGTTAATTTTAAAGACTTATATAAATACAGGCAGTCTTTGACTTATGACTATTTTCATAGGTAACAGGAAAAAAATATCAATTTTTTTTTTGTTTTGTTGAAACTAAGTAGTGAAAAAAAAAAAAAAAAATTTTTTTTTTTTTTTATTCCATAATCAAAAAATGAATTAACAATGTAAAAGAACCAGGATAATTAACATTACTGTAATTTCCTGCCTATAATTTGCAGCTTATACACAAAATCTTAGAATTTTTATTTGCTGGTGCTTTTATAAAATATTTTTTTCCCCCAAATAAGTTAAGATAAGAATGTTTTCTTTTAAAGATAATGCAGTAAATTTTAGCACTGATTATAGGCAAGCAAATATTTGTCTCATCAAGACGATTAATTTCTAAAGCAAGGAATTATAAAGGGAAAAAAAGAGGAAAACCATATTGTTAAAAATGAGTACAAATTAAAGACAATGTTAAGAAAATTTAACTGTAACTAATATTTAAAGAAATTCATTAAAATGAATATTTCTTCTCTTTAATTTTATATTGCAGCAATTGAAAATTTATAATACTGAAAGTAAAATAGAAATTAAGTTAAGCCCTTAACTTGAATAAAAACATGGTTGTAAGTCAAAGACCATATGAAGATAAGATATTTGAACTGCTGGTTTTATTATACAAGTACACAGATAATTAAAATGCAATTAAAGATCTACATTTTGAAAACATGTTATATTAACGCATACAAGACTACTGTTTTTTTTTTTATATATAAAATAAGTATTGTAGAATTTACGTTAATCCAAACTTATTTGAATGCTGTTAATTAATTTATATACTGAATAAATACCAAATGCACTTTAAAATCTTGAAAAGCTGATAGAGCTGAATATAGTTGCTATACAGTCCATGGCAGATGAATAATGATACATATTTACAGTATATTCTAAGCCAATTTAATTCAACCAGATTTTTACTATGAAATCATGAGTATTGCAAAATATAAGCACATAACAAATTACTACTTTTTTAGCTCTCATAGACAGGATTTTTTCTGTATATATATAAACTACTGAATGTAATTTTCTTCTGAAGCAACAAGATGGCTTTAACTACATCATTACACTATGTTCATGTAATACCAACACATTTAAAAATAAAAAAAAAAAGCTCAATTTACTACTACGCATATAACATTTTAGTATTAAAATACTAAATAACATTATACATAAAATAAAGAAAATAAATTGATTAAAAGCTCTTTTTTGTTAAACAAAATACAATGACAATGTAGAAAATGAAGTTTAATAAATTATTTACATAAACATTCATAATACTTTTTTTTTCTCTTCAGTACAGAGGTAGTGACAATCAAAAAAATATAAAAACACAGTAATTCTTTAATATTTTTTTTTGTTAAGATAAAAAAAAGACTTAAAATTCTTTTAATTCAAGCATTTTAAAATGTAACTTAAATTCTGAATAAAAATGTAATACTCAATTTCATTTTACAATTCAAGGCTGATAAATGAAATAATATATCAAAGAATTACTGTATTAATTTAACAAATAAGAATAAAGTCTTATATATGTTGAATGATAGGAAGAAATAAAAACTGCCAAAACTGATGTTGTTTTTACTAGTCTTTCATTTTATTACAGGACTTTTACCACATGGATATAGAAGAATATGCAAAAGGAACCAAAAACTCCTCAACTGCAACAAAGTTAAAAAACAGGTCTAATGGTATGGGAAGAAATCAGATGCTGTTTGACTTTGGAGTTCACCCAGCTTTTTTTAATAACCGTGCCATGATAATAAGAGCTATTGAGAATATTGAAAGAAATTTTGATTTTATCATGGTAGCCGAATATTTTGATGAATCTATCATTCTTTTAAAGCATATACTTTGTTGGGAATTGGATGATGTTATAAGTCTAACTATAAATGCTCGAATGAAAAATTATAAAAAAAATCTTTCCGACGAAGCTGTAAAAAACTTAGAAGAATGGAATTGGGGTGACAAGATGCTTTATGAATATTTTCTAGCCAAATTTCATAAAACTATGGATGAATTTGGAAGGGAACAGCTAAAAATAGAAGTGGAAGAATTGCAAAGAAGGAGAAATGAGTGGTTTGACTATTGCATACAGAAAAAAGTTGAAGCAAAAAATTTAACCTCATATAATATATGGAGTAACAAAGTTGCTGGATATATACTTAAACCAAATATAGATAATGTAACTTGCGAGGATCTTGTGAAACCCGAAAAGTATTTCACATCTGAAATAAGGCAGCATCAGCTTATTCAAAGCCTCTCTAAAGGTGCCACTTTTCCAAATTATGGACCCATGTCTTTTAGACGGTTGATTGATTTAAAATTTTTGAAAGGAAAAGATCAAGCTGTTGCCAGAAGTATGTTAACAAATCAATACAAATTCAGAAGGAGAAAAAATCCTATTATTAAAAACGATGTATTAAAACAAAAACATGAAGTATAAAATAAACAAATAGCTTTTACTGAATATATTTTATGGGTCAGTATAATAAGTAGTGTACAACTAAAAACATTGACAAAATGGAATGTTTAATGGAGTTTTTAATACATAAAATTTTATTCTTGAACATAAATATGTAGATTATAAATTTAGTAAAACTGTGCCAGAATAAAATTTTATAAATACTATAGCAGAATTTAAATAATTCAATGGTACTAACATATAATTTCTGTATAGCTGACATAAATGATATGTTAGAAATAACAATTATTGAAAATTACAATGTATGATAGTTTCTTTCCGTCCTAGCTTTGTAAAACTTAAAACTGACATAAATTATAGCCAAAAGACCTAAAGCAAGGACTATACCCCCAATAAAACTAGGAGCATCAAAATGACGGCCAGCTGCAGTTGGAGTTGTTGGCACAGTAGAAGAGGCAGAAGTAGTTTCAGAAGTGCTTTCAGTTGTCATTTTGGTCGTAAGAGCGTTACCTGAAATTTAAAACTGTTAAATACACTTTCATAGTAGTTTATTGAAAAAATAGTCACTTTATAATTTCCTACATATATCTAAGTTTTTCATGGAAGAAAGGGTAAAGAATTTTTAAGAAAAAAATAAATTTTTGAACATTACTTGTGCACATAAGCAAAAAAATTATATATAACTAGAATGTTCACCTCTAAATTAAGACAAAGCTGATTTGATGGAATCTTTGAAAATGTTTTTGAAATAACAGTAATACCTTAATATATATACAACAATATTTTATTAACTTAGATTCTCATGAATGAATTTATATTCATTTTGCTTTTTAAAAAACTGGTTTGGGTCAATAATTTCGGAACAAAAGATATATGTGAAATTCATTTTAGCTTTTTTTTCCAGTTTACTTGTACATTGTATGCAATAATAGTTGCTAATAACACCCCTGCAGTAACTGAAATAAGGTTTTTTCCCCTCATAGGTGCATTTCTTTTTATTGTACTATGTATCACATTGTATTGGCTCTTATATTGAACACTTCTATGTTAACAAATACTTTATTTATGAATACATGATTAATGTCTAGCAACAAGACTTTGATCATGTATTTATGAATAATAAAAGGAACTCGAACATAAGATGTTTGTTCCTAAATTTCCCACCCACCCATTTTGTAGATTTAACGGAGTACAGGCATTTGGATGTACCAATGTTATTCTTCACGGGAAAATACCTCCTTTTATATAAAAGGAAACATTCAGATATAATCCATACTGCATTAACTTATTATGCCTGTCAATAATAGTAATTTTGGTGGAATATAATACACTATTCCCATCCAGGCACAACTTTTTTTGCACTGATTAAAGAGGCATCTATATGTTTAAACCATGACTTGTTGAGAATTATATAATAATGCTAGTTTATCATCTATAACCATCCACTGTAAAAACAAATGGATATATTTTATTGCATTTCAACAAAGAAAAATTTAGGAAGCCAAATCTTTGCTTAACTGATACTCTTGCTACTTCCAAAAAGTGTAAAACTACTAAAATTTTTAACACATTCATTTAAATAATTATTTATAATGTGTGTTCCATGTAATGAAGATTTGTAACTACTTGCCATTGTCATTCTGATTATGGCAAAAAAAAAAAAAAATCTTTTGGTTATGAAAAATTTTACATCTTCATAACTAAAAGGACTTTAAGATTTGATGGATAAACAAATTGCCCTTCTGTATAATAATTTTTAAGGAATTCCTAATGTATTTAAATTTCGAAATTAAAGAATATCTTGACTTTCTATTCATTCAAACATTATCATGCAAAAGTTAAGGTGTGTTTAGCTATTATTCTGATTATTTTTATGTAGTAAAGTATTTTATTCCAGAGGCCTCAATACCTTTTTAATGGCGTGTTCAGATTTTGCTTTAAACAAACTGAAAGCACAATATGGCTTATTTAAATGTGAGGAACATCGAAAGATAGAAATAAAAAAGCAGTCTATGTATTGATAAAAACTACCACATTCTTCTTTTGTGATTAGACTACAAGCTGAATAGTTATGCTATTTTAAGATTTTATACCATTCTAATCTTAGTTGGCCTTGCTTCACTAAGGAAAGAGCAAAGCTCATCTATTGTGCAGTTCCTGAAACATAGCTAATTCCAAGAGGAAAGTAAAAATTATGTATATATGCCCGATTTCGCGAGAAATTCATAACACAAACAACTTACTGTGCTGCCAAATTTATGGTTTCATGGGGAGCTATCTTATATTTCCGAGTATAATGCAAGAACTTTATGAGCCGACCCTCATAATTTAGATATACAGATCTGCTAGCCAACATGTATTAAATAATCAAATGTCATTAAATTGTTTGTTTTAAGAAATAAAAACATGCTATAACTCGTATTAGTTTCGAAAATTGTTTCTTGTGTTGTCATCAAAACGAAAAGTGTGCCTGACTAAAGGACCCCTTTTTTCTATATATTACAAACTTCATATACCTTTTGATAAATGTATTTTTGTGATGTTTGTACCAACACTTTGATGTGTTATTGGATACAGAATAATTTGAATTTCGGCTACATTTCATCATAATTCCAATTTCCCTAACAGTTATAGAAAACAAAGTATTTATTTCTTAAATGTTCAGTTAATGTAACATGATTGCATAGCTACATTTTTTTTAATCACACTGATGTGTCACTATAATACATTTCAAGTGGCAAATCTGGCAATCGCGTTATTGATGTGCTTTGCAATGTATATATCTGAATTTATACGGAAATACAACTGCATAAATCTGCCAAAAAGTTTCAGTGTGATTCGTAATTATGCAATTAAGAACATTCCAATACTATATTCAGCATTTGGTTTCTCTACAATCATTTTTTGTACGCAAAGGCTTATTGGACAAGGACCTACACTTTAAAGTGGATTCTAAACATCTAATAAACATCCTGCCACACCAAAGGCCACTCTGTGTCGAGGAAATAGTACAGATTAAATACACACGAATTTAATCAAATTTCTGTTCTCAATTCAGTTTCACTCTTCTGGGGTAAAAAAAAATTAAATATTGAATTTTCTCAAATATGACTATTGCAAGTAATAATGGATTAAACTCTACATAAAACCGAATAGCATTCAGGTTTCTGGTCAGCCACAAAATTTGAATAATTATACTCATCAAATATCAGCAACCTCAGTTCGTGCGACACTGGAAATGTGGATTCGGGATCAGAATGACGCAAAAAATATGGTGCTGCTTGGTATACAAATAACTAAACAATTGATTCACACTATGGTGAAAAATGATGCAGAATTAAAATGTCCTTAATAATTTGCTGGCTTGGTAGAGGAAGCCTTCTTTTATGTTTGAAAATTATTCTTCAACATACATATATCCTATTAATTTCTCTGGCATATTGAATTCCTATATTGAGATTCTTTGATACAGATCATAGAAATCTTTTCCAATCAGATCACAAAATTAAAGAGCACTTGAGAGTATTATAACCTAATATCACCTTCATATGTTTAAATATGGCAAATAGTATAATACACATACTAGAGGTAATTTTTCAGCATACATAGTGCTTTCATGAGTTTTTAGAAATGAAATCAATATAAAACTGGTCAGTAATTTTGATAAATCCTGGCAGTCATTTCCTTCAGATATTATGAAGGCTACAAATTTCATAACCAGCTTATAAATATTTACAGGTAATGTATGAATCAATGAAATTTTAGTTTTAAAAATAGTAGAAAGTAATTATCTGCACAAGATAAATAATGCATTAACAGATTTTGTAAAACAGCATCCTTTGAGATTTTAAAAATTTATATACATGAATATTCTTTTCTCAATAGCAATTTGAAAACAATATTTATCTGTGTTAAAAAAAAAACTACTCTAAAGTGTTTATATTTTTATGTGATTATAACTTTTCGTATGAAAGTTTGTCCAGTAGAAAGTTTTTTAAAGCAATTGTGTTTCTACCTCAATTTTTCTTACCCTGCAATGCAAGAGAAAAATCCAACTGAATATGATTTTCTTCAATGGCTTTCTGATGTAAAAGGGGATATTACACACCTCTTGTTTTTTTTTTAGAAGCTTAAGAGTTAATCAATGACCTCTCTAAATCTTCTAAAATTGAATTAGAATTGCCAATACACTCTTCATATTACTTATTAAATCAAACTTGAATGTTTTAAAGACTTATTTATAATAGGAATATTTTCATTAACACAAAATTACTTTAAAAAGAAGAGAATTAAATCATTTTATAGTTTTGATTTTTCTTTTAAGAATCTGATTTACCAAAATCAATGATAAACCATTGTCTGACAATAGAGATAAGAATGGGGCACTGATAACTTGGTAGCAGTCAGGACTATCAAGTTTGTAAGGCATCTTCTCTTAACAAATGTTGATCCTTAAATATAAAACTGATGCAATATTTCATAGTTAAATATGCTTTATATTTCTTTAACAATTTAATTCATTTGATCAACAGTTATTCCTGAAGCCATTGAAACATAGATGATCCTTTAATATACAACATGACATTGAGAAAACAAGGCTTCAAATAAAATAAAAAAGGTTTGGTTCATTTAGCATTTATGAACTACTGATTTAAAAAGCAAATTACTATAGTGAAACAAAAACAAAATACTTACAATTTGTTGCATTGCTTATGGCATCTGGACAATCTGATGTGTTGCAGCATTGTGTATCTAATAAATAAACAGTTCAAAGATATCAATTATTTAACTTTATACATATGTTTTTTCCAGTTAAAACTTCAAATTTTCTGCCTATAATCTGCAGTTGTTCTTGGTTACAACAATAATTTACATATCACATACCAATACATGGTTAAGATCTTCCAAATATTTTTATGCTGTAACAACAAAGCAAAAAGTAATGTAAAATAAACAAACAAATAGATGTTGTGCATTCTTAGAATTTTTTGGAATATCAAAATAGACAACTTCTGATACCCTGCAGCCTGTTATCATAATGAGATGAGGTTTAGTGACCTGAAAGATCATGTGTTATGTCTCAGCACACGATCATAAAAAAACTTCTCTTTATTTAGCGATTCTTATAATAATATGGAATGTTGCTATATACTGCATAAAAGTTACAACTTCATACTTGATAGTATTACAAAATACAACTAAAAAGTCAATAAATAAATCTTATATGGGGATGTAAGCATCTGCTTCAAAGGACATCATTAGAAAACACATTGAGTATTAAAGTAATTTCATTATGCTACATCAAAATTTTTACATTAATAAAAGAAGTGAAACTTTGAACAACACCTTTTCTAAACATGTACATCATTTATTATGCAAAATTTTTCCACACATACAGAGAAGATTCTCCTTAATTATGGTTTTTTTTTTTTTTTTTTGTCAAAATAAGGATGTCAGCTTTTTAAACACTGAGCCGTATTTTAAAGTAAACTATTCAAGAGAGCTTATACCAAATATGATTTAAGGTAATTTAAAATACTGCATGGTTTTCTTTGAGCAGCAGGCAGTGTATTTCTAGTCATATTCTGTGTACTTAACATTAGGTTGGTAAGAAAATTGGCTTATTTTTATTTTTAGAAAACAGCAGTTAATTAATTCTCATATAAGAAACTGAAATAGTCTATGACCTTCCTTCATCTGTCAACAAGATCATTAATGCCAAATGTATAAAAGATTCTATCCTTTGCAGCCAACCACTGACTTCTGACATCAAGAGGAAGAAAATGCCTTTTCAATTTTACAGTGCCAGACAAAGTTGATGTATTTTTGTATCCAGTCAGGTTTGCTGTGAAGTCTGTCCTATTCTGTGGGACCTGTTGCAGCCAGCTCAGACCTCAACAATTCCACCAAATAGAAAGCATTAGATTTTGTGTGTGTGTGTAAATTGTCCTTTGCAAGAATAGAAAGTGAACTGCCTGGCATTATATTGGCTCTTTTCCTCACTACATTATCATACAATAACCAGGCAATCCAGGAAATGCTCATAGTGTTGTCGAGCAAGCAAAGAATCAATAAAAATTTCATCTGCCATATTTTTTTTTTTTTTTTATGTCACCAATGCTTAGTTTATTATCCACTAAAGCTCTTAAAACATCATTATGAAACTCCTTTAGTCTTCCGACGTGAGGTTCATCTTGAAGCCGCGAGTTTTTCAAACTATATTTGGACCATACACACTTTAACTTTAGATGGTCCAAAGATGAACACAATGTGATGGTCTTACTTTTTATGTGCTTCCAAATTGGAACTCGTAAAGCATAGGGTGCCTGAAATGAAGTTTTGGTACTTACGTATTAACGATACCTTGGCGACAGACTTGGCGGTTTTTAAGTGTTGCCAATCTAACAGCCTAATATAAAACTGAATAATAAAAACCACCAAATCTGTAGCTGCGGTTGGCGCGTGTGCTCTTTATTGCCGCAACTGTCGCCAAGGTATCGTTAATACGTAAGTACCGAAGTTTTTCTTCATCCATCATATACTTTTACTTAGAAATCAAACAATAAAATTGTCTAAATCGCACATTATATAATTAGATTATATTCAAATGAACTTAAATACTTGCTTAAGAAATATGCCAGTTTTGTTGACAAAAAAGAATTAAATTGCTACTATCAACTACTGCCAAATAGGTTTTGAAGTCTAACAATCATGTAAAAATTCCACATTAAATCTTCCATACAAAATAAAGTTTTCATTCGTTACAATATCAGAAATGACAACTGTTATTTTCTGCACCTACTAGGGAAAATAATAAAACAATAAAAAAAAAAAACTACTTTTTTTAAAATTACTTTTCCAACATTGCACAATTAAAAAACTCCAATCAATTTCGATAAATATAGCGCCAACTTTCACAAAAACAGAAAATTTTAATAAGTAAATTATATTCAATAATGTGCGCAAATACATACATTGCCACCATTACATTTTACCTTTGATAAAAAAAAAACTCGTTGTTCTCTTTAATTAAAAACCTTGTAGACTGAGTTTAGTATTGGTATGTTTATGTTTCTTGTTGTAAAATCTTGTACTTATAATGCTTATATTCACATTTCAAAACAGCATGCAACAATATGTATTTTAAAAAAAATGTTTTTCGTATTAAAACTAACCTGTAATATTTCAGCACTAGTATCAATAATATTAAGTCTTAAATGAACTCTTACATTTTTTTTTAATTATTTCATTACTTGATAATACTATAAATTATTATTGCAAGTGTGTATCTCTGTTTGATATGCATTTTATAATATGTTGGTAACTATTTGGATAGAAAAGTAGTGGTATCTGTTGTAAACATAAATAAAATACAAATAATTAAGAGCATACTTATAAAGCCCATTCAGTTAAGTATATAAGTCATAAATAATGTATAGCACTCTAGAAATTTATGGCACTTTACAAAGCATTCACCTTAAAGTTAATTTATGTATGAAGTACAAGAACCACTATTTCATATTCAAAAACAACAAACTCTGACATACAGAAATGCAAATTTTCAATTTACATTCTGTAGGTAATTAAAATGCATACATACCCCGTTTGTTTGGGCAAAAAAATTGTACTTCTTCTACACATTCTTCACAAGTTTTATTACTACAAGAGACTTGCAAATCTGAATTACAAAAAAAAATGTCCCAATTATAACAATTTTTTATAAAAAAATATGTTTAATATAAAACAATTATTATTCCACAAATATTTTAAGTTAAAATATAAAATGAATGCCTTTTTTAAAATATTATTTCCTCAAACTATTTGGTAGTTGAAAAAATTTAATGGCACAGTACATACAAATACAAACTTATAATTGTCTAATAAATTTTTTTTTTTTTTTTTTTTTTTTTTTTTTTTGAATTTTCAAACTATATTAATCTTTTTGAATTGCTCTGCTGGGTTTTACTTTCTGCTAGTAAAAAACTTATTTTTATTCTTAATATTTTCTACATTCTGGAAAAAAATACAGAAGTTCTTTCCTGCTACAACTTATACATGAAAAAGAAACTTTATCTTAAGGGAAGATAAGCGATTTGTTATAAGATCCATATTTGTATAGCATCTAGAGAAAACCAGAAAAGGATAACATCCATATAACTAGCCAGATAATTATCCCAAGAGCATCTGCAAGTCTAATTTCAAATAGCTTTTGTTCAGTACTATTGGAATTTAAGCTACATTGATACCTTTGAGGCAGTCCCAACTTTTTTTAAATGATAAATCAACAAGCAAAATCACCAATGAATAATTACATTTCTCATTCAAATTTGTATAATAAATTCATGATTTCTTATTGAGATAAATATTTTTTCTTTCTTTCTTATACTCTGTTATTTTTATTCTACCAATGAATGTCTCTAGATAACAGGCCATTATCATCAAATATAATATGCCTTATATTACTCTTTAATTTTACAATTATTTAAAATCTCTTTAAGAAAACTTCTACGAGATCTATAAATATCAGTATTTATCAGCAATCCATAAAATATTTTATAGATATATTATTTTATTAAATCTCTAATAATCTTAATTGAAAGGCAATTATGGGAGTTCTGCATTTCTTTCTTTTTGATGATTTCAACCTCTCCTGTCCCACCTTTTGTTATGGTTTTTGCCCGTTTCCACCTCCTTCCCCATTTTCTACTATATTCAGCATTTTTGCTTGCTTCCATCCCGAATATCCTGTTTTATTTTCTAGGAAAGGGAAATAGATAAAGAATAATCACTGAATGCTTCATTGTAATCATAAGTTCTGGATGTGGTTTAGATTTTAATAAAAGAACATCCAAGAGAATGTGTTAAAAAAAAAATTGACCTGGAACCTCCCAGTTGTTTGAATTGTTGAAAAGTGAAAATTTCAGCTATTTCGCTTAAAAATCTCAAATAGTCTAGTGTTGCCACAATACTATCGATTCCCCCCTTTCAAGATTTTTTCTAGTTGGGAATAGTTTGCACTTGTGACACTTTCTGTTGCTTGATAAATGTGAAATAAAAAGCAGAATTTCATTAAAGGGCAAATGACAATCTATGACAAAAGGATTTTTTTTTTAAGGAGACACCATGCTATTGCATTTTGAGTTATTCTTCATACAACAAATATAATGGAAGCTCAATTTCCGACTCTGAATGATGCATACTTTTATCATTGCTCCACAATTAGGACAAGGAGAGGATATTGAAGGAATTGGTTACACATCCCGCATAAATTTGATGGTGCTTTCTTCAATTTCAACTATCTTGAATCATGTTAATACAATGAAATACACCAAAGTAAGATGCATTCTAATAATTACTGTAAGGTATAATAGAAAAGTAACAAAGAAAATAAATAAGCATACAAAGAGCACAATCGCACTGGTCAAGGCCAGTAATAGATATGATATCGGTCATAAAACACAACAAACTTTTAACAAACTTAAAAAACATGAACAGACAAAACAGATATGATAAATAAATCTGAACAGATATAATAATTAAACACGAAGAAACGAACAGTTATAATATCACTTATAAAAAATAAGGTTTCGGGAAAAGCTACTAACAAGCCAGAGTTGAAACGACTATTGGCGTTCGGTAAGGATAACAGAATTAGAGATATCAGAACCACAAAGTGCAGAAACCCTGCAATTATAATGTCAGAAATAAAACATGAAATTCTAGGAGATAATTTTGAAAGGTAAAATCTTAATTTTGGGGAGCTTTTATTAAGTCGAAGGTTTTTATTTTTATTTATTTATTTTTTATGTGTGTATGTGTTGTGGTGATGCAAAATTATCCACTTGGCGACAAGCCACCGTACTTTCAGATTCCACAAACAATTACCAATTGGTTAACTCTGAAATAATCTGTATGCGAATTAATAGGAATAAAATACAAAATATTGAAATTCATAGAAATCATTCTTTAGATGCCAGTACATCTTTGAAAATTTTTTAAAAATAATAAAATGCAATTTAAAGACTCATGCAGTCACAACTTTCAATTTTCTTTTTCTTGCATCTTCTTCAAAATTTATATAAAAATTTCTTCTACGAATATTCTATAATTTGTAATAATATTAAATTAACAACAAGCATTTAAAAATATCTACATTTCTTACCTACGTTTTCTAAACGTAAATAATATGATATGGCATAAAAGTAATATACAAAATTATAAAATTAATACTAAATAGTATAACTAGTAAAGCCAATGCATAAATTATACAATATTTTTATGAAATTGACCTTTATAATTAGATGATAAGTTAAGTAAACAGAAGAAAAAAAATCGTTCTTACTAGTTTCTCCAAATGCAACATCACTATAAGTAATAACACTGTAGGTTATAATGGATAAAATAAGCGAATATATATACATGATTTTCGAATTTTCTCATACGAAATTTTCAATATACCTTTATAAAAATAGTCACGTTACTTCACAGATAACAGTAAACACATTTTGACTCACAACGCAAAACGATTACGAAACCAATTTCGATAACTTATTGTCGAATGCTATCATTATATCCTTAAGCCGCCTAAATAATTAAGTAGTTACGGAGGTAGTTTTTCAACAAACAGTAGCTGAATTAATTTTTTGTTTATTTGGAGCTAAAAATAATCATATCGTGTTCCACAAAGTCTTCTAAAAAATGTATTAGCAGGAACACATACACAGAGACAACATTTAGGGCTTAGTATTACTTTAAATAAATAGACATAACAAAATCACAAAAATGACCAAATATTTCGATGGACTTGACAATCTCAGGTTTGGTTTGTCGCTCTACGGTCATTTTATACACACGAGAGCTAATTGGACCGGGACTTAAGTTTAATGTGGATTCCGAACCACTAATAAACATCCATGCCAGGATTCGAACCTGAAGCCTGTGGTACCTATAAGTCAGGACGCTAATTGGCCATCAGGATGCTTGACAATATCAAATAAAACTGAAAACTAGGAAATAGATTGTCTTTTTCAAACTCACTTTAACAAGGTCCTTTGCCCCTGAAGTTTTCTAAATGCAGGAGAAGATGCTCGGTATAATACTCAGAAAATAGTTTCACACATACACGCAACATACTATAAATTAAAATACACAATGTACTTTAAATATATAAAAATTAACAATTGTAAACCACAACATTTAAAATATTTTTAAAATCCTTTCAACATGCAGCATCAACATCTCTTAAATGCAAGTACAACATTTTTAAACAAATTTAATTTGGAAATTTTACAGTAGCACAATCTGTAAGATGTAGAATAGAAATATAATACAATTGCATACAGAAAAAAAAATTTGACTTGATAATTTATTTGGAATTGGTTGAAAAAGTAGATTATTAGGCTTAATTAAAAAAAAAAAAAAAAAAAAATACATAATACATAACACGACACATTGAAAATAATGCCATTCCCGAAGTATTTAGCTGTTCAAAACAAATCCAGACACAATCTAATAGAAACAGGAGGTATAATAATCTAACACAAGCAAATTCATCTACATAAATTATTTAATTCAACCTGTGAAGTAATTGAGCGCAATTCTAAATATAACCTATCAGTTTGAAATAAACATCATAACTCTGGTAAGTTGGAGAAAAAAGAAAACCCATGTTCACCAGACTCATCCTTAATTTTGAGAATATGAAGCAAAATGAACAATCTACAACTGATACAGACTAAACAACTCTGAATCCCCTAGTGCAGGGATGCACATCCCTATGTAGGTCACGGACCATACATGCAAGCAAAATTTCTTAAAAATTACCCAATATAATAAATTTCACTTTACGTACAGTATGATTCTAAAAACGCTTTCTCGATATATGCGCCGCACCATTCACAGAAACTGAACAGAATTTTGGTATATTGAGGTTTTCTTAAGGTATATTGAGGTATGAGCTCAATAATTGTATGAAAAAACAGCAGTTAAAATCTAACAGTTATGATGACAAAATTTCAGTGAAAAACAGTGACAAAATTTCGAAAATTTCAAATGAAAACACCTAATTTTTTAAAAATTGGAATATGATCTCCGCAGCAAAAAACCACAAATAGCGTTGGAACAGTACATGCAGCACGTAAATCGCTGGCGCTAAACAGACTAAGAAAAATGTTTTCTTGTGTTTACCAAATTTTTTACGCCACCTCCTTCACATATGATGACATTTTGCATGTGACAGACAGTGGATAGCACTGAAGCCCGAACCAAGGTAAGAAGAATCTGTTGAACCTGAAGTTTAATGGTCTCATTCAAATCAGATACAGTTTGGTGATTAGATCGGTACATTTAAGTATCCCCACAGCTAGTATTCAATGGGGTGAGATCGAGGTATCATGGCGTAATTTGGCTGATATAACTCTGTCACCAAACTGTTATGTTAAATAACGTTTTACAGAAAACCCCACATGTGGGGAAGGGCTAACTTGTATCCACATGGCGTCAGATAAAGCATTTCGGGTATTATGTAATTAGTAGACATTTCTAGACAGCGAGCACTCGTTATTGTGCTTATTTGTAGACCTTCGGCAGTAATCTCTTCAAAAAAAGTAGAGGGCGAGGATGAACTTGCTTGTTATACAGCACGATATAATCACTTTCTTCGTGTAACGAAAGTGCAACCCTATCATGGAGATTATCCTCTGCACAGTTATCATAGTTCTTCGAATTAACGTCAAGAGTCAACGAGAAATAGGCCTCGACTGATCAGCTGTAGCTAAAGGCCAGTTGTTATCGTCTTCACACCGAATGAGGAATTCATTTTAGAAATCCATCCGTGGTTTTTTATCATCACCATTATTGGAACCGATGCAGAAACATCTAAAGAACAGATCACAGAATCTTGCAATTCGTAGAATTTGGCGACTGCAGAGCGCATGAAACACCGTGTACTTCGTTTATTGTCTCAAGGACTTATACTACAGTATTTACAGGAACGGAAGGACATCCAGGCCCAGATCAATTGCATGCGCAACCAATTTCGTCAGATTTGCGTATCAAGTCCCATACAGCTGTTGCAGAACACGGGCTTCGGCGTTGCCCATGGCTTCTGCATTAAACAGGTAATGCCTCTGCGGAATTTTGTCTATTCAGGTAATAATTCTTTACAATTTCCCCTTATTATATTCCTGCAAACAGCATGTTGTTCAGAGTGCAAGAAAGTAAGTAAGCGCGGCACGTTTTTCTTTCACCTAGTGTGACAACGTCAGTCATGTCAGTGTCTTACCAAACCCAGGAAATCGGCATACCTTGTTCTCTTCTTCTCGTTTTGAGGGAGGTTTAGTAGGCTGGGATCTCTTTTCTGTTGTTGTTGTTGTTGTTACTAATCTCGGAACTGTCTAGCAGGGCTAGACAATTCCCATGAATCCGAAAATGTCTAAAAAGTCTAAAAACAGTTGAGGGCCCCGGAGGACCTCGCATTTGTCAAATCCCAAACAAATCAAAATATGTGCGGGGGAAGATATGTCAGAAGAGCACCAATGGCACTGAGGGAATTTTTTTTTGACCGTGCTTAAAATTGAGGGTACTTGTGTGGTCACTCAAGAAGCGAGAAAAAGCAGTCTGGTAGAATCTCGGTCTAAGTTGGAAATACCAAGCAAATACCAAGAGTGGATGGGAGGGGTTTTTGAAAGCTTGTTCATTTTTATTTTTGCCAGGAAAGAAATCTCGCGAAAGGTCAGCGTCCCAGAATGACTGGCATCCTCCTCAGCCGCGGATTTGGCTAAGGAGTAGACTTTTTCATTCCCTTCGATCTCAACATGAGAAGAAATCCACTGAAAATGTATGGTATGACTGGATGATAGCATGTCAAGTAGTTTTAAAATATCCAGGCTAGTCTGATCTCCAACAATACCCCAATTACAGAGGTGCTGAATTGAAGCCCGACTGTCAGTCATGGTCCAAATGTCCTGGAACTGATCCCCGCCTGAACTGCATACTGCAAGCCCTTTCTGATAGCTATAAGCTCTGACCTAAAAGATGAACAAAAATTAGGGTTTTTGTTCTTGAATTCCATAGCACCGAGGGGGAGTAGGTATGTACACTCCACTACCGGAAATTCCCCCTTCACCTCTACTACCATCAGTATAAATCATTAAAGAACTTCGGGGAATGCTATGGATAGTCTCCATAGCTAGTATTCAAACATATTGAGGAATCTCAGAGTTTTCCATCACACTAGTCCAGAGTTCATCGTTCAAGATCTCTTTTCTTCTTTATCTGTCGTGCGCCATCGATTTTCGTGATATAAGTACCGTCCCAACGAAATTTATGGTTTCATGCCACGGAGATCATATTCCAATAAAAAAAAGTAGGGGTTTCCATTTCAAATTTTGTCATTGTAACTGTTACTGTCAGAGTTTAACTGCTGTTTTTTATATGATTCTTGAGCGCATTCCTCAAAATACTTTAATCCAAAATTTTGTTCAGTTTCAGTGAACGATATGATAGCCAGCGGCTCATATATCGACAAAGTTTTTTTTTATAATCGTCCTGTATTTAAAAATAAATATTATAATAAAAAAGCAAATAAAGAATTTGATACATGATGTTACTCTAATTTAATAAGTGTTTTAGTAGTTGGTTAGGTTTTTGGATTAACAAAGCACAAAAGTAATTAGTCAAATTGCTTTTATTTATATTATCATTTTTTATTTTCATACCTAAAAGTATTTGTTCATAAATATGTGCTGATCCAAGCAGGTTTGGGTATTTTTTTTTTTTTTTGAGCGTCAGTGGATCTCGTGTTCCACTTATGTCACGAACACCTTACCGGAGATGAAAAGAGGGCATTGCCTTTGGAGAGGATTTTCATGAGTAACTGCCCAGCATTTGCTTGTATGGTAGAAAATTCGAAAAACTCTCACCAAGCAACCTAACTACCGATGCGAGATACTTTATACGCATTGTCACAATCGCTGTAAATTCTTCTCATTTCGAACTACTTTGCTAATTTTAAAATGGAACATATTTTGAACAGCATATTTTCCCCAACTCTTTTTCACTAGAGCATAGCGATGAAATGAAAAAAAATTTGCATCCTATTTGAGCTCTTATACCTTACAATACTTTGCCTCAGAGGACTCTGTATTTTACGGGCTGCCAAACACAACTCTCCAGATAGTTCAATAAAGATATTAAATATTTACTTCAATCACTTAGCTAAAGTTCCTTTGTAGACTAACTTTAATATTATTCGAAATTATAAACAGCTATCTGGTTATTTAATTTAACAGAAAAAATTATTTAATTCCCTTAATAAATTACTTTAGAAATGTTTGAAAACATTGCATAAGGAATTCTTGCCCCCCCATCACTGATTTTTGATTATATAGGGGTGGCAATCATCGGAATTATTTGTCCTGTATTTTCTTCCTATTTATAAAAATTACAAATCATTGAACTTACTTTTTGGAAATTTCCTTACGTAACATTACACATAAATAGATTATTCACAATACATACATATGTCTCAAATGTTCTCTTGGTTTAACCATTATTTGTATTGGACTTCCTGTACAAAAATTGTTTCAGCTCAGTTGTCTTAACCGAACTTTCAGAGTATCGTTTTCGGTATCCAGGTTTAGTTCTTGAAGTGAGCGGAAGTGTCTTCACCCCACTCCTGATCCTAAACGGAATTTTTTGACCAGCGTTTTGCTGAGCTTTGCTTGCTATACTTAAAAGTGATTAACCATTTAATCATCTTTAATATTCATTTAAATTTCTTTTAATTTCTCAAACAATTGAATCATGAGTCAGACATCGTCTGGCAACTTAGAGGAGGACCCTCCACCCACCCCTCCCATCATCTATCATATTACTCCGGAGAGCCCGGCCCTTACCAATTCCGACCTCATGGAGACCGAGGCTGGCCAAACGAAAAACACACCTGCTCCACCCCTGAAGGATATCTCGGATGAGTATATCCTCATAAACCAGGTTCTCCTGAGAAAGGCCTCGCATTATAAGACGAGGTTAACCCAAACAGCAACCAAAATTGCCAAACTAAAAATTGACGATCCGGCCACAAGCCAACTCCACGCCGAGATGGCTGACCTCTACAAGTTGATAGATGGAATCAAATACGAGTTTGGGATCTCGTTATTCCAAATACCATCTATAATGGAAATCGAAGAAAGAAGTAAGAGGGCAATTTACGCGCGTGAGTTACTCGCAACTACTTCAGCCCCTGCCATAACAATTATGGATGAGTCCATTCTTAACCTTTCTAAAGACATCACTCCCAACCGCAAGGAAAAGAGACCGGCTGATGCCGATGGCTTCAGACTTCCATCGAAGCACCTTACCACAAAGCAGAATTCTGCACCTGCCCGCAACAACCCTACAGTTGTCCTACACATCCCCTTCAATGCAGCAGGCAACCTTAATTCCATCCCTGAACTCAACGAGACGGCCGTGTACGACGTCAAGCCGCCTCCAATATTCTTCCAGCCCAAGAGCGACTGGAACTCAGTGCTGACCATCCTGAAGCTGGAGGTTCCCTTGCTTCAATGCAAATATACCGGTCGGTTTATGAAAATCCAAGTCAACGATGACGACGATTTCCGTAAACTGACCAAGTTTATGGATGACCGGTGGCTTGACTATAAAAGTTATACCCTGAAGGAAGAGCGCCCCCTCAAAGTAGTCATCAGGGGACTGCCCGCATCCACCAGTACAAGCGCCATCACTGAGGAATTGGCAGAGGAAGACTATGGTGTACTAAAGATCTCCCGCCTCTCAAAGTTTAAGACTAGAGAGCCAATGCCGCTGTTCTACGCTCCGCTGAAGAAAACCATGCAGACTGAGAAAGTTTACCATGTGACAGAGCTACTTGGAATGCAGGTTACCATTGAGGCCTACCGAGGACGCCCTGGCCCCGGTCAATGCTGGAATTGCCAGGGATACTTCCACTCCTCGGAGGTATGTAGGCTACCTACCAGGTGCGTACTTTGTGCGGGTCCGCACAAGGCTGAAAACTGCCAATTACCAAACGACCAGCCTGCCAAATGTATTAACTGCGATGGCGATCACGCCGCTAATTGGAGGGGCTGTCCCAGATGCCCTGGATCTAAAAACCGGAAGCCTTTTAAGAACAACAACAAAAGAAAGACTGTTCTACCTACACCTGCTCCCAGGCCTGTGACAAAAGAACTGTCATATGCCAGTAGTATAATTTGTTGATACCTGGACTAAACACATAACTAAATTTTAGTTCACAACAACTGAATATTTAAAAATTATCAATTTCAAATTAATTTTATTCAATATTCAAAATGGAAAAGTTATATTAGCAATATTTTCTTAATTTGATGAATTTAATTTTGTTAGGATATATTGCGTTGTACAAAATACATAAAATGAAATAAATAGAAGGACAATAATTACAAATAATTTGACTGAATTTTTGTAAGTCTGTGTTGTGTTGTGGAAAATAAGTAAAAACGAAATTAAATAGAAAGTCAATAATTACAAATACATTTATTTATTAAATTGAAGTATACAAAAAACGTTACATATAATCTACACAATTTCATTTTCATGAATAAAATATTTCATAAACTGAAGTATACAAAAAACATGCTACACTTTCATAGAAACATATTATGTTTTAATAGAAACATTTCCATATGCTAAACATTGAACTTTATTACACATATACATTTTGTCATAAAAACTACAAAGACTAGTTTTATTTTATTTTATTGTTGATACAATATGATTTTTAGAAATTATACTTGTTTGCTTATTTTTCATCAATTCATCCCTTTCTAAAATATCTAAATACAATTGATGTTTTAAAACATTTTGAACAACAGTCTTTTTTGTTCCTTTGGCTGTTTTTTTGTTTTCATTACCAAAAACATAGGAATACATTTTTGGACGCAACGCACAAAATTCTTGTATAGGAACACCTTTTGTTTCATCCTTAAGATATCCTAATAAGGCTTTATATTTTTCAGAATAATATTTATGAGAAACATCTTAATTTGAAAAATCTAATACATTTTCAAATTTTTTTGCTAAATCATAGTAAACATCTTCAGTCCATACCTCTAAACATAGTGAATCTGTATCTGTGTATAATAAATTAACATTTTCTTTGTAAACAGGTTTTAAAATATCATAATATAAGTTAAACATATATAGCTTACTTAACTCTAACACTGAAAACCCTACATATATAGGTTGATTCAAATAAAGATTAGGTTTTAAAAGTTTGAATAATGCACAACATTCGTTTATAACCGTAAAACATTCCAAGTTCGAATCTGCTAGATATTTTTTACATTGCTTTTTATTCAGCGCTACTTTAATGTTTCCGTGTTTTCTAATGTTCATACATGTGCGACCAAAACATGCGTTATTCATTAATTTAAAGAAATCTTTATCAAAAGTATTTGTTGCATTTTTTCTCTTCTCATTATTAAACATTATATAGGACTGTAACCAATTAGACTGTTTAAATTTAATTATCCTATGAATTTTCTTAACTTTTAAACCATGCTTTACATAAAATTGTAAGTTTAAATAGTGTACTACATATTTTTTTTTATCATTGAATGTATTTAAAAGTTTTTTATTTTTTTCATTAATTTTAATATTCAATTTTTTACAAATCTTCTTTTGATAAGATGAAAGCATATCATATTTAATAGTTTCGTGTTGAGGGGCCATAGGAAAACTATTATGCTTTGAGTGAAGTTTTGGAGGATAAATTAAGTCTACTTCTAATATATACCCAATATCTGAATCGGAACTTACAGACATTAAATTAAAATCATCTATTTCTTTTACAGTCAAAAATTTAAATTCTGATTTAGGTAATTTGTAACAAGCCATAGCTGTCCCATACAAATTATTAACATCCAATGATATAATAAATTTAGAAGGTAATGAATTATCAAAAATTTTCTAAATATTTGTTGTTAGCTTTTGAATAACGTTTAGATACTAAACACATACCTCCTCTAATTCCTGATTCTAACATTAGATACATATCAATGTCGGTTAATAATTCTAAAGTAACCTTTGTGGTCTTAATACCAGCACTCCATGTTAAACTAGGGGTTGTATAGAAATGGACAGGATCCAACTCAAAATAATTCATACTCAGTGTCCTAAAATTTTCGAAAACTTCAGCAAGTAAAACCACATCTGCATTCAAATATAATTTTAAGTAATCCTTAAAATTTAAACATTTAAATTTAGTGAATATAAATTTAGCAAATTGGTATTCATCATCAGAGATATTTTCATTCATTAAATCATTGAAAAAAGCAGATTTAGGAGGAAGTTTGCGTTCTTTTAATTTATCCAAACAATCAAAATAACTATAGGGAAACACTCCCTTACGTAATAAATGCTTCTTATACGTATAAGAACTAAAAAATGAATTAAAAATAGAAAAAGTATGATTACTTTGTTTTAAATTTTCTACTAATGTGCTTAGTTTAGATGGAAGAAACAAAAACTATCAAGAAATACAAGATTATCAATACTAAACGATGTACATTTTTGTGAATTTATAGGAATAATTTTAATTTTTTTGCCTAAATTTCCAGAAATTTCTTTTAAAATGAAATGAGAATCATATCCTGATAAATTATGCATTATAATTGGAAGAAAATTTGTTACTTTATAATTTAAATTACATCCTTGACAAGCTTTCCCTAACACTTTTCCTGAGAAATGATCATGATTTGTTACACTTATACATCCTCTTGGAAATTCCTGTTTACACAGATGACATTTGTCCTCAGATACTATACCATCCTTATTCATAGGAATATTTCGTTTCATATATTTCAAAACAGCTTTTGATATGTTTTGCAAGCATAATATTAAATTTGAAATAGCGTCTAATCCGCAGTAAAATTTGTGGAAGACTACATTTTTATTATCATCGATAAGAAGAATGGAATATGCTACAGGCTTATGAATTTCAGTTTTAAATGAAAAAGATTTATCGCTACTAGGCTCAGTAAAAAATACTTTTTCAGTTATGCTTTCTATATCTGCATAGACACAAAATTTGTGAAAAAACATTTTTTGGAAAGAATTAAATTTCAAATATTTTTGTTCATCTGAAGGTAATTTAACTTTTTGAGGTGTATTATATAAACATCTTTTGATATGAGCATCTAAAGTACTCTGACGAGCAAATCCTGTCAGACAATTTTTACAAAATTTATGTATTCCTCGTTGACTATGTAGTAATTTATTAAAGTTTTTGATCAAGTAATAATGATTTTTATATAATAAAAGATTTACTTCTTTATAGGTATTTATTTTACTTTTATATATAGGAAAAATTTCTTTTTGAAATCCAAACACATTTATCGTGATATGATTCTTTTTTCAAATTTATTTATATAGCTTACTTTGACTGGAAAAGTAAAAAAATTAAAGGATATATATTTTAAATATTTTTTATATGTTGATTCTAATGACTTATTATATTTTTGAGGAAAAAGTCCTGCTAAAACTGAATATAGAAAACACATATTATTTTTGCATTTTACATTTAGTAGACACTTTTTATTTTTTAACTTTTTAGGTAAAATGTTTTTCATACAACCACCTCTTAATTCTAAATAACTCCCTACATGTAAGTTAATAAAATCAATACTTTTAACAGACCATCCAGAACCAAAATTTAAAAAATCCTCTATTTTCGTCAGAATTTTAGAAAAAGAATTATCCATCTTTTCTTCGATTTCATATATAGATAATACCCTCTCAGTATTTGAATTAAAATAAAAACAATGGTTAATTAATTCACCATCTTTCATTTTTTCAAACGTAACATGAATAGAAATGAAAAATCTTGATCTAGCATTCCTCTCTTTCAATATATCATAAATTTCAACTCTTGAATTGCTTAAAGCAATTACAGGGTCAACAATGTCCATAATATCTTTCTGATATGAATTAATAAAATTTCCAAATGCTTGAGCTTTTAGGTAAAACATTTTATCAATTTAAAATTTTCAAAGTCACTTGAATTAAAAAAATTTCAATATGTTTTATAATGATATTTTAACATTCAATATCCATAAAAATATAAACCTATAACACCATTATTAACACATTATTATTCTGAAATTTTATTTAAACACATTTCATTTCTGTAACTTCAATTTATATAGTATAGATTATATAAATATATATATGATGTTTCTTTTATTTTTTATATTTTTTAACATGTTTCTCTAACAAATTTAGTCCGGTAAGAACATTATTTAATTGTCCCAGCGGGATATTAATAAACTTTTTTCTCTGTGAATCATTATCTTTTTTAGAAAAACTTAAATAATAGCTCTTACGAAAATGCTTTATTTCCGCTGCAAATCCAGCTCCAATGTAGACTGATAGTGGTGGAATTAGTTCCTCAGTTCTCTCGTGATCATTGGTTATGAAAACATCATACTTTTCACGAATTATGGTTTCATTCCAAGGTTTAGACTTTTTCTTATTGCTTGACATCAGTATGCTATTTCTTTCCTCCTCTTCATCGGATATTATCGATTCTGAAATAAAAAGTATAAATGATGTGTTTTAGTTACTACAGTTATATAAATAAATATTTTATAAAATGTTTGTAGGAAATACGACTTTTTATCAAAATATTCATCAAGAATGAAAAATGGATAATTTTCTTGCAATTTTTAAACTAATAATATACTTTCACTTTTACATTAAACAATATTAAGTAAAAGATTTGATTTTATAATTTTGACTTACCAGCATCAGACTCAGTTTCTGACTTGGTGGGTTTTTTATTTCTTTTTTGTAGAATCTGAAAGGAAAATTTTTAAAAAGTGAAAAAATTATGTAGACATATTTTTGATATAGAAAATTACAATCAAATTTTAAAACGGATAATTAAGAAATTGGTAAAAATTATACAATTTAATATAGTTCCTATTAATCTGCGTTTACTCAAAACTTATTTAATTAAAAATTAAAGTTTAGTGGATATAATTGAAAACTACATTCATTTAAAAGTTTTTTACACATTTAAAAAATGTTAGCAATGTAAATTTTTAAAGTGTAGCTTACTATTCTCAATTTCAGAAACTTCATGCTTCCTTTTCTTTGGAGACACATCAAGTACTATAAATAAAAATGATATTTTACCTATATTTATTTGGAGATTCCTCTATTTGTTATCAATAAAATTTAAATGAATATATAAAGAACAAAGCTTTACAAAAAGATCTTACATGATAAAGACATTTTCTGTATGCTTTAGATGAAAAAAAGATGTTCTCAGAAAGTGGAGAATAATTTCTAAATAAATAAAAAACATAATAACGCTTATTATATTTCAATATAAAAATTTTAGTTTAAAAAAACGAAGTTGGAAATAAAGTGTTGCATTTGATATTTAATAAAGACTTTTCATTTTCTAAGTTTTATCGGTAACTTTCAAGAAGCAAAGCATATATTTCAATATAAAAATTTTAGTTTAAAAAAACGAAGTTGGAAATAAAGTGTTGCATTTGATATTTAATAAAGACTTTTCATTTTCTAAGTTTTATCGGTAACTTTCAAGAAGCAAAGTAATACATTTCATACATTGAGATTGACAAATGTACTGAATATAAGCACTTCGCATTTAAAAATTTGTAGATATATTTAAAAAATTTTATATACATCATAGAGTTTTAAAAAAATTCTAAGACAGAAAATGTACTCACCAGAATTTATCAAATCTTGAGTGGAGATGCGAGCAAAGTAATATGAGTCGAAACTAAGGAAGGAAAATACATCGGTCTGTATTTATCTATGCTTCTCCTCAATTAAAAACACCAAACTTCTACTTTTAAGGTAATAGTTACAGTGTTACTAACTCTGTGTGGGATAATCTTGAATAACTTCTACTAATATCTACCTCCTTAATAGTATATTAAAATCACTACTTTTGTTAACTATCGCTTGTGTTTTTGACCTCTCTGCGAAGTAGCTGCCTACACTGTCTGGGATGAGTCAGATTCTTTTTCGCTTCTTTACTATATTAGGTTTATCAGAAACTAAATTCTTAAAAGCAAAAAATGAGACACACGCACACCCATTTTGTAAAAATTAAAATCATTTTATTTTTATACTGTTGAACTTTACATTTCATAACATAAACAATGTTAATAGTACACAACATTTATAAAAATGTAATCGAAAGCAAAAGTGTTTACAGTTTTTTATACATAGAATACACATATCAGAAACTAAATTCTTAAAAGCAAAAAATGAGACACACGCACACCCATTTTGTAAAAATTAAAATCATTTTATTTTTATACTGTTGAACTTTACATTTCATAACATAAACAATGTTAATAGTACACAGCATTTATAAAAATGTAATCGAAAGCAAAAGTGTTTACAGTTTTTTATACATAGAATACACATAGTAGAGATGTAGTGAATTTTTTATACATAGTGAAGATTATAAACAACTTCGTCATCACTTAGAATGCGAAAATAACCAAATTTTGCTTGAAAATTTGCAGGCTCAGACATTTCATTCCATGAGGCTTCTTTTGAAGCTAACACTGTCTCTAGAATATTTTCGAATAGACATTTGATTGA
>BPLQ01012383.1:0-102151 GCA_021605075.1 Caerostris darwini | reverse complement strand
CAAGCATGCGTGTAATATTTTTCAATAACCTTAATGCGGAATAAAATTTTAATTACCCTTCCAAGTGATTATTTTTCCAAAAAGACTTGATCGTTATAAACAATTTAACACTTTTGTATTTATATCTGCTTCATTTTAAAGTAACGAAATAATGGGTTAAATTATTTTCACATTTAAAACGTAAAAGTTTAAATTAATTGTGTGTTTTAAATGTTTTTAGGAACGTGTTCGTATTTGAATAAGTACACAAATATATGAAGATGTTTCTTGAATTTATTAAGTTATTAAAGGAAATTCACTATTTAAAAAACACAGCTATGCGTTTGTAAGAAAATTGAATTTCAAGCAGAATGATAAAAAGTGAATAGTAAAATAGGACACAAATTTAAAAAACAAAATAATTAATTGCTTACAGAAAGGTTTTAAGAGATGTTTATGAATAAATAAATAAACTGTTGTTTCTTATCCCATTTGGTAGACAGCAACATCTAAACCAAATGCAAGAACCCGTGGGGTCTCATGGAAGGAGGGAAAGGGGGAAGCTTTTGTTGTGATGGAGCACCTGCAGGCAGAAGTCTGACATGGCTCCATAACGTTGCAATTTTACAGGGTAGTTGTCAAACTTTACACATAACACTCTACAGGTATATTAGACAGGGACTACAACTTAAAGTAGATTCCGAACTATTACAATCATTCATATCATCGCCGGGACTCGAACTCGAAACCTGTGGCACCGAGTACCAGAGCGCTAGTCACTATGTTATCAAAACCAGTTAATTCTCCAATGAGTTTAAATAATATAAGTTTCAATGAACCACTAAGTATATTATGAAATTAACCAAAAGCAAATTAAAAGAGGCATGAATGAATAAATAATATTTACTGTACTACTTTAAAGGGGAAAAAACTTCTATTACATAGTTTAGAGAAAAACAAGTTGTAGTTGTATTCGCCGAAATTGAAAGCCTTGTAACGTTCTCAGCATCCAAATCTCTTTCAAATTTCTGTCTCCGTGATGCAGAATTTAATGCCCTCCCTTTGTTACTGTTCCAAAGTCCGTGATTACGTTCTTTTGAGAAGTGTTGTGTTGCACCAGCACAGTGAGAGAGGAGGAGTATTAAACGTGAAATGTCGTTTCACTACATTTTTTTATTATTGTTCTTTGATATCAGCGCTGATACTTAATAAGATTGTTCTTTTGGTTGTTGTTGTTGTTGTCTTTGAAACTACAGAATACGTTGGGAGACGCTTTGTTTGCAGATGATATCCCCCTTTTGCATATGCTCGGTTGATTCCTCTCATGCTAATTTATTTGTTTGCTTGCAAACATTTTTGAGACAAGTATGCGTGGCGTGGTTTTTCAACAACTTAATGCGGGAATAAAATTTTTATTGGATCTTCCAAGTGATTATTTTTCCAAAGACTTGATCGTTATAAACAATTTAACACTTTTGTATTTATATCTGCTTCATTTTAAAGTAACACAATAATGGTTTAAATTATTTTCGCATTTAAAACGTAAAAGTTTAAATTAATTAAGTGCTTGGAATGATTTGAGGAACGTATTCGTATTCGAGTTAAATAAACAAACATATGTAGGATGTTTCCATATTTATTAAGTTCTAAAGGAAAATTCAATTGCTTGAGAAAAAGATCTACGTGTTTGTAAGAAAATTTGATTTAAAGAAGAATGATAAAAAGGGAATAGTAAAATTTAAAGCAGAGAAAAATTTATTGCTTCCAGAAGGTTTTTGGATATGTTTTACGAGATAAATAAGGAAACTAAATAATATATACAATCCTTTCAGAAAAACTTTTGATCATAAATAAAATTTACAGTTCTAGATATCATGCCTGCAAAAGCAAGACATTTCGACATTTAATATTGCGTCGTTTAAAATCTACCAAAACACTACTAAGTAGATAAGGAAATTTATTACATATATAATCATTTTGTCATTATGTTTTATTAGTTAATTAGATGTTTTAAGACATAAATAAGGAAAGTAACTTATATATACAATCTTTTCATCTTTATGTATTCTTAGCTTATTAGTTCATTAGATGTTTTAAGACATAAATTAGGAAACTGACTTATATATACAATCCTTTCATCTTTATGTATTCTAGTTCATTAGAAACTAGTTTTAAGACATGAATTAGGAAACACTTATATATACAATCCTTTCATATTTATGTATTCTAGTTTATTATTTCATTAGATGTTTTAAGACATAAATTAAGAAACTGACTTATATATACAATCCTTTCATATTTATGTATTCTTAGTTAATTAGTTCATTAGATGTTTTATGACATAAATAAGGACACTAAAATTTTATATACAATCCTTTTATCTTTATGTATTATCCGTTTATTAGTTCATGAGTTCATAAGATATTTTAAGACATAAATATGGAAACATTATAATTACAATCCTTTTATCTTTATGTATTCTCAGTTGATTAGTTGATTAGTTGTTTTATAACACAAATAAGGAAACTAACTTGTATATACAATCATTTCATATTTATGTATTCTTAGTTGATTAGTTCATTAGATGTTTTAAGACATAAATTAGGAAACTGACTTATATATAGAATCCTTTTCTATTTATGTATTCTTAGTTTATTAGTTCATTAGATGTTTTAAGACATAAATTAGGAAGCTGACTTATATATACAATCTTTTCATATTTATGTATTCTTAGTTAATTAGTTCATTAGATGTTTTATGACATAAATAAGGACACTAAAATTTTATATACAATCCTTTTATCTTTATGTATTATCCGTTTATTAGTTTATGAGTTCATAAGATATTTTAAGACATAAATATGGAAACATTATAATTACAATCCTTTTATCTTTATGTATTCTCAGTTTATTAGTTCATTAGTTGTTTTATAACACAAATAAGGAAACTAACTTGTATATACAATCCTTTCATATTTATGTATTCTCAGTTGATTAGTTGTTTTATAACACAAATAAGGAAACTAACTTGTATATACAATCCTTTCATATTTATGTATTCTCAGTTGATTAGTTGATTAGTTGATTAGTTGTTTTATAACACAAATAAGGAAACTAACTTGTATATACAATCCTTTCATATTTATGTATTCTCAGTTGATTAGTTGATTAGTTGTTTTATAACACAAATAAGGAAACTAACTTGTATATACAATCCTTTCATATTTATGTATTCTCAGTTGATTAGTTGTTTTATAACACAAATAAGGAAACTAACTTGTATATACAATCCTTTCACCTTTTTGTATTTTCAGGGAACCTGTCGTGCATAAATAAAACACACAATTCTGAATATCATGAATAAAAAAACAGGTATAGCATATATGCATTTAATATTTTCAAGATGACGCTATTATTAAAAATAAATCAGCGACAATAATAATCTGTAATTAATCTAATCGAAATCAACAGTTATGGTTTTTATTATTTTCAACGAACATACGTATCAAAATTATAACGTAAAAAGAAACATATTAAATAACGCAAATTGCTGTCGTCAAAATATTTTTTAATTTAAAATTTTATTTTAATTCTATTTTTTTCAATCATTTTATTTTTAATTTATCTATTTGACATGTCATTCATTTAAAAACATGTGTATGCAAATTTTTACGAAAGCAAATTTTTAAAATATCCTTGTAGTTTTTTAAATGTTGTCATATGACAGCCTCGCTTTTTATATTGCACATCTACTCAATTGAATGATGTTAAAATGGGTCTGAATGGCCAAGTGGCTAGTGCTCTGGCGCTCGGTACCACAGGTATCGGGTACGAGTCCCGGCGGTGCCATGGTTGTTTGTAGTGGTTCGGAATCCACTTTAAAAAGTAGGTCCCGGTCTAATAGGATCGTAGAGCGTTGCGGGGGCATTGTTACCCTGCGTCCGTGGCTTATCTTCCAGTGACACGCGCCCCCTGGGTAATGCACAGTGAGTACGTCTCTGCAGCACTTGCCTTAAGGCATCCAAAGACCAAGCTGTCTGTGTTTGCCAGCTGCATTAGAAAGAAAAAAAAACGATGTTAAAATAATATTTTGGGTTAGGGTGATTGTTGTAATTTGCTAAGCGACGTAATATGAAATGCCGCCATGTGAAAGTCGGCTTTTACGTAAAGCATCAAATTAATTGAATGATATGCAAATAATATTCTGTATTAGTACTGTTCGTTGTAGATTTTTAAACTGCGTAATATTAAATGGTACATGTGACAGTCTTACGCTCTCTGTCACGCATCTAATCAATTAAATGATTTGAAAATAATATTTTGTGTCAGTAGAGTTTGTTGTAGAATTTTAAACGACGTAATATTAAATGCAGCCATGTGCAGTCACGCTTTTTATGTTACTCATCTAATCAATTGAATGAAGCCAACGGCCGTACCATGCTGAATATACCGGTTCTCGTTAGATCACCGAAGTCAAGCATCAATGGGCGCGGCCAGTACTTGGGTGGGTGACCACCTGAGAACACCGCGTGCCATTGGCATTCACAAATTTGGGACCTGAATGGCCGAGTGTCTGGCGCTCTGGCGCTCTGTGCCACAGGTTTCGGGTTCGATTCCCGGCGGTGCCATGGATGTTTGTAGTGGTTCGGAATCCACTTTAAGCCGTAGGTCCCGGTCTCCTATGACTGTAAGAGCGTCACGGAGCCAAAGTCAGACTTCTACCTACGGGTGCTCCATCACAACAGAAGCTGCTTCCTTCCCCTTCAATCATGAGTACGTATGGGCTCGTGGGCTTGGCCAGCTAAGTTGGATAAGAAACAAACAACAACAACAATCAATTGAATGATTTGAAAAGAATTTTTTTTTATGTTAGTATTGTGTGTTGTAACTTTTTAAAAAGACGGAATATTAAATATCGTTATGTGTCAGTCTAGCTTTTTATGTTACGTATGCAATCAATTGAATGATTCGAAAATAATATTTTGGATTATAGATGCTGTAATACTTTAAAAATGAGTTGCAGCAGATTCTTATCATTGCATTTTTAATTTATGAATTTTACACGTAATCGATTTAAAAATAATTGTATTGCAAACTTTTAAGAAAACAAATTTCGAAATATCCTTGTAGATTTTTAAACGCCATAATATTAAATATTGTCATGTGATGGTTTAGCTTTTTATTTTAAGCATCTAATCATTTGAATGATTTGAAAATAATATTTTGTGTTGTAAAGGCTATAACGCTTTAAGAACGAGTTATAGCAGATTCTCACTGTTTAGAAAAAGGAAAGACACGTAGCAATCGCATTCACCGAAATTGAAAGCTTTGTAATGTTAACTTTCTCACTATCAAATCTCTTTAAAATTTCTCTTTCTACTTTAAAATTTTAATTTTAATTCCATTTTTTGTCAACCATTTATTTTTAATTCTATTTTTTTCAACCATTTTGTTTTTAATTTAATACTTCTACATGTAATCCATTTACAAATAATTGCATTGCAAATTTATACGAAAGCAAAATTTCAAAATATCATCGTAGATTTTTTTAACGACTTAATATTAAATATCGCCATGTGACAATCACACTTTTTATGTTAACGCATCGAATTGACTAAATGATTTGAAAACAACATTTTGTCGTATAAATGATTTAAGAATGAGTTATAGCAGATTCTCACTGTTTAGAAAAAGGAACTGAATGATTTTAAAATTATATTTTGTATTATAAATGCATTAATGCTTTAAAAATGAGTTATGGCAAATTCGCACAGTTTAGAAAAAGAAAAGACACATTGTATCTGCATTCAACGAAGTTGAAAGTTTTGTAATGTCAATTTTTTCCGTATCAAATCTCTTTCTAATTTAAAATAATATTTTTAAATCTATTTCTTTCAATCATTATATTTTTAATTTATTAATTTTACATGTAATTCATTTAAAAATAATTGTATTACAAATTTTTTCGGAAGTAAATTTCAAAATATCCTTGTAGATTTTTTTAAACGACGTAATATTAAATGTCTTCATGTGATAGTCTAGCTTTTTATGTTACGCATCTAATCAATTGAATGATTTGAAAATAATATTTTGTATTCATAGTGTTTGTTGCATATTTTCAAACGACTTAATATTAAATGCCGTTAGGTAACAGTCTTGACTTTTATATTACGCATCTAATCAATTGAATGTTTTGAAAATAATATTTTCTGTTTGTTGTAGAATTTAAACGAAGCAGTATTAAATGTTGTCATGTGATAGTCTTTCTTTTTTATGCTACGCATCTAATCAATTGAAGGATTTGGAAATACCATTTTTTGATATATATTATATATATATATTTTATATATATTTATATATATATATATATATATATATATATATATATATATATATATATATATTTATTCCAATACCATTAGTATTTTTGTATATTTTAAACGACGCAATATTAAATGTAGTCATGTTACAGTCACACTTTTTAAGTTACGCATCGAATCGACTAAATGATTTGAAAACAACATTTTGTCTTATAAATGATTTAAGAATGAGTTATAGCAGATTCTCACTGTTTAGAAAAAGGAAAGATACGTCGCAGTCGCATGCACCGAAATTGAAAGCTTTGTAATGTCGATTTTCTCAGTATCAAATCTCTTTCAAATTTCTCCTTGCCTGATGCAGAATTTAATGCCTTCCCTTTGTTTCTATTCCGAAGTCCATGATTGCGTTCTTTTCAAGAAGTTTTGTGTTACTTAGACGCTCGAACAGGGAGTATTAAACTTAAAATGTTTCACTCGAACTTTCTTGTTCTCTGATGTGCGCACAAATACTTTATAGGATTGTTTCCTTTTTTTTATTTTCACTTTTTTTTTCTTCGAAACTTCAGAATAAATTAGGATGCATTGAGAGGCTTTTTTCGCAAAAGATATCCTCTTTTGCATACGCTCAGTTAATTCCTCTCATGCTAATTTATTTGTTTGTTTACAAACAATTTTGAGACAAGTGAGCGTGACTTGATTTTTCAACAACTTAATCCTGGAATAAAACCTTTATACGATAATTTAAGTAAATTTTAAATTAATTATCAAATAGAATCTAAGAATGAATATCATATTAATGATTAATTGAATATTTCTGAGTATCATATTGATTATCATATTAGTGATTAAATAGGTATTTCTGAATATCATATTAGTGACTAAATGAGTGTTTCTGAATATCATATCAATGATTAAATGAGTGTTTCTGAATATCATATCAATGATTAAATGAGTATTTTTGAATATCATATTAATGATTAAATGAGTATTTTTGACAACCATATTAATTATTAAATGAATATTTTTGAATATCATCTTAATTACTAAATGAGGATTTTTGAATATCATATTAATAATTAAATGAGCATTTTTGAATATCATATTGATTATCATTAATGATTAAACGAGTATTTCTGAATATCATATTAATGATTAAATGAATATTTAATATAAATAATCGAACAATTAGCAATGAACAAATAGATTCGTCGTAATTATAAACTGAAAAACATTAATTAATTATTTCTTCAGAATAGTTTTATAAATATTCTGAGTCATGTTAGTTTAATTAAATCATTTATAAGATTATGTCAACTTAAGAAATTTATCAAAGATTACTTAATTTGCTTAAAAATTATAATTATGCATTTTATACGTTAAGCAGAGCAAGCATAGAATATGATTTGCGTATATTAATTGATGAGACTTATGAATAAGGAAATTAAAGAATATAAATACAACGAATTAAAGCTTCAATTTTGTTGTTTCGTTGTTTTTACTGTTACTTACGGCTTTATTAGAACTCAATCAATATAAATTTCGCCACTTACATAGAAACAAACGAAAAGAAAACACATCAAGAAATCGAATTACAAAGGAAATCGACCTGACATTTTTAACAAAAACGAACAAAAGTCCTTAAAAACAAGTTAAATGTTCTAAGGATAAAAATTTAAAAGCTAAAAGCGCCATAACAACAGTATTTGTGATAAGGACATGTTTTCTCTCGTCCTTCAGTATAGAGTACACAAATCACCATTCTGTTGTAAGTCCAGTTCTGTGCAAACAAGTAAATGGACCATATATATTTTCACTGTCGTACATAAAACAGATATATCAGAGTTCACAATCTCTATTTTGGCGTGATGTACCTCAAGGCTGCCGTGTCTAGTTCTTAATCTAAATACTATTTTCATTAAAGAACGTGATATCTTGTATATTTTGGTTTTTCTGTGATATTTGCCTCTAGGATTACCAGAACAACAATTTCTTTCTGTACACAAATCTTTTTAATTTCTTGAAATTTAGCCCCAAACGATCCACCAGCATTCCATTGCAGTATATTATTTAAAGTTCGGATGACGCACAGTCATATCCGAGTGACAAGTAGCCATAGCCATATATGTTACTCATTTAGCACTACCGAAGTGGCGTGTGTGACTTATGGTTGTCATAGACGCGAATAATAATATCTCCCAAGGCTTCAATTTTGTTTTAAGGTAATTTGTTATCAAAGTTTACAGCTTTTTTCATTAAATTAAAAAGTACTAGAATTCCTTGTAGATATATCACTGTTCTCTAAATTAAGAATATAATGAATTTATAGAAGTAAATACGATTTCCCATAATTTCAGTATTTAATTTAATTCATATTTGGCGTGTTTAATTGAACATACTATGAAAAATTCTGTTAAAGTGCTAGCAAGAAGTGTAAATGATTTTACCTAATTTATTATGTACATTAACATATTTATAATGGATATAGTTTAATAAAACGATTTCAATACACTTCCTCATTTTTTTAGCAATAAATGCAATCGAACTTTGCAAAAAAATGCTTATTTTATTTATAACATCACACAATCTAACACTTACGTTTAATTAATACTTATCTCTCTTTGATAATGCTTCTCTTATAAGAACTATAAATCTTAGAGATATTTTATGAATATGCTAAGAATACGTCGGATTTTCGATATTACAAACGAACATTATCATTAATTATGTTACATAACTGACCTATTTAAAAAAAACCACAAATCATAAAATCGCAAAAAATTAATTTAAATAATGGTTTGATTGCGATTAAAAACGAAAATTAAATTAAATTAAAAAATATATTAAAGTAAATTAAATAAAAAATAAATAAAATTTCGCGATATTAGAAACAAACATTATCATTAACTATGTTGCATAACTGATACATTTAAAAAAAATACGTTATGAATTCACAACAAATTTATTTAAACAGTGCTTTGATTACAATTAACAACAAAAATAAATCATTAATGTAATATAAAAGAAAATATCATTACAGTACTTGATAAAATGAACAACTGTGAACGTAGTAAGTCAAGAATTTAATGTTATGCGAAATAGGTTTGATGTGGCTATATTAGAGGCTTTCCTCACCTTATTCATCCTTATGTGTGTGCAGGATAACTATGAATATAGACATCGAATCTAATGCTATTTCCGCATTATGCGCATCAACAGACGTATTGTGTCTAACATGATATATGCATATTACTATGCGCTGATATCCTATTTAAGCATATAGGCCGCTTATGCTATTGAGCTCTTGACTGGGGATCATGTTGACAATCTCAATATATAAGCTGTACTTCATAACATTCTATGGTGACTTTTTCTTTTTGCTTTGTATCGATCAGTTTCATATGCCACTAATGTGGCTCAAAAATAGTCCACCGCCATGCGATGATAGGAAAAAGATTGTTTTCATCAGTGTTTCTTACTATCTCCATTACCTACATGAAAATTCTTGTAAGAAAATAATTTTTAATTAACCTGTTTTTAAAACATTGATTGGATTGAAGTCCGGTCATTTATCTAAATTCCTTATTAAAGTAAGGAATACATGATAAAGAATAATTATTTATTTATCTGATTATGGCCTATTAAAAGAAGTGTAGCTCATTAACACATTTTTCTCGATACATGCATACATACATTCTTTCTTTTCACATTAAAGCATGTATATGGTCAATTTGCCCTTAATCTCCGATACCCGTTCGCTAGAAATACACTCGTCAAAGTAAAATATTAACTTATATCGATAAAAAATATAATAGCAATTGATAGATCGATAAGACAGCAATAGATACTGGATATTCGATGATAGACAACAATTGATACTGGATATTCGATGATAGACGACAATTGATACTGGATATTCGATGATAGACAGCAATTGATACTGGATATTCGATGATAGACGACAATCGATACTGGATATTCGATGATAGACAGCAATTGATACTGGATATTCGATGATAGACAGCAATCGATACTGGATATTCGATGATAGACAATTGATGATACTGGATATTCGATGATATTCGATGA
Source organism: Caerostris darwini (assembly GCA_021605075.1). Taxonomy (NCBI): domain Eukaryota; kingdom Metazoa; phylum Arthropoda; class Arachnida; order Araneae; family Araneidae; genus Caerostris; species Caerostris darwini. The sequence continues at coordinate 91,767 of BPLQ01012383.1, read as the reverse complement.
TAGACAGCAATTGATACTGGATATTCGATGATAGACAGCAATTGATACTGGATATTCGATGATAGACAGCAATTGATACTGGATATTCGATGATAGACGGCAATTGATACTGGATATTCGATGATAGACAGCAATTGATGATACTGATATATACTGGATATTCGATGATAGACGGCAATCGAATTGATACTGGATATTCGATGATAGACGGCAATTGATACTGGATATTCGATGATAGACGGCAATCGATACTGGATATTCGATGATAGACGACAATCGGATATTCGATGATAGACGGCAATATATTCGATGATAGACGACAATCGATACTGATGATATTACGGATATTCGATGATAGACGACAATCGATACTGGATATTCGATGATAGACGACAATCGATACTGGATATTCGATGATAGACGACAATCGATACTGGATATACTGGATATTCGATGATAGACGACAATCGATACTGGATATTCGATGATAGACGATACTGGATATTCGATGATAGAAATCGATACTGGATATTCGATGATAGACGACAATCGATACTGGATATTCGATGATAGACGACAATCGATACTGGATATTCGATGATAGACGACAATCGATACTGGATATTCGATGATAGACGACAATCGATACTGGATATTCGATGATAGACGACAATCGATACTGGATATTCGATGACGACAATCGATACTGATATTCGATGATGAGACGACAATCGATACTGGATATTCGATGATAGACGACAATCGATACTGGATATTCGATGATAGACGACAATCGATACTGGATATTCGATGATAGACGACAATCGATACTGGAATCGATACTGGATATTCGATGATAGACGACAATCGATACTGGATATTCGATGATAGACGACAATCGATACTGGATATTCGATGATAGACGACAATCGATACTGGATATTCGATGATAGACGACAATGATACTGACGATGATAGACGACAATCGATCGATACTGGATATTCGATGATAGACGACAATCGATACTGGATATTCGATGATAGACGACAATCGATACTGGATATTCGATGATAGACGACAATCGATACTGATACGATATTCGATGATAGACGACAATCGATACTGGATATTCGATGATAGACGACAATTGATACTGGATATTGTAGTGCGCAGGTTAGGCAACCAGATTGCAACTAGGTGTAGTTGGGGTGAGATATTTGAGGAACAGGTTGGAGAACTCCCAGCTTTATACACACACACACACACGACAAACACCACACACATACAAATACAAGCATGCAATATGTAATACATTTAAAGACATAAGTACAGATTTGTGGACGGACTCCAATTCTAAATCGAAAACTCGATACTCATCTAATTGCAGGATGCGTGAAATTTATTTCCTCTCCGGGTAAAAGTCTTCAGGCCAACTATTGCTCAGGGCTGAGCTAAATGTTTCCTCTCGGGAGGGAGAGACTGTAGATTAACTAAACGTTTCGCAGCAGGAGTGAAGGGTGCGCTATGTTTCCTCTCGGGTGAGAGTCTGTAGGCTAACTGATAATTTCCCCTGAACGTCACAAGGGACATTCTTGCCATTGGGTAAACTGAAGGATGGTTACAATATAAATTTAAACCACACAATCTTCAGAAAAATCTTTTAAACTTATCTACGTCATTATCTGTGAGAACATTTATAAAAACGTCTCATAACGTTTGTTAATGATATCCTTAAGGCATTAATTTTAAATAGAATGAGTGTGATATCTTTCAGCGTACAAGTATTTAAGGGGTAACTAACTGCTCATATTGGAGTTTTCTGGAAAATATTCAAACTACCAGGAAAGTCTGTGCAGTCTGGGTGTTAAAGCTAGAGGTTTTACTGATGTTGTCGCAAAAGACATTTAGGCTCCTCGTTTTTAAAGATCAGGAGAATCGATAACTACAATTGACAATGTCGGCAAATTCGAATATGAAGTTTCGTGCATGATAACTGTAACTGATAATGTCGGTAAATTTGAATATGAAGTCTCCTATACAATAACTGCAACTTATAATATCGGCAAATTCGAATAAAAAATATCTCCTACATGATAACTGCAACTGATAATGGCTGTAAACTCGAATATGAAGTTTCCTACATAATAACTGTAATTGATAATGTCAGTAAATTCGAATATGAAGTCTCCTATACAATAACTGCAACTGATAATATCGACAAAGTCAAGTAAAAAGTCTCCTACATGATAATTGCAACTCATAATGTCTGTAAATTCGAACATGGTTTCCTACATAATAACTGCAACTGATAATGTTGGTAAATTCGAATATGAAGTCTCATGCACGATAACTGCAACTGATAATGTTGGCAAATTCGAATATGAAGTCTCATGCACGATAACTGCAACTGATAATGTTGGTAAATTCGAATATGAAGTCTCATGCACGATAACTGCAACTGATAATGTTGGTAAATTCGAATATGAAGTCTCATGCACGATAACTGCAACTGATAATGTTGGTAAATTCGAATATGAAGTCTCATGCACGATAACTGCAACTGATAATGTTGGTAAATTCGAATATGAAGTCTCATGCACGATAACTGCAACTGATAATGTTGGTAAATTCGAATATGAAGTCTCATGCACGATAACTGCAACTGATAATGTTGGTAAATTCGAATATGAAGTCTCATGCACGATAACTGCAATTGATAATGTTGGTAAATTCGAATATGAAGTCTCATGCACGATAACTGCAACTGATAATGTTGGCAAATTCGAATATGAAGTTTCATGCACGATAATTACAACTCATGATGTCGGCAAATTAGAATATCAAATCTAATACGCGATAACTGCACACGTTATCGTTGGGTCACCACTTGTATGCCCTTTTAAGCTAAGGCAACAAATTAAAGTTTCTAAAATAAAATGTTTACACAAGATTCTTTCTCATAATGCAAATTTTTTTTCAAAGAGGTTTAAAAAGAAGCGTAAAATTAAAATATATCTTTTTGAAGTGGCTCAAAAAAAGTTAATTTTTGTATTTCGCGTTAAAAATATTCTAAACGAAATTCATCTAAAAAAAAAAAAAAAAAAAGAAGAGATAAATGTAATGTATTATGCAGGACTTTTGAAAGCACTAAATATTTAATCACATCTCCGTGGAAGTTAGACAGTTTGCCTTAATTTCACTTCACGGATCTAATATTCATAAGCAAATAAGGGATGAATAATTGAAATTCGAGACAATGTTGCTAATAAAATCTAGTGGTGGAAAATGGGGTTTTGGATACATTTTCAAATTATTCATCTTATTCCCAATTTCGGAAAAAAAGACAGTAACGTAGCATTAACTCCCTTAAGACTCATAGCTGTCGTAAATTTTAAATGACATAAAAGCGTTAAATTCTGAAAATTTAAATTTAGAAGTGAAGCTGTAGTGCATTATAAATTCTTTGTATCACACAGAAGTAGTTCGTTTTCGCATTAAATAAATGAGAATTTTGTACATATTTTTGTAAAGGAAGTTGCAATGCATTATTTTGTATAATAAAAAGGAATTTCGTTTTATTAAAGAATAAAGTAGAATTCGTATTATAATTTAAATGAAATATCAGTAAAAATGAAAATGTGAGATGAAAATGTAAGATTCATAAAATGAAGTATAAAAGTTGTAATAGATAATATTGTAATAGTATATATATATATTGTATATAATAATAAATGCTGTAGCTTATATCACCATAACATATTTCAAAAAGTATTTTTAAGCAATGGGCCTGAATGTCCGAATATCCAGCGCTCGGTGCCATATGTTCCGAGTATGAGTCCCGGCAATGTCATGGATGATTGTAGTGGTTCGGAAACCAATTGAAGCACTAGATTCCGGTCCGGTCCCATATGACTGTAAGAGCGTCACGAAGCCAAGTCAGACTACGACCTACGTGTTTTCCATCACATCAGTAGCTACAGGCTTTTCGTCCATACATGAGTAGATTACTCGTGGAATGCACTGCAAGACGCTGATAACTAGTCAAGCATATTTTTAAGCAATATTGAATACGCTGCCTGATGGTCAATTAGCTAGAGCTCTGACATTTGGTACCACAGGCTTCAAGTGTGAATCCTGGCGGTGGCATGGACGGTTGTTAGTGGTTCGGAATCCACTTTACATTGTAGGTCACAATCTAATTAGACCAAAGTTTGCACAAAATAAGCATAGAGAGACAAACCAAATCAAATAAAACCTATACGATAACTGCAAGTGATAATGTTGGCAAATTCGAATATGAATCTCCTACACGATAACTGCACACCGTTTTGCCACCACTTCTAACCACAACCACCGTTGTGTCAAAACTGGACGACTTTCTAAGCTAAGGCAGCAAATTAAGTTTTTGAAATGAAATGTCCATTTTGAAAACGAATCTTAAGTAAACAAATTTTTTTTCAAAGATGTTTAAAAAGAAGCGTAAAACTAAAATATATCTTTCTGAACTACTCAAAAAAACCTTAATTTTGGGTATTTCGAGTTTAAAATATTCTTAACAAAATTCTCCTAAAAAAAAGAGAGAGAAATGTAATGTATTATGCACGACTTTTGAAAGCACTAAATATTTAAACACTAAATAATCGCATTACCGCTGAAGTTAGACAGTTCGCCTTAATTTCACTTCACGGATCTAATATTCATAAGCAAATAAGGGATGAATAATTGAAATTCGAGACAATTTTGCTAATAAAATCTAGCGGTAGAAAATGGGGTTTTGGATACATATTCAAATTATTCATTTTATTCTCAATTTCGAAAAAAAAAAGAATGTAGCACAGCATTAACTCCCTTAAGACTCAGAGCTGTCGTACATTTTAATTGACATAAAAGCCTTAAATTCTAAAATTTAAATTCGAAACTGAAGCAGTAGTGCTTTATAAATTCTTTGTATCCTACAGAAGTAGTTTGTTTTCGCATTAAACAAATGATAATTTTGTATACATTATTGTAAGAAAAGTTGTAATGCATCCTTTTGTATAATAAAAAGAAATTTCATTTTATTAAAGAATAAAATAGAATGCGTATTTTAATTTAAATGGAATATCAATGACAAAACTCTACAATATTTAAAACTAAGTAGGTTATAAGTTATAAAGCTACAGCATTTATTATCATATATATCACCATAAAACATTTCAAAAAGTATTCTTAGGCATTATTGAATCTGTGGCTTGATGGTCAATTGTCTAGCTCTCTGGTCTTTGGTACCACAAGCTTCAGGTTCGAATCGTGACGATAAGGCATTGATGTTTGTGAGTGGTTTGGAAACGATGTTAAACTGTAGATTTCGATCTAATTATCCTAAAGTATGCAAAAAAAAAAAAAAAAAATACATTAGAGAGACAAACATAGAAACAGTGATGTAATGATTTAGTTAATACTACAGTAAATTTGAATGGAGACATGGAATTTTAAAATGTGTGTAGTAATTAATTAGTGTACGATTTTTAAATTTGTATGCAGACAATAGCATTTTATACTTCCCAAATTATGTTTTACTTATCTAATAAAAAACTTTAAGCATAAGTAGAATGTAAATAAGAGGAGTCTGATGGCCTAGTGACTAACGCTCGGGGCCACATGTTTTGAGTTCGAGTCCCTGCGGTGCCAGGGATGTTCGTATTGGTTTAGAATACACTTTAAATCGTAGGTCCCGATCTAATATGACTGTAGAGGGTAGGACTGACAACATCTCATATTTCAGAATTTGCCTGTTGGCAGAAGACCTTGGCCAACCATGGGTTGTTGCGCCATTGAAGAAGAATGCAAATAAATCTCAAATTATTAAATCAAAAATCAAACATCATTCATTAAACATATTTGAGTTTGAATTACAAATGTAAAAATGAAGAAAAATATTTTACTTATCTTTTCTTAATTCTGTCTTTAAATAGTTTAAACAGATCACTTCTACTAACCAGCATAGCAGAATGGTCTCTTTTCATTAATTTCAACATAATTTGTAATCTTTGTAGAAACATGTTAACTGTTTATAAAATTAATTAATTGATTTAGAAATCATTCGATTGAATATTTTTAAAAGCATATTATTACACTAAATTGAATCATTTTTATGATCACACCAATACGAATGTTGCTTCATACAAAAATATTGCAACCTCTAATCAGATTTAAAAGTTTTATAAAGTTACAATGATAATTTATTAAAGTTACTTAATTTAGGAACATTAAATATCAAAGGTAGATAGAATTACATTTGATTCAGAGACGAATTTTATAAAATACTTAAGTTTCAAAATGTCGCTTACACACAAATAGGCTCTTAAGCAAATCCTAAATTATCTTTTAAGTGCATTAAAATTTAAACAAATATTTTAAATTTGCAGCAATGTATACGATTGCATGCCATTTTTCTAATTATTTTGAAAATCGAATTGTAAGATCTTAATAAATTGGAAAGATTTTGCAACTCTAAGTAATTTGATTGCATAAAAGCACTTTATTATTTTTTGGTAAGTGCCATTAAATTCTAAAGCTCATTTGCCTTAAGCTATTTTGAGTTTAAAAAGGGCAAATTACATTCAATGATGCATTAACGTTAGATATTCATTCCACGTTTTCAGAATGTATTATGTTGCACAATTGCATGCTGTTAAATAAGATACTTTATAAAGTGAGGTTTGATTGGATTTATTTTTTCTTTTAATGGATAATTTTTCTTTTTTTGCTTGCAGTGTTTTCTTCCATGACGGTTGTAAAAGCCATCTGAGGTTCTGATTGGTCAGTTGAAGTATGCGGAGACGATTTTATCTGAAGTACACGATAATTGGTGCAATTTTACTCGTCATTTATTCTCCATACACAGGTAAGAAAATTATAATTCCTGTACTTTTTACTTTGATTTCATAGGTAGAATTTAAAAAATATTAATATGCTCATTGCATGAAAATAATGCAAAAATTGGCATTTGGATAATGACATTTTATCGTAAATGACAGATTAAAAAAGTGTTATTTTTTATCCCACTTGGTTGACAGCAATATCTAGACATGGAAATAATGTGTCTTAGAAAGACGAGTCATGATAAAGGGTGAAAATGCAGCTTCTTTTTGAGCTTGACTTTGAGGGCATAAAGACATGGGGCACCCAAAGTAGTCTGACTTTATCCCTACCTGTTATACCCCGGGCACTGGGTACCCATTTTAGTAGCCTTTTACGACATGCATGGACTACAGTGGGTCTATTCTGATCTGGACCCCAAAGGTTCACCACGTATATGAACTCTACATCTCTGAAGAGGATAAATTATTTGTTTATGTAAGCTATTTAAATGAGACTTATAAACAAAATTAAGTGAAATGCTGAATTATTTAGATAATATTTGTCAATTATGTTAAAAATGTGTAGAAGTTGATCGCCTTTAGATATTAAAATAGAGACAGAATCGATTGCCTCTACATCAAAAACAACCAGTGATTTGTATTTAGATATAATTATCTTCCTATCTATATTGTATCATTTGGGTTGATCTGATCGGATTAGAGGGAAAGCTTTTATTGTATAAATTTGACGAATAATGAAAATATTAACGACTTCATAATATATATGAGCACCATAAGCCTCTATAGATCATCCTGGAGTTGTTAGTAACTCATGGACAGTAAATTCTGAATAATCCAAACCTTTATAAGTGCATTGGAATACCTACCATAAGTTTATTAAATCAGTAAAATGGAAAATTCCACCACTAGGATTTCAATTAGGTCATTGAGTGTACAGAGTATCACAGAAGAGCTTCTTACATTTCGTGCCTGAATTTTCATCTAGATTCGGCTGTTCTGGATTTTACATCTGAAGCCATCTAGATTTTGCTGATTCTTTCCAAACTGAGGAACAACTGTGATCCAAAGAAATTGGGAATAAAAGAAATCAAGTTCACTCTCATGTATTTCAATAGAAATATTTTTAACATTTAAGCTCTCGTAGACATGTAGCGCCCCACCAGCTAGTAATCCTGAACTAACTTACATGGAAACCTTAAGCAATCCGCCGAGGAGGATATATTTTTTTGTCTTTATGTCGAGCCAGAAAGCGTCACGAATTTTTTAAATTTACTCTAAACGAGATTCAGCAAGATTCCAATGGAATGTTCCTGGTCTTTCTAGCTGGCCCAACTTTGTTACAACTTTTGTGTCTATTAATTTATTTTTAAATTGTTCTCCGCATTCAAACGAATTCTGTAACTGAGAGCAATTAGGGGTTCTTTCAAATATAAACAATCCTGGAATGCAGTAAATTTAAGAAGAATAGTATTCAAAACTTGTTTGTGAGAGAGTTAGAAAGGTAATTATGTAGCAGTTCAGTTTATCTTAGTTAAGGATTTGCCGATGGGGGCGATAATATCCCTTGCTAAAAGCCCGGCTTTCTATTTTAAACTGCATTTGCAATATAAAATGATAAACTATACGTTAAAAAAATACCTACTCGCACCAAAACGGCATGAAAAATTTTCATAAATTTTCTGTTAAATAAGTATTTTATGAATCAGTATTGAATCAATTAATATTTAAAATCAAATACTGAATCGATTAATAAATAAATAAATCCAGTAAGGAATTGATAAATATTTAAAATCGAATACTGAATCGATTACTCTATAAAATTGGATTATAAATCGATATTAATCTATATCTCAAATAATATATGATTAGAAACAATAAATTAGTATTTTCATATAAAAAGTAATGCATAATGTAATACAAAGGAATTTATCACGTAATTATGCAATGCAAATGTATTTATAGAAATAAGATTAATTTTTGAATTTAAAAAGGTTCCTTTCATTAATGAAATATATCGTCACTGAAAACCATAATTAATCCCATAAAATAACTTACCATGTTTATTTGAACATGGCAGAATTATTTACGTATATTTCGTATTTAAAAGCTCAATACTATTCAGATGTATCATATTTTTAAGAATAGAACGTGACTTCGGATTTATACTAATACAATTAAAGTTAGACAGTCATGTTGCAAAAACATTTCTGCAGTGTTAATGGCAACATAATTCCAATCCATCTAAATGCATAAAAATCTGAGCTCCGCATGAAAATCCAATTAGGCTAAAATAATCAATTAGGAAACGCTGCTTTCTGATCTCGTGAGCCAATTAAGGGAAGAAGAACTAATCACGGTCAGAATCTAATTTATTAAAACAAAGATGATACTAACTAATTGTATAAACACTTTTCCGAAGTTTTGCTAATAATTATCTCCCTGGTTATTGGCCATCTTGATATGCAAAAAAAATTGATCAGAACTGGTTAAAAATGGTTATCTGTAAAAACAAATAAAATTTTTATGAAATGAATAAATTACTATCAAATTAATGCTTAGTACTATTAAATTATAATTAGCTAAATAATGGTAATTACTTTAAATATAACTATAAAACAGTTTTAAAATATTAATACCAAAATTACTATCGACTCGCGTTAAACCACCACCATCGTTCTTCATCAACTTATAAAATGGAATACTGAATCGAGAAATATTTAAAATCGAATACTGAATCGATTTATAAATAAAATCGAGTAATGAATGGAAAAACACTGAATTGATTAATAAACAAAATCGAATAATGAATTGTTAAATATTTTAAATGCAATGCTTGAATCGATTAATAAATAAGATCGAATACTGAATTGAGGAATATTTAAAATCGAATAATAAATGAAATCAATAATGAACTGATAAATATTTAAAATCGAATACTTAATATATTAATGAATAATGAATCGATTAATAAATGTTTGCAATAAATATTAACGATTCAATATATGATTTTAGATAAAATCGAATATTGAATCGATAATAATCGATAGAATCAATTTTACATAAAACCGGATATTGAATCGATAAATGTTTTGTATTCGAAATAATATATGATTAGAAATAATAAAAAGTATTTTCATTTAAAAAGTAATACATGACTTAAAACAAAAGGTTTTATCACAGAATTATCAATGCAAATGTATTTATAGATTAAGACATATTTTAATTTAAAAATATTGATTTCCATGAGGAAATATGACGTCCTTGATAACCATAATTAATCCTATAAAATAGATAATGTTTATTTTAATCTGCAAGAATCATTTACGAATATTTCGTATTTAAAAGCTCAATATTATTCAAAAATAGGAGATTTTTAAGAATCAAACATTACTTCAGAACTATACTAATAGAATTAAAGTTAGACAGCCATGTTCCAAAAACATTTTTGCAGTGTTAATGGCAACATAATTCTGGTTCTTCCAAATGCATAAAAATCTCAGCTCTGCATGAAAATCCAATTAGGCTAAAATAATCAATTACGAAACGCAGCTTTCTGATCTCGTGAGCCAATTAGGGTGATGGGAACTAATCACGGTCAGAATCTAATTTATTAAAACAAAGATGATACTAACTAATCGGATAAACACTTTTCCAAACTTTTGCTAATAATTATCTCCCTGGTTATCGGCCATCTTGATATGCAAAAAAAAAGAATATTTGATCAGAACTAGTTAAAAATCGTTATGACTAAAAATGGGATAGGGTTGTCATCCCTAAGCTCTATAGTCATATTAGGCCGAAACCTACTGTTCCACCAACTTGAAAATTTCTTCGGCCTAAATCATTGAAAAAATACTTGACCATACAATATAAATGCATGATTTAATTTTTTTTCTTTATTAAATATACATTTGTTTATTTTTAAAAAAAAATTTAATTGATATTCAACATTAGATACTAAAAAATATCCAGTAAAATTAAAACATCTTTAATACCCCACCTCCGCATTTTGTCACGTTTATATGAGATGTCAAATTTAAAGGTTTAACAAGAGCTGATTATATATAGACATTTCGATAAACAAATAAAAATATTCAAATAATTTGAATTGCATAATCATATAAAATAAATTGAGTTACAAAAATAAATCAATTTTAATTAATAGAGTTAGAAAAATAAATAAATTTTAATTAATATAATTACAAAAATAGATTAATTTTAATTAATAGAGTTACAAAAATAGATCAATTTTAATTAATAGAGTTACAAAAATAGGTCAATTTTAATTAATAGAGTTACAAAAATAGGTCCATTTTAATTAATAGAATCACAAAAATAGGTCCATTTTAATTAATAGAATCACAAAAATAGGTCCATTTTAATTAATAGAATCACAAAAATAGGTCCATTTTAATTATTTTGAATTTCAATTTGAAATGTCTTAAAGTTGTATTTTTCTTCCAGCTGTTAATGCTACTAATCACTTAAAAAATCTTAAGGAAATTCACACTGACAACTTAAACGCATATGTTGTCCAACTAAAGCCACGAATCAAATTCAGCATGCCTGGTTCAGTTGTGACAGAATTTTTATCAAGTCGTTCTTATTCAACGTGATTCGTTCTGTATTTTTTCGAAGTCAAAGATCTTTCGTACTTAACTTTAATGACATTACACTACATTCACAAAAAAGCGCTTATTCCAAGAGATCATTTTAGACATTTTTCTCACATTATTTAAAAAGAAGTTTTGGACTTTTATAATCCTCCAATGTCTTTACTTATTTGATTTCTTTTTATAATAAATTAATTTATAAGTATACGTATGAAAAAATGCCTGATATTAGTGACCATCAAATTAGCCATTTTTGTTGACTGAACGGTTTTAACTTTGTTAACTGAATGATTTATTTTCGTAAATTGAATAAAAGATGACTGAGCCTGTGCTTACAGCATGAGCTTGTTAGACTACATTTCTGATATTTAAACAAAAGAATTCGTTCATATATCCAAACACATCCGTTCATATAATCAAACACAAGAACTCGTTCATATAATCATACACAAGAACTCGTTCATATAATCAAACACAAGAACTCGTTCATTTAACCAGATATATTCGTTTATATAATCAAACACAAGAACTCGTTTATTTATCCAGATATATTCGTTTATATAATCAAACACAAGAATTCGTTCATATAATAAACACAAGAACTTGTTCATATATTTGTTTAGATAATCAAACACAAGAACTCGTTCATACATCCAAACACAAGAACTGGGCCATTTATCCAGATATATTCGTTTATATAATCAAACACAAGAACTCGTTCATATATCCAAACACATCCGTTCATATAATCAAACACAAGAATACGTTCATATAATCAAACACAAGAACTCGTTCATATAATCAAACACAGGAACTCATTCATATAATTAAACACAAGAACTCGTTCATTTATCCAGACACATTCGTTTATATAATCAAACACAAGAACTCGTTCATACATCCAAACACAAGAACTGGGTCATTTACAGATGTGGACACAACTTTATATATCTCAAGAAAAATCGCCTCTGCCAGAAAATTATGTTTAATTTAATGCAAATTCTGGAAGAATTGAACAAAATTGGGTGTAACTGTAACTGTTTATTTACTTTCCCTACTTTTGAGTGATTAATACTCCTTCATATATCTAAACACAATAAGTCTTTCATATATCCAGTCACGTCACAAGAACTCGCTCAGGCATCTAATCACAAGAACTGTTCGTTATATCCAATCACAAGAACTCGCTCATACATCCAAACACAAGAACTGGGTAATTTTTCAGAACATTCCATTTAAAATGTGGAATTTGATTGTTTATACAGAATATATTATTTCGTTTTTTATTTTTTTTGAAATAATTATTTAAATTTCATTTAAAGCAGTTTTATTTAATTTTAAAAAAAGTATCTACTGATAATAATATCTTCTGTGTCAACAGTCGGACACCTTGTTTGAAAACTAAAACAGTAACAGTTTTAGGGCCACAATGACAAAAAGAAACAAAAATTTTATAATGATTGATTAAGATTAAACTAATTATAAAACAAGGAAAGTGTTTTTTTTTTAAAAATATCGTAGTTTATCATTTTTCTACTCGAAAAATTCCCTCAATCTCTGAAACCAGATTTTATATTTTATTTAAATGATGTAACTGTTTTGTTTTCCTCTTCTCTATATAATGATTACAAAAATAAAAAAAAATAACATAAAATTAAATTTATTTTATAAATCTTCTGAAACATTCTTTAAATAAAATATATAAAGAATAAAATTTAAGCAAAATACTTCCTAATCCCTAATTATTTCCGATGTTCTTTTGAAAAACTTAAAAAGAAACTAAAAAGCTTTTGAGGAAATGAGTTTTAGAAGAAGAAATTTTTAATGGAGATAGACAACAAGGTACAGATTTAATATTTGTAATGCATAAATAAATGATTACTACATTCGGAATTATAACAATGTTAGATAATAATATGTTACTGAATTTAAAACCATGTTCACATTTTCTAAAATTCCATATTTATAAATTTTTATCTGAGAATAATATTTTAAAATCTTTTTTTATTTATATCTTATATTTATGAATTACAATTAATTTTATAATATCATGATTATTTTATGTATTTTGGAAGTTGTTGTCGTATGTAAACATTAAATTATGTACAAGGAATTATCGTTCAGTATTCAAGCAAAATTGTTTATGACAAATAAAGTTTTTGGATTTTTCAATATACATGTATAATTTATGTTAAAAAAATATTTAAAATAAGTATTTAGTTTCTCGAAATTGAGAAATAGTTTTATTATTATATTTTATATTTAGTATGCAACATTAAATATTGTATTTTATGTTCTTTTGATATAGTTAATACTTAACAAGATTATTTTTCTCATTTATAATTAACTTTACCCGAATAAAACTCATTTCAATATTTTAACTTTTAATCTTTATTACAACTTTGTATGAAGAAAATTTTATTCGTTTGAAATGCATTGCATTACTGTGCCCAAAATATTTTTTTTCAAAAACTTTTTATTTATTCTTCTAAATTTATTTCGTCGCCTTCAAAGGTAATCCCCTCCGGACACAATACACTTATGCCAACTTTTTTTTCCCAATCCTCAATGCATGCTAAGAAGACATCGGCAGGGTTGGCCTTCAAAGCGCGTGGCGATTCACGTTGAATCTCTTCAATCGACTCAAAACGGTGTCTCTGGAGTGGGCATTTGAGTTCAGGGAATAGCTAGAAGTCGCATCGTGTGAATATGATGATTGAGGAACGATATGGGTTTTCATTTTTGGTGAAAAAAGTCACGAAGAATCAATACAGTGCGAGCTGGCGCATTCAGTGTTTTTCGGTACCAATCGAGATTTGACGTGTTTGAGGCCCAAAATGGAATTTACCGATACTTTTGAACTGTTTATACCACTTGTAAACATTTCTTTCCGATGTAGTTTGCTCACCGTATGCCTTCTCCAACATTCTGAACGTTTCCGTACACGAATATTCATTCCGCAAACAAAATTTTAAAATCGCCGGAATCGGTTTTAGCGTCTCACAAATTTCACGCAGATGTCAAGGACAGCGCCTGCAACCTAGAAAATAAAAAATAAAAATTAAAATTCCATTAACCCCGGGAATTGAAAATTGGTCTTACTTTTTGAGCACAGTAGTAATTCTATTATAAATATTTTGAAGAATAAAACAAATATTGGGTTTTCACTGTTTTTCGGTTTTTACAATATATTTAAATGGTAAATGGTAAACAATATTTTAACTTTTAATTTTTATTATAACTTTGTATAAAGAAAGTTTTATTCATTTGAAATGCATTGCAATCCTATAATAAATATTTTGAAGAATAAAATAAACATTGGAATGAAAAAAAATTTATTCGGTTTTTGCCATGAATTTAAATGGGGAAAACCGTAATTACTTTCTCGCCAACCCAATAATTATATTTTCTGTATAGCTTATAACTAAGTGTTATTAATAACTTAGTGGCATCATTTTTCAAATCATTTGTTGACATTTAGAACATTATAGTACTGATGATGATTGAGTTGTTGCTTCTTTAAAAGAAGTTTTTAAGGTTTACCCACGTTTTCATTTAAGTAAAAACAATTAGCCTGTTAATGGCGATATATCCCTTTTTTTGGGGCTATATGGATTGGTTTTTCTGTTTTTCTTCCTATGTAACATGAATTGTTAATGTGGACTTGTTTACTGTAAAAAGAACTTCTAGGGAAGTATATTTTTATTCTCTTGTGTGAACGATGTATCAAGCACTTTATTATACGCCCAAACTTTGACAGACAAGGATTGGTCGATTTGCATTATTGGATTTAATGGCAAAATTTATTAATATTACTGGCTTACTGGTAGAAGATTTTGAGACAGGAGATGCTTTCTTTTTAGTCAACAGTCAAACTAGACGAGGATCTACGGTTTAAAGTGGATTCCGAACCAATAACAAATATCCATGCCCCCGCAGGGTTCGAACCTGAATCCTGTGGTACCAAAGGTCAGAGCTCTAGCCTATTGGCCATTTAAAATCCATCATATACTCTATCTGATTCCTCAGAATATTAGACTTCTAGCTTTCTTAGCCAGAAACTAAAATTAGGCTTCTAAAATATTATAAATTAAACCTAAAATTTTGTTAATCAATTTTTTTTTAAAAACACTTTTTTTTTTCCACACAAACATTTTTTTTCCAAAGTTGACTTAAGTGCATTCTTTCCGGATAAGATTACTTTGAATTCGATTAAATAAATTTGGAAGAATAAATAAAGAGGTGTTGAAAAAAAAAGAAATAATTGGTCTTATTTTTGGACACAGTAGTACTCCATCTGATTACTCAGAAGGCAATCGGAAAATAATATTTATGCTTTTAAAATATGACAAATTAAAACTAAAATTTTGTTATTCAATTTTTTTCACCACAAACAAACCTATTTCACATTCTTGAAGCAGCAAGGATTTTTATCTATTAACAAACATACAAAAGAAAATAATTCCCTCGTTTTTAAAATAATGATGTTTCCAAAACCAGCGATACATTTTAATTTCAAATTCGTCTTATACAATGAAAAAAGTAACAAGAGTAAAAAACTATTTTTACATTCTTTGGGATTACACAGAAAGTCATTGTATGCTTTTTCTAAATAAGCGAATGCCGCATTTGATTAAGACATTGCAAAACTGCATTCTTGGAGACCTTTGCTTCATATGCAAAAAGAATCCATAAATTATTCTTTGTCTTATTTCTCGATTAGAATACAATGCATGTTTATTAAATGTGCCTATGCGGACTTATCCATCTTGATTTTCATTAACATGTGCTGCTTTTTTTTTTTTTTTGTGTCCTTTTGTGATGAAAATGGCATAGATAATTAAAAATGGTTTCGGTTATTAGGAAGACCTCCAGTTGTTGGAATTAACCAGTGTTTTAAGGTTGCATAAAATGTTTCAAAAAACATTGCCATTGTCTGCAAGTTATTTGAAATGTTGCAAATGAGAAGGAAATTAATATCTTTAATTCTAACATGTGTTTGTTAACCAAAAGCGGAATTACTAATCTTGTCTGGGAACTTATTAGCCGATGTTTCTAAATCGCAAGAAATTTGATTATATGTAAATTAACGTACTGGAAGAATACATTTATAATTAAATAATAATATAATGAACCAACTAATTGCGTGAAAGACTGGGAGAATAAAATATCTAACAAACCAGATTATTCATAATTTCTGTATTGAAGGATAATGAATACATAAGCAACTTACATAACATGTTGTTCAATCACTGTGAATTAATATCTTAACAGATAGTTTATACCACAAACGGTTTCGTATATTGGAGATAGGTTTTATCGTTGGGATAAAGTTTGGAGCAAAGTTAATCATAACATTGTAATTGAATACTGATTAAATTGTAAATATAATATGTAATTGTATTTTAAGCCTTAAGCTTGCTGAATAAACCTTTGAAACCTGGTAATTGGTTGAAAGAGTTTCTAGTATATTCTCCGTTTTTTTTTTTTTTTTTTTTTTTTTTTTTTTTAAATTTCTTGTAATCTGGTTATTTTAGTTTTCAATATGAAGTGAAACATTGGTATGCGATTTTAAGTTACAAATATTTGATACTTTTTCATAAATGAGTTTTCAAACTGCACACTTTTATATCATTCAAAGAGTATTCTTCTTCATTTTCAGGAATTTAAATTATCGTATTTCAGGAAAACACGCTGACTGTGAGTGTCTACTTCATTTTAAAAAAAACATTAAAACTATTCTTTAGGGTTTTGAAATTTAACCATGAAATTAAAAGATTTCTTTTGTAAGGTATTCAATTATGCCATATTACAGCATTTTTATCGTTGACATGAGCTATACTTCTTTTTTCTAAATAAAGAAAACCTACAGTTATTAAATAATAGTCTGTCTTAAAAAATGTAATTATTTTATCATTTATAAAAATAAATAATAAATAATAATTAGGAAAGCAGGTTAAATTTCGTTAGTCTGTTGTTTATCATTTTAAGTGAAATTTCTTTTTCTGTCTGTTTACAACTAATTTCAACTATTACAATCAGTTTTAAATGTCATGATATACTTATCTGATTTCTTAGAAGGCCCTCGGAAATTAAAATTTAAGCTTTTAAAACATAATATATTAAATCTAAAAATTATTAATCAATTTTTTTGCCATAAACAAATACATTTCACATTATTCAAACTGCAAGTCTTTTTATCAATTAATAAAACATACAAAAAAAAATTTCCTACATTATTACGACAATGATTTTTCCAATACAGCAATACATTTTCATTTCAAATTAGCGTTATACAATGAAAAAGTAACAAGAGTAAAAAACTATTTTTACATTCTTCGGGATTACACAGAAAGTCATTGTATGCTTTTTCTAAATAAGCGAGTGTCGCATTTGATTAAGTCATTGCATAACTACATCCTTGGAGACCTTTGCTTCATATGCAAAAAGAATCCATAATTTATTCTTTGTCTAATTTTTCGATTACACTACAAGGCATGTTTATTAAATGTGTCTATGCGGACTTATCCATCTTCATTTTTATGAACATGTTTTCTGCTTTTTTGTGTCCCTTTGTGATGACAATGGCACAGATAATTAAAAACCGTTTCGGTTATTAGGAAGAACCTCTGGTTGTTGGAATTAACCAGTATTTCGTTGTTGCATAAAATTATTTAAAAAACATTAACATTGCCTGCGTGTTATTTGAAATGTTGCAAATGAGAGGGAAATTAATATCTTTATTGCATGTGTTTGTTAACCAAAAGGTGGTATTAGTAATCTTGTCTGGGAACTTATTAGCCGATGTTTCTAAATCACATGAAATTTGATTATATACAAATTAACGTACTGGAAGAATACATTTATAATTAAATAATAATATAGTGAACCAACTAATTGCATGAGAGACTGGGAGAATAAAATATCTAACAGAGCGGCTTATTTCTAATGTCTGTATTGAAAGATACGGAATGAATGCATAAGCAGCTTACATAACCTCACGTTGTTCAATCACTGTAAATTAATATCTTAACAGAGAACTCATACCACCAAATGGTTTCGTAAATTGGAGATAGGGTTTATCGTGGGGATAAACATTTGAGCAAAGTTAATCATAACATCGTAATTGTATACTGATTAAATTGTAAATATACTATGTAATTGTATTTTAAGCTTTAAGCTTGCTGAATAAACCTCTGAAACATGATAATTGGTTGAAAGATTTTCTAGTATAATCACTGTTTTTTTTTTTAACTTTCCTGTAATCTGGTTCTTTTAGCTTTCAATATCAAGTGAAATATTGATGTGTGATTTTAAGTCTCAACTATTTAATACTTTGCCATAAAAGAATTTCATGCTACACACTTTTGTATCATTCACAAAGATTTTTGAGTAGGCTACTTCTCCTTTATTTATGAACGGCCTGGATTTCCAATTGGCTCCCGTTCCGGCCGTTGATATCACAGGCTGCAGTTTCGAATTCTGGCGGTGTTATAGATATTTGTTAGTTGTAGTAAGTGGTTCGAAATCTTTTTTAAACAGTAAGTCTCGTTCTATTATGACTTTTGGGCGTTGGGCTGACTAAAAAGAAAACATCTCTTTCGAGACAGGCCAGCAGATAGACGGCCTTGGGCCCGTCATGGGGCTGCTGCTGTTGTCGGATTGGTTTGTCGTTCTACGGTCATTTTGTGCACACTTTAAGCTAATTAGACCAGGACCTACAGTTTAACGAGGATTCCGAACCTCTCACAAACATCCATGCCACCACCAGGATTCAAACCTGAAGCCTGTGGTACCATAGGCCAGAGCGCTCGCCAATTGGCCATCAAGTAGCATCAATGAAGAGGAAGCCTACTATAATACTTATATGTTACCTTATATTATTATTGATCTTTAACCTTGCATTGATCCCTAACAAAGTGCGGCCTGGTAGTGGTCAAGTGGCTAGCGCATTTTGTACTCCAAGTAGCTAGCGCCTTTGGACCACAAGGTGTCAGTTCCGAATCCTAGCGGTAGCATAGATGTTTGTGAGTGGTTCGGAATCCATGTTAAAATGTAGGTCCCCATATAATTAGCCCAAAAAATGACCATAAAGAGACAAACTAAAACCATTCTGAAGCTTTAGTCTTGATATTGCATTATTTCTTTACCTGGTCACCTCTTCAAGGGCTTTTCTTTGGTTTATCGACACTCTTTTAAGTAAATATAATAACGAGCATAAAAAGGAAGTACCACAGTTTTTAAAAAAAGTTTATTTTGTAATTTTCTATGTGTGTAGTGTACTAATAAGTTTATATTGATTTAATGTCAAAGTGGTATATTTTTATTTTTGACGAGATTGTTAACAATTGTTATATTTTGTTCACGAATTTGTTAATTTATTGTGTTAGATATTATAAATAAATAGATAAATTAAATTTTTATTTGCTATATTATTTAACGGCACTACAGTCTTCCTGTTTACTGCAAGATTTGAATGCAAAATTTTAGTATACTTGATTGGATTGCGTAATCTTTTTCATACATTCTTCAGCATTGAGGACGAAGGTTATCCATGTTAACTGCATTTTATGGTACTAACTAATCAACTCTCTCGAACTACAGTCCATGATGGACCATAGCCGTCTGCCTACTAGCATATTCTGAAAAAGGATATAATTTCTATTACGGGGAAGGGTTGTCAGCCGTATCCGAACAATCGTGTGAGATCCGGAAATACTGTTTAAAGGGGATTCCGGAAAACTGCACACATCAATGGCGCCACTGGAACGCAAACCCGAAACCGTGATCGGGTCACAGTGATAGTCACTTAGCCATCAGATCCATTTTACTTTACTATGAAATCTTATATTATTATTGCCTTTTAACAGTATAATATTGATCCCTAAAAAAGTTGTAACTGACCACAATAATGCTATATCCACCATTATACATGATGTATCAATCCCTAATGATGTTTTATCGATTGCTATACATATTATACCAAGCCCCGACTCTGTTATATGATCCGTTTAGTGACCAATGTGTTGTCAGCCCTACGTCCAACAGTCAAACCAATACTTACGTTTTAAAGTGAATTCCAAACCATTACAAACATCCCTGATACCGCCGGGACTCGAACCGAGTGTCAGAGTGCTAGTCATTTTATCGTACTATGGAACCTTATATTATTATTGGCCTTTAACTATGTTGTATTTATCCCTAACAAGGTTGTATCGGCCCTAAAATATGATTTATCAATCCATAACGAAGTAGTATCGCCCCTATACATATTCTATCAAGCTTATATTATATCAAGACTGTTATTGGACCATTTAGTGACCACTGCTTTAATAGATCCAAGAATACTATTTAAAAGCATTTTAAATACGTAGAGTCGTCCCTATTAAATCCCCAAATAATAGGAGCATTGATCAAGTGCCAGACATACAAACAAAGCGCATTATTTTCACCAATTGTTAATGCAATCGTAACGAATTCACGAGTTACTTTCGAGCCATTTAGTCGACCTTCATCCCCTACAATTCTCCCATAATTCCCAAACTAAGATTGGCAACTAACTTTCTCCGGCAAAAATTCCATTTCTCCAGAAACCCTGTTTTTCGAGACAGGAAGAAGATAAAAAGTGAATTTGTCTTCAAGTGCGCCGAGAAAAAATAAAAAAGAAAGAAAAGCACAACCCAACCAAAGGACGCCAGTAAAGAAAACCCTTTTTTATCAACCTTGAATCGGAATCATTACTTCCAACAGATGAATGCACTCTCGCTGTGAAGAGTGCTTTAACGGGATTCGATAAGGGATGTCGTGGAATCGAAATTTCGCTGAATGAATGCGGCAGGAAAAAAAGATTACCTACATCGTTGCCAAATAGGATTTAATGCCCCGGACTGATGTGAAAAATCGGACAAACACTCCCCGGGATTTTCTCCCGGAATTCGTTAGGAAAGTCACGGAATTTCTGTCATTTCCTTCTTGAGAAAAGTCCTCTGCTTGACTTTATCAAAATAAATAGTAATTGACAGAAGCCTGTGTTGAGTTTAATTTGTGACTGTGACTGTGACTGTAGTTGCTGTTTTTTTCCAGAGAAACGATCGTAAAATGTTTACGTAGTTGACATCAAAATAAAATAGGATTTAAGGATTGAATTAGTCTTTTTGGTGTTCGAATACTAGATTACAATATAATGGGATTTATCAATGTTTCTCGAAGATATAGACTAATTCCCTCTATGTCCAGAGTACGTTAAAGAAGATTAGATTTAAAAGGCATGTCCGATTAAGCTGGATTTCCATCAGATACTAAAACCGTTCTTCTTAAACTATGGTGGAATTAAAAACTTGATTGGGCAGATAAGACTTCTAATGTTCTGACGTTATGTGACGCGCTATCTAAGTATCAGTGAAAGACCCAACTTAATTGATCTTTTATTATTTTTCGTGGTGCACGACTGATAGTAACCATATTTCTTTACAAGACTAAAGATGCTGGGTTCGTAACCCATTAGGTGAAATCATACAAACAAAATATCTGTGTATATTAAAGATATACTTCTTCAATCGCACAACAGCCCCAGGGTTGACCAAAGCCATCTGCCTGTTGTTAGATTCCGAAACATAAAATGCATTTTACGCGGTAGGGATGTCAGCCATACGCCCAGCAGTCATATTAGACCAGGAGCTACTTTCTAAAGTGGTCCCAAACATTATAAACATCCATGGCACCGTTGTGATTGGAACTCAAAATCTGTAGCATCTACCAAACTCTAGTCATATGGCCATCAAGCCCATTTTATTGTACTGTAGAACGTTTTATTATTATTGACATTTAATAGTATTATATTGAACCCTAACAAAATTGTGTCTAACCCTAAAAATACTATATCGACCCTTAAACATGTTGTACATATTATATGAAGCCCTGTGCTATCTACATAGTGATAGTCTACATATTCTATCAAGCTCATAATATATCAAGCATGTTATTCGATAATTTAGTGATTACAGCTTTAAAAAATTTCTAAGTATATTATTTAAAAAAAATGAAAATACGCAGATTCATTCCTATTTAATCCCTAAATAACAGGACTATTAATCAAATGCCAGACTTACAAACAAAACAGATTATTTTCACCCAATGTTAATGCAGTCGTAACGCACTCACGAGTTACTTTCAAGCCATTTGGTCGAACTTGATCCCCTAAAAAAATCCCCCACAATTCCAAAACTAAGATTGCCAACTAACTTCCCCTATCAATAATTCCATTTCTCCGGGAATCCTTTTTTCCTGGCAGGCAGGAAGAAAATAAAAAGTAAATTTGTCTTCGAGTGTGCCGAGAAAAATAATAAAAATAAAAAAAAGGCTCAAACCCAAACCGAAGGACGCCAGTACAGAAAACCCTTTTTTATCAACTTTGAATCGGAATCATTACTTCCAACAGATGAAGGCACTCTCACTGTGAAGAGTGCTTTAACGGGATTCGATAAGGGATGTCGTGGAATCGAAATTTCGCTGAATGAATGTGGCAGGAGAAAAAAGATTACCTACATCGTTGCCAAATAGGATTTAATGCCCCGGATTGATGTGAAAAATAGGACAAACACTGGACGGGATTTTCTCCCGGAATTCGTTAGGAATTTCTCGGAATTCTGTCATTTCCATCTTGAGAAAAGTCATCTGCGTGACTTTATCTAAATAAATAGTAATTGACGGAAGCCTGTGTTGAGTTTAATTTGTTAGTGTGACTGTAGTTGCTGTTTTTTACTAAGAAACGATCATAAAATATTTAAGTACAGCAGGATTTAATGATTGAGTTAGTCTTCGTGGTCTTCTAATCCTAGATTATAATATAATGGGATTTATATAAATAATTCATGAATATATAGAATAATTCCCTCTATGTTCAAATTACGCTAAAAAGATTAGACTTAAAAGATGTTCGATTAAGCTGGATTTCCACCAGATACAAGAGGGTTCTTCTCAAAACTATCATTAAATCTAAAAAGGTGGTTCGGCAGATAGGATTTATGATTTCTTCACGTTCTGCGACACGAGAACTCAGTATGGAGTTAAGATCCAACTTTAATGGTTTGTTTATTTTTAACCAAATTTGGTAATTTTATTACCAAATTCAAGAAGCTGGGTTTGTAACCCATTATTTTAATTTGAACAAGCAAATTATCTTTGTATGAACATATTCTTCAATGGCGGAACAGCTCCAAGGTGTACCAAAGTCATTTGCCTACTGAAAGAAAATGTTTTCCTTTTATGGAGTAGGGTTATCACACCTACAGCCATATTAAACCGAGACGTACGGTTTTAAGTGAATTAAGAACCACTACAAACATCCATGGCACGGATTTAATTCGAACTCAAAACCTGTGCCACCGAGCACCAGAGCGCTAGTCATTCGGCCATCATACTTA
This sequence comes from Caerostris darwini, assembly GCA_021605075.1. NCBI lineage: Eukaryota > Metazoa > Arthropoda > Arachnida > Araneae > Araneidae > Caerostris > Caerostris darwini. The sequence goes on along the minus strand of BPLQ01012383.1, from coordinate 67,868 downwards.
TTTTTGCGTACCATTAAACCTTATATTATTATGGACTTTTTAAAGTGTTATATAGATTATAGAAGTTGTAACTACCCCTAGCAATGCTATTTCGACCCTTAAAGATACTGTATTAAACTCTAACAATGTTGTATACAAATACCTACATTTTGTTGTATACATATATATTCTATACCGTCCTCCTAAACATATTATAACAATTCCTAACGGTTATCAGGACCGACACCTATGGAATGCACCAAATACCTACGTTATACGGACCATTTAGTGAACACTGCTTTAATAGTTTTCCAAGTATAATATTTAAAAACAACTGAAATCTTAAATAAACATAAGCATCATTCCTATTAAATCCACAAATAATGGGAACGTTAATCAAATGCCACACTTACAAACAAATCACATTATTTTCACCAAATGTTAATAGAGTCGCAACGCACTCATGAGTTACTTTCAAGCCATTTAGTCGAACACGATCCACTAAAAAATTCCCAAACTAAGATTGCCAACCAACTTCCACTAGCAAAAATTCCTTTTTTCCGGGCAGGAAGAAAATAAAAAGTAAATTTGTCTTTAAGTGTGCCGAGGAAAATAATAAAAATAAAAAAGGCACAACCCAACCAGAGGACGCCGGTAAAGAAACCCTTTTTTTATCAACTTTGAATCGGAATCTTTTCTTCCAACAGATGAAGACAGTCTCACTGTGAAGAGTGCTTTAACGGGATTCGATAAGGGATGCCGTGGAATCGAAATTTTGGTGAATGAATGTGGCAGCAGAAAAAAGATTACCTACATCATTTCCAAATAGGATTTAATGCCCAGGACGGATGTGAAAAATAGGACAAACACTCCTCGGAATTTTCTCCCGGAATTCGTTAGGAAAGCCTCTCAATTTCTGTCATTTCCTTCTTGAGAAAAGTCCTCTGCGTGACTTTATCTAAATAAATAATAATTGAAAGACGTCTGTGTTGAGTTTAATTTGTGAGTGCGACTGTAGTTGCTGTTTCTCCTTGAGAAAAGATCGTACAATGTTTAACTAGTTGACTTCAAAAATTAAATAGGATTTAATGATTGAATTAATCGCTATACTTTCTAATCCTAGATTACAAAATAATGGGATTTATAAAGTTTTCATGAAGATATAGACTAATTACCTCTATGTCCAGATAACAATAAACAAGATTAGATTTAAAAGGCAGGTGCGATTAAGCTGTATTCCCACCACATACTAAGATCGTAATTCTTAAAACTTCAATCAAAAACGTGATTGGACATATTAGACTTCTTATTGGCTGAAATTGAGTGACGTGCAATCTTAGAATGCAGTTAAAATCCAACTTTAATGGTCTGTTTATCCTTTTTAGTAGCACATGAATAATAGAAACCGTATTTGCGTTACAGAAATATGATTTAATGATTGAAATAGTCTTTATGGTCTTCTAATCCTAGATTGCAATGTAATGGAATTTATAAAAGTTTCATGAAAATATAGACTGATGCCAGAGTTAGATAAACAAGATTAGATTTAAACGATATGTCCGATTAAGCTAGATTCTCACCTAATACTAAAATAGCTCTTTTCAAAACTATAAGCCAATTACAAACAGGATTGAGAAGTTAAGACTTCTAATTTGTTGATAGTCTATGACGCTAGATTTCAGTATATAGTTTAATTCCAACTTTAATGGTGCGTTTATAATTTATAATGGCGCTCGACTGATAGAACCCATATTTGTTTACCAAACTAATGAAACTTGGTTAGGTGAATTTTATCAAATAAAATATCCGTGCATATTAAAGATATTCTTCTTCAATCACACAACAGCCCCATGCTTTAACAAGGTCATCTGCCTTCTAGCAGATTTTCAAACATATGATGTTTTTACGAGGTAGGCTTATCAGCCCTACTACCAACTATCATATTACACAAGGACCTATGTATTAAAGTTGATCCCAAACTCTATAAACATCCATGGCACCATCTTGAGTGGAACTCAAAACCTGTAGCACCTAACGAACTCTAGTCATAGTTTTATAGATCCCTACCCCTATACATATTATACCACGCCCGCCCTGCTATACATATTATATCAAACTAATAATATATCAAGCCTGTTATTGGATCATTCAGTTATCACTGCTTTACTAGTTGCCCAAGTATAATATTTAGAGGCATTATAAATACATAGAGTCCTCCTTAATAAATCCCTAAATAAATAGGAACATTAATCAAACGCCACTCTTACAAACAAAGCACATTATTTTCACCCAGTGTTAATGGAGTCGTAACGCACTCACGAGTTACTTTTAAGCCATTTAGTCGAATTTGATCCCCTGCAAAACTCCGAAACTAAGATTGCCAACTATTTCCCCTAGCAGAAATTCCATTTCTTCGGGAACCCTTTTTTCCAGGCTGGAAGAAGATAAAAAGTAAATTCGTCTTCGAGTGTGCCGAGAAAAATAATAAAAATAAAAAAAGACACAACCCAACCAGTGGACGCCAGAAAAGAAAACCCTTTTTTTCATCAACTTTGAATCGGAATCATTACTTCCAACAGATGAACGCACTCTCACTGTGAAGAGTGTTTTAACAGGATTCGATAAGGGATGTCGTGGAATCGAAATTTCGGTGAATGAATGTGGCAGGAAAAAAAAGATTGCCTACATCGTTGCCAAATAGGATTTAATGCCCCGGACTGATGTGAAAAATAGGACAAACACTGGCCGGGATTTTCTCCCGGAATTCGTTAGGAAAGCGTCGGAATTTCTGTCATTTCCTTCTTGAGAAAAGTCCTCTGCGTGACTTTATCTAAATAAATAGTACTTGACGGAGCCTGCGTTGAGTTTAGTTTGTAACTGGGATTGTAGTTGCTGTTTTTTACTAAGAAACGATTGCAAAATTTTTAAGTAGTTGAATTCAAAATAAAATATGATTTAATGATAGAATTAGTCTTTATTGTGTTCTAAACCTAGATTACAATATAATGGGATTTATAAACGTTTCGTGGAGTTGTAGACTAATTCCCACCATGTCCAGATTTCAATAATCAAAACTAGATTTAAAAGGCGTGTCCGATTAAGCTGGATTTCCACCAGATGCTAACATCGTTGTGCTGAAAAACATCAGTCGATCTAAACCATGATTGGGTAGGTAATATTTCTAACTTGCGGACGTTCTGTGATCCTCGATTTTTTTATGCAGATGAGATCCAACTTTAGTGGTTTGTTTATATTCTTTAGTGACACACGACAGATAGAAATAGCTATTGATTACCAAACTAAAGAAGCTGGTTTTGTAACCCATTAGGTGAATTCGAGCAAATAAAATATATCTTGCATATTAAAGATATCCTTCTTCAACGGCGCAACAACCCCACGATGGGCCAAGGGCATCTGTCTTTTGACAGATTCCAAAATTTGTTTTCTCTTTACGGGATAGGGTTATCATCCCTACGCTCTACAGTCATATTAGACGGGTATCCACTGTTTAAAATGAATTTAAGAACCTCAAAAAACATCCATGACACCGCCGGGACTCGAACTCTGTGGCACCGAGTGCCAGAGTTCTAATCACTCGGCCATTAGACCCATTTTTACGTACTAGGAAGTCTCAAATCATTATTGTGCTTTAACAGTGTTATTGAATCCTAACAAAGTCTCATCTGTCCCTAACAAAGTCTTATCTATCCCTAACAATGTAATATCGACCCTTAAGCATGATGTATCATCCCCTAACAATGTTGTATCGACTCATATAACGAACGGTTATAAGAGTTAGTCATATGTAAATTAGTCCTTCAGTCATCAGGCCCATAGAGAAAAATTATATTATTCATTTTACTAGAAACCTTATATATGATTGGCTTTTAACAGTGTTGTATTGATAAAAGCTAATAATATCTACACCTAACAGTTATATCAACCCTTAAATATGGTATAGCAAACCCTAAGAAATGTTGCATACATATACCCTCTTCTTGTTGTATACATATATCTTCTATACACACCCTCCATACATATTATATCAATCCCTGACGTTGTTATATGGACATTTAGTGGCTACTGCTTCAATAGTTGCCCAAGTGTAATATTTAAAAGCATTTTAAATACATATAGTTTTCTCAGTTAAATCCCTAAATAATATGAACATTAATCAAACGCCAAACTTACAAACAAAGCACATTATTTTCTGCAAATGTTAATGGAGTCGTAACGCACTCACGAGTTACTTTCAAGCCATTGAGTCGAACTTGATCCCCTACAAAATTCCCAAACTAAGATTGCCAACTACTTCCCACCGGAAAAATTCCATTTCTCCGGGAACGCCTTTTTTCCAGACACGAAGAAGATAAAAAGTGAATTTGTCTTCGTGTGTGGCGAGAAAAAAAAAATAATTAAAAAAGGCACAGCCCAACCAAAGGACGGCAGTAAAGAAAACCCTTTTTTTTATCAACTTTGAATCGGAATCATTACTTCCAACAGATGAACGCACTCTCGCTGTGAAGAGTGCTGTAATGGTATTCGATAAGGGATGTCGTGGAACCGAAATTTCCGTGAATGAATGTGGCAGAAAAAAAAAGATTACCTACATCGTTGCCAAATAGGATTTAATGCTCGGACGGATGTGAAAAATAGGACAAACACTCCCCGGTATTTTCTGCCGCAATTCGTTAGGAAAGCCTCGGAATTTCTGTCGTTTATTTCTTGAGAAAAGTCCTCTGCGTGACTTTATCTAAATAAATAGTAATTGACAGAGTCCTGTGTTGAATTAAATTTATAAGTGTGACTGTAGTTGCTGTTTTTTAACTAAGAAACTTCAACATAAAATAGGATTTAATGATTAAATTAGTCTTCATGGCGTCCTAATCATTGATTACAACATAATGGGATTTATAAGCATTTCATGAAAGTATAGACTAATTCCGTCTATGTCCAGATTACGGTAAACAAGATTAGATTTAAAAGTCATGGCCTGTTACACTGAATTCTCACCATATTTTAAGGACGCTGTTCTCCAAACTATAAGCCAATCAAACACTTGATTTGATAGACTTCTGATTTGCTGACGTTCCACGACGCTCGATCTTGATATGTAGTTGAGAACCAACTTTAGTTTTCTGTTTATAATTTTAGTAGCTTAGATAAATAGAAAACGTATTTGTAGAAAACGTATTTGGTTTTAACTAAAGAATTTGAGTTCATAATCCATTAGGTGAATTCGAACAAACAAAATATCCGTGTATCTGAAAGATTCTTCTTCAATGACACAACAGCATCATGGTGTCTACTGCGGAATCTGTCTACTAACATAAGGTGATTACTTTTTTCAAGGGTTAGTGTTGTCAGTCCAAAGCCCAATAGTCATATTAAACCGGGATCAACGGTTTAAAATGGATTCAAAACTACAACAAACATTCATGACCGGGAATCGAACGATGTGGTACCGAGCGCCACAGTGCTAGTCACTCGGTTATCAGGCACATTTTATTGTACTTTGAAACCTTATAATAGAGAGTTTTTGCATACCGTACGTTAGTTACCGTAGGACGTCCGTTAGTTTTTACTCCCTAGCGCGCATGCTTATAGGAAATTATGTTTCCTATGAGCATGCGCGCTAGGGAGAAAAAGCTAACGGACGTCCTACGGTATCTAACGTACGGTAAACAAAAACTCTCTATTATTATTGGCCCTTAACGGTGTTATATTAATACCTAACTATGTTATATCGATTCTTAAACCATCTGTATCAATCTCTAACAATGTATGTCTCATACCCTGGCCTCTCTATGTATATTATATTAAGCGCCGGCCGCTATACATATCCTATCAATTTACATATATTCTAGCAAACTCATATTATTTCAAATCTGTTATTGAACCATTTAGTGACCTCTGCTTTGATAGTTGTCCAAGTATAATATTTAAATGCGTTTTAAATACGTAGAATCGTCCCTATTAACTTCCCAAATAATAGGAATATTAATCAAACTCCAAACTTACAAACAAAGCACATTATTTTAGCCGAATTTTAATGGAGCCGTAAAGCACTCACGAGTGACTTTCAAGTCATTTAGTCCAACTTGATCCCCTGCAAAATTGCCCCACAATTCCCACACTACGATTGCCAACTACTTCCCCCAGCAAAAATTCAATTTCTCGTTCCATTCACCTTTTTTTCCAGGCAGGAAGAAGATAAAAGTAAATTTGTCTTCGAATGTGCCGAGAAAAATCATAAAAATAAAAAAAAACAGCAAGCCAACCAAAGGACGCCAGTAAAGAAAGCCCTTTTTTATCAACTCTGAATCGCAATCATTACTGCCAACAGATGAACGCACTCTCGCTGTGAGGAGTGCTTTAACGGGATTCGATAAGAGATGTCGTGGAATCGAAATTTCGGTGAATGAATGTGGCAGGAAAATAAAGATTACCTACATCGTTGCCAAATAGGATTTATTGCCCTGGACTAATGTGAAAAATAGGGCAAACACTCTCCGGGACTTTCTCCCGGAATTCGTTAGGAAAGACCTCGGAATTCCTGTCACCTCCTTCTTCAGAAAAGTCCTCTGCGGGACTTTACCTAAATAAATAGTAATTGACAGAATCCTGTGTTGAATTCAATTTCTAAGTTTGACAGTAGTTGCTGGTTTTTTTTTCTAAGAAAGGATCGTAAAATGTTTAAATAGTTGGCTTTAAGAATAAAATAGGATTTAACGATTGAATTAGTCTTTCTGGTCATCAAATACCAGATTACAATATAATGGTATTTATAAATGTTTCATGAATATATAGACTAATTCCCTCTATGTCCATATTACGTAAAACAAGATTAGATTTAAAAGGCATGTTTGATTAAGCTGGATTCCCACCAAGATCGTTCTTCGCAAAACGATCAATCAATCAAAATCGTGATTGGACAGATACGACTTCTGATTCGTTGAAGTATGCAATTATAGCAATTAAGTATGCAACTCAGATCCAACTTTATTGGGCTGTTTATAATTTTAGTGGCGCATGACTGACAGAAACCGCTTTTGATTACTAAACTAAACAATCTGGATTCGTAACCTATTATGTGAATTTCAACAAACAAAATATCCATGTATATTACAGATATGCTTCTTGAAAGGCGCAATAGCTCCAAGGTGGGCGAAAGCCATCTGCCTACGGGCAGATTCCGAAAGAGAAGATGTTTTCATTTTATGTGGTAGGGTTATCAGCCGTACAGCCATATTAGGCCGGGACCTACGGTTTAAATTGGATTCCAAACCCTTACAAACATTCATGGCACACTCGAACCCCAAACCTGTGGCAGCGAGCACCGGAGTGTTGGTATTGGGTCATCAGGCTCATTTTAGCGAACTATGAAACCTTATATTATTATTGCCTTTTAAGAGTTTTATATTGATTACTTTCGAAATTTTAACTACTCCTAGCAATGTTATATCGACTCCTAAATATGCTGTAACTCACCCTAACAATGTTGTATACATGTAGCATCTTTCTATATATATTATATCAATCCCTAATGCTGTTATATGGGCCATTTAGTGACCATTGCTTTAGTAGTTGTCCAATTATAATATTTAAAAAAAGAACTTAAATACTTCTTAAATACACATACGAGTCGTCCCTATTAAATCCCCAAATAATAGGAGAATTAATCTAACGCCAAACATACAAAACAAATCACTATTATTTTCACCGAATGCTAATGGAGTCGCAACTCACTCACGAGTTACTTTCAAGCCATTTAGTCGAACTTGATCCCCTGCAAAATTCCCCCAGAATTCCCAAACTAATATAGCCAACTAATACTCCCGACAAAATTCCATTTCTCTGGAACCCCTTATTCCTGGCAGGAATAAGATAAAAAGAAGATTTGTCTTCGACTGTGCAGAGAAAAATAAAAAATAAAGAAATAAAACAGCAACCCAACCAGAGGACGCCAGTAAAGAAAACCCTTTTTTATCAACTTTGAATCGGAATCATTACTTCCAACAGATGAACGCCCTCTCGCTGTGAAGAGTGCTTTAACGGGATTCGATAAGGGATGTCGTGGAATCGAAATTTCGGTGAACGAATGTGGGCAGGAAAAAAAAGATTACCTACATCGCTGACAAATAGGATTTAATGTCCCGGACTGATGTGAAAAGTAGGACAAACACTCCCCGGGATTTTCTCCCGGAATTCGTTACGAATGCCTTGGAATTTCTGTCCTTTCCTTCTTGAGAAAAGCCCGCTACGTGACTTTATCTAAATAAATAGTAATTGACAGAAGCATGTGTTGAGTTTAATTTGTAACTGTGGCTGTAGTTGCTGTTTTCTTCCTAACAAATGATCGTTAAAATGGTTACGTAGTTGACTTCAATATAAAATAGGATTTAATGATTGAATTAGTCTTACTACTAATCCTGCATTACAATATAATATGATTTATAAATGTTTCAGCAAGATGTAGACTAGTTGTCACTATTTCCAGATTACGATAAATAAGATTATATTTAAAAGACATGTCAGATTAAGCTGGATCCCCGCCATATACTAAAATCGTTTTTTCCAAACTATAAGCCAATCAAACACTTGATGGGAGAGATAAGACTTCTGATTTGCTGACCTTCCGCATCTTGGTATGTAGTTGATAACCAACTTTAGTGGTCTGTTTATAATTTTTAGTAGCTTATGACTGATAGAAAACGTATTTGGTTACAAAAAAAAGAAGCTGATTTCATAACCCTTTAGGTGCTTTCGAACAAACAAAATATCCGTGTATATGAAATATATTCTTCTTCAACTACACAACAGCATCATGGTGCCTACTGATGAATCTGCTTACTAACATGAGAATTTTAATTTTTAAATGATAGCGTTGGCAGCTAAACGCCCAACAGCCATGTTAGAACGGGGCCAACGCTTTCAAATGGATTCAGGACAACAACACGCATCAATGACAACGCCGGGAACCGAACAATGTGGCACCCAACGCCAGTATGTTAGTCACTCGGACATCAGGCCCATTTTATTGTACTATGAAACATTATACTATTAATGGCCTTTAAAAGTTTTATATTGATCCTTAACAAAGTTGTATCTAACTCTAACAATGTTATATAGACCTTTAACCAGGCTGTATCAGTCCCTAAGAATGTTGTATCAACCCCTATTCATATTATATCAAGCCCCGGCCAATATACATATTCTATCAAGTTCGTATTATAACAAGCCGGTTATTGGACCATTTAGAGATCACTGCTTTAATAGTTGACCATATATAATATTTAAAAGCATTTTAAATGTGTATAGTCATCCCTATTAAATCCCCAAATAATAGGAACCTTAATCAAGTGCTAAACTCACAAACAAAGCACATTATTTTCACCCAATGTTAATGGAGTCGTAACGCACTCAGGAGTTACTTTCTAGCCATTTAGTCGAATTTGATCCCCTGCGAAATTACCCCACAATTCCCAAACTAAGATTGCCAACTAACTTCCCCTGGCAAAAATTCCATTTCTTCGGGAACCCTTTTTTTCAGCCAGAAAGAAGATAAAAAGGAAATTTGTCTTCGAGTGTGCCGAAAAAAATAAAAAAATAGATACAGAAAAGAAAGCACAACCCAACCAGAGGACGCCAGTAAAGATCTTTTCTATCAACTTTCAATCGGAATCATTACTTCCAACAGATGAAGGCACTCTTACTGTGAAGAGTGCTTTAACGGGATTCGATAAGGGATGTCGTGGAATCGAAATTTCGGTGAATGAAAGTGGCAGTAAAAAAAAAAAAAAAAGTTTACCTACATCGTTGCCAAATAGGATTTATTGCCTCGGAATGATGTGAAAAATAGGACAAACACTCCCCGGGATTTTCTCCCGGAATTCGTTAGGAATGCCTCAGAATTCTGTCATTTACTTCTTCAGAAACGTCCTCTGCGTGACTTTATCTAAATAAATAGTAATTGACGGAGCCTGCGTTGAGTTTAATTTGTAACTCTGACTGTAGTTGATGCTTTTCCGTTTAGAAACGATAGTACAATATTTAAGTAGTTGACTTCAAAATAAAATAGGATTTGATGCTTGAATTAGTCTGTATGGGTTTCTAATCCTAGATTACAATATAATGTGATTTAAAAATATTGTATTGAAGGTATAGATTAATTCCCTCTATGTTCAGATTAAGATAAACAAGATTAGATTTAAAACACATGTCCAATTAATCTAATCCTAGATTTCTATTCCTAGTTTTAACATAATGTGATTTATAAATGTTTCATGAACTAATCGACTAATTCCCTTTATGTTCAGTTTACGATAAATAACATTAGTTTTAAAAGGGTCCGATTAAGCTGGATACCTACCGGATACTAAGATCGTTCTTCTCAAAACTATATGTCAATCGCAAACAGAATTAGGGTGATAAGATTTCTGATTTGTTGACGTTCTGCGACGCTCTATGTTAGTATGGATTTAAGATCCCACTTTAGTGGACTGTTTATAATTTGTAGCTATCCAAGCTCTGATATAAATCGTATTTGGTTACCAATCTAAAGTAGCTGGGTTCGTAACACATAGGAATTCCAACAAACAAAATATCCGTGTATATTAAAGATATTCTGCTTCCATTAAACAGCAGAATTATGGTACCTACTGCAGAATCTGCCTACTAATATGAGATATTTTCTTTTTAAGGATGTAGGGTTGCCCGCCTTACTCTCTCATATTTGACCAGTACCTACTGTTTAATGTGGATTCAGAACCACTAGAAACTTCCATGACACCACCGGGACTCGAACCCTGTGGCACCGAGAGCAAGAGAACTGTTTAATCGGCCATCAGGCTCATTTTATCGTACTATGAAACCTTATATTATTATTGGCTTTATTGACTTATATCGAAGTTGTATTTAACCCTTACAATGTTATATCGGCACTTAAACATGCTATATCAATCCCTAACAATTTTGTATCGACCCCTATACATATTATACCAAGCCTCGACACCTATATATATATTCTATCAAGCTCATATATCAAGCCTGTTATTGGACCATTTAATGATCACTGCTTTAATAGTTGTCTGAGTATAATATTTAAAACCATTTTAAATACACAGATTCATCCCTATAAAATCCCCAAATAATAGGAACATTAATCAAATGCCAGACTTACAAACAAAGCACATTATTTTCGCCAAATGTTAATGGAGTCGTAACGCACTCACGAATTACTTTCAAGCCATTTAGTCGAACTTGATCCCCTACGAAATACCCCCAGAATTCCCAAACTAAGATTGCCAACTAACTTCCCCAGCAAAAATTTCATTTCTCCAAGAACCCTTTTTCTCCACGTAGGAAGAAGATAAAAAGTAAATTTGTCTTCGAGTGTGCCGAGAAAAATAAAAAATAATAAAGAAAGCACAACCCAACCAAAGGAGGCCTGTAAAGAAAACCCCTTTTTTATCAACTTTGAATCGGAATCATTACTTCCAACAGATGAACGCACTCTCACTGTGAAGAGTGCTTTAACGGGATTCGATAAGGGATGTCGTGGAATCGAAATTTCGGTGAATGAATGTGGCAGGAATAAAAAAGTTTACCTACATCGTTTCCAAATAGGATTTAATGCCCCGGACTGATGTGAAAAATAGGGCAAACTCTCCCCGGGATTTTCTGCCGGAATTCGTTAGGAAAGCCTCGAAATTTCTGTCATTTCCTTCTTGAGAAAAGTCTTCTGCGTGACTTTATCTAAAAAAATAGTAATTGACGGAGTCTGTGTAGAGTTAATTTCTAACTGTGACTGTAGTTGTTGTTTTTTTCGTATGAAACGATCGTAAAATTTTTAAGTAGCTGACTTCAAAATAAAACAGGATTTAATGATTGAATTAGTCTGTAGGGTCTTCTAATCCTAGATTACAATATAATGGGATTTATAAATGCTTTACGAAGAAATTGACTAATTCACTCCATGTCCAGATGACAGTAAACCAAATTAAATTTAAAAGACATGTCCGATTTAGCTGTATTTCCACCAGATACTAAGATCTAGACTAATAAAATGGATTAACAAGATATTACAGACTTACAAGATACAGAATAATTCCCTCTATGTTCCGATTACGATAAACAAAATTAGATTTAAAGGCAAGTCCGATTAAGTTTTAACTTAAACCATATACTGCCAAATATCTTAAAAGTTAACACTTGTGAAATGTGACTAATACTTTTATAAAATTCAGCCATTCCTTTTGACTATTTTACCATTTAGTACCTGGAAAAAAATAACTAACTAATCACTAATCCAATTTCCTTTTAATGAAATATGAGTGAATTTTGTAATTTTCAAGTGCCATGTGACTAAGCTTTGACATCAATCTTAATCTAACTTTAACCAAATATCCTAAAACTAAGATGTGTGTAATATGACCAATTCTTCTATAAAACCATCCATTCCTTAAGAATTCCTTTTGAATCCTTCGCCATTTAGTACCGGAAGAAAAGTCCTCGAAACTGCAGTATTCCAGCTCACTTCCATAGATTGTTAAGAGATAATTTGAGTCGATGATCCATTTCCTCGCCCCATTTTCCAGAGACAGAGAGAGATGTATCAAAAAAAGGATACAATATCATGGAAAAACCAGTTACGAATCTCTCTTAATGAATGATGGTTGATACACACCGAGATATAAAAGAGAGAAAAAAAAAGGGAGCCAACTGAATGGTTATTGAATCTCTGTTGATCATTTGTTATCAGACGGAGCGTTGGCTGCAAAGGTTACAGAGCAGCGTTATTAGATGAGGCCCCACTTTTGTCAGGATTAATTGTAGTTTGGATTGATCTCTCTCTTTCCTCTCTTAACAGGTATTGTAGTAGTTGAAGTGGTTTTAGAAATGATCTGGCAGATAAAGAGGTTTCCTGGTGTTTGAATTGAATATTGTAGTGGGATATAAGATTTTAATGCGGTTTAATGATTATTGGACGTCAAAGAATGAAATTTTTGGATAATTTAATAAAATATCATATGCATTTTCTGCATTATTAAAAAGGATTTTTTTAAATACGGTAAAAACTGTTCGTTTGTAGAAAAAATGGTTCGTTATTAAAAATCCAATTTTTTTTAATGAAATATGAATATTTTCTATGGTTTTATGTAGTTTCCAAATGCCATATGACATTTAGACTTTGACTTAAATCATATATTGCCAAATGTCCTAAAACTAACTATTGTGTAATACCACCAATAGTGTAAAACTACCCAATCCTTAAGAATTCCTTTTGAATCCTTCACCATTTAGTACCGAAAAAAAGTCCACCCCACTATAGAATTGCAAATTCCTCCGAAACATACAGATACTTTGAGTCGATGATCTATTTCCATAACCTATTCATCAAAAATAAAGAGTGAATTGTACAAAAAAAGAGGTTCATTATCACTAATCCAATTTCTTTATAATGAAATATAAATATTTTTTGTAGCTTTCAACTGCCAGTTGACATTTAAGTTTTGACTTAAAACTAACTTATTTAAAACTCTAACTAAAACCAAATGTCCTAAGACTAACACTTGTGTAACATGACCAATGCTTCTACAAAAACCATCCATTCCTTAAGAATTCCATTTGAATACTTCCCCATTTAGCACAAGAAGAAAAGTCCTCCAAGCTACTAAATTCCATCTCATTTCCAGATATTGTTAAGAGATAATTTGAGTCGATGATCCATTTCCTCACCCCATTCTCCAAAGAGAAAGAGCGAGATGTATCAAAAAAGATTCAATATCACGGAAAAACCAGTTACGAATCTCTCTTAATGAATGATTGTTGATACACACCGAGATATAAAAGAGGGAAAAAGAGAGCCAACTGAATGGTTATTGGATCTCTGTTGATCATTTGTTATCAGATGGAGCGTTGACTGTAAAGGTTACAGAGTGGCGCTATCAGATGAGGCTCCACTTTTGCCAGGATTAATTGTAGTTTGTATTGCTCTCTCTCTTTCCTCTTTTAACAAGTATTGTAGTAGTTGGAGAGGTTTAAAAATGATATGTTAGATAAAGAGGGTTAGGGGTATAGGAACTGAATATTGTAGTGGGATATAAGATTTTAATGCATGGTAATGATAAAAAAATTAAAACGCTTTAAAATAATATATCCCAATAATGTAATTTTTAGGATTGTTTTAATAAAAAAAGAATCATGTACATTGGTGAGTACATTACAAAAAATGATTCGTTATTAAATATAAAATTTCTTTTAACTGACATATGAAAATTTTGTTATTGATTTTATAGTTTTCAAATGCCATGACATTTAAGATTTGACTTTAATCAAATATTGCCAAACGTTCTAAAACTCACACTTGTGTAATATGATCAATACTTCTATAAAAACCTACCATTTCTTAAGAATTCCTTTTGAATTCTTTACTATTTAGTATGAGAAGAAAAGTCCATCGAAATATACAGATAATTTAGGTCGGTGATATATTCCCTCACCCTATTCTCCAGAATTAATGAGTGAATTGCACAAAAAAGGTTTCTTTATCAATAATCAAATTTCATTTTATTGAAGTATGACTCAATTTTGTACCTTTCAAATACCATGTGACTAAGCTTTGTCTATTATCTTAATCAAACTAAAACCAAATGTCCTAAAACTAATACTTGTGTAACATGACCAATACTTCTACAAAAACTACCCATTCCTTATGGATTCTTTTTCAGTCCTTTATCATTTAGTACAGGAAGAAAAGTCCTCCAAATTACAGAATTCCAACTCACTTTCAAAGATTGTTAAAAGATAATTTGAGTCGATGATCCATTTCCTCACCCCATTCTCCAGAAAGGAAGAGCGAGATGTATCAAAAAAGGATACAATATCACGGAAAAACCAGTTACGAATCTTCTCAATGAATGATTTTTGATACACACCGAGATATAAAAGAGGAAAAAAGGCCACCGAATGGTTATTGGATCTATGTGGATCATTTATTATCAGACGGAGTGCTGGCTGCAAAGGTTACAGAGTAGCGTTATCAGATCAGGCCCCATATATGCTAGGATTAATTGCAGTTTGGATTGCTCTCTCTTTTCTGTCTTAACAGGTATTGTTGTAGTTGGAGAGGTTTTTAAAAATTATCCGATAGATAAAGAGGGTTTGGGATCTCTGGATTGAATATTGTAGTAGGATATAAGTGTTTAATGCGTTTTAATGATTATTGGACATCAAAGAATTAAACATTTTTATGTTTTATTAAAAAAGTATCATATACATTTTCTGCATTATTAAAAAGGACTTTTTTAAATGCTGTACAATTCATTTGCTCAATAAATGGTTTGTTATTAACAATCCAGTTTCTTTTAAATGAAATATGTATTTTTTTGTTATTGGTTTTGAAATTTTCAAATCAAATATGATATTTAGTTTTTGACACAAATCCAATATTGTAAAATATCTAAGACTAAGACTCGTGTAATATGGCCAATACTTTTATAAAAAACCAGATATTTCTTAAGAATTATTTTTGAATCCTTTCTTACCTAGTTTCGAAGAAAAGGCCTCCAAACTATTGAATTCCGATTTCCTTCGAAATATACAAATAATTTGAGTGGTTGATCTATTTCCTCACCCCATTCAACAGAAATAAAGAGCGAAGTTTACAAAAAAAGGGGTTCATTATCACTATTCCAATTTCTTTGTAGTGAAATATGAATATATTGAAGCTGTTTTCAAATACCAGATGACATTTAAATTTTGACTTAAAACAAACTTAATCTAGAAGCTAATTTAAACCAAATGTCCTTACACTAACTCTTGTGTAATATGACCAATGCTTCTATGAAAACCAGCCATCCCTTAAGAATTCCTTTTGAATCCTTCACCATTTAGTACCGGAAGAGAAGTCCTCCAAACTGCAGAATTCCAGCTCACTTCCAGAGATTGTTAAGAGATAATTTGAGTCGATGATCCATTTCCTCACCCCATTCTCCAGAGAGAAGGAGCGAGAAGTATCAAAAAGGATTCAATATCAAGGGAAAAACCAGTTACGATCTCTCTTAATGAATGATGGTTGATACACACCGAGACATAAAAGAGGGAAAAAAAAGATAGCCAACTGAATGGTTATTGGATCTTTGTGATCATATGTTATCTCACGGAGTGTTTTCTGCAAAGGTTACAGAGTGGCGTTATCAGATGAGGCCCCACTTTTGCCAGGATTAATTGTAGTTTGGATTGCTTTCTCTCTTTCCTCTCCTAACAGGTATTGTAGTATTTGGAGAGGTTTTAAAAATGATTCTGATAGATAAAGAGGGTTCATGTTGTCTGAATTGAATATTGTAGTGGAATATAAGATTTTAATGCTTTTTAATAATTATTGGACATCAAAGAAAGGAATTGTAGGATGTTTTAATAAAAAGGTGTCATATACATTTTCTGCATGATTAAAAAGGGTTTTGCATTTAAATGCGTTAAAAACTGTTTGTTTTTTAAAAAAATGCTTCATTATTAACAATCCAGTTTCTTTTTAATGAAATATGAATATTTTGTTATTGCTTTTGTAGTTTCCAAATGCCATATGTCATTTAGGTTTTGACTTAATTCATATATTGCCAATTATCCTAAAACTAATACTTGTGTAACATGACCAATACTTCTTCAAAAACCAGCCATTCTTTAAGAATTCCTTTTGAATCCTTTACTATTTAGAATCGGAAGAAAATTCCATCGAAATATACAGATAATTTAAGTCGAAGATCTATTGCCTTACTCTATTCTCCAGAAATAAATAATGAATTGTACAGACAAGATTACTAATCCAATTTTCTTTTAATAACATATGGCTAAATTTTGTATTTTTCAAATGCCATATGACGAAGTTTTACTTTAAATCTATCTTAATCTAAATTAAATCAAATGTCCTGAAACTATTACTTGTTTAATATGGCCAATACTTCTATAAACTTTTCTGTCATTCCTTAACAATTCCTTTTGAATGCTTTATCATTTAGTACCGAAGAAAAAGTCCTCCAAACTACAGATTGGCATGGATGTTTGTTAGTGGTTCGGAATCCACGTGAAACTGTAGATCCCGGTCTAATTAGCACAACCAATCCTCAAGCAAACCATACTACAGAATTCCTGCTTCAGAGATAGAAAATTTCAATCAATAAATCATTTTCTCCCATAATTCGTGAGTTGTACAAAAAAGGGTTTATTATTACTAATCCAATTTCCTTTTAATGAAATATGACTAAATTTTGTAGCTTTCAAATACCACATGACATATAAGCTTTGACTTAAAACTAAATTAATCTAAATTAAACCAAATGTCCTTTAACTTGTGTAATATGACCATTACTTCTATAAAAACCAGCCATTCCGTAAGAATTCCTTTTGAATCCTTCACCATTTAGTACCGGAAGAAAATTCCTCCACACAGCTGAATTCCAGCTCATTTCCAGAGATTGTTAAGAGATAATTTGAGTCGATGATCCATTTCCTCACCCCATTCTCCAGAGAGAAAGAGCGAGATGTATCAAAAAAGGATTCAATATCACGGGAAAACCAGTTACGAATCTCTCTTAATAAATGATGGTTGATACACGCCGAGATATACAACAAGAAGAAAAAGAGAGCCAACTGAAGGGTTATTGGATCTCTGTTGATCATTTGTTATCAGACTGAGAAATGGCTGCAAAGGTTACAGAGTAGCGTTATCAGATCAGGCCCCACTTTTGCCAGGATTAATTGTAGTTTGGATTGCTCTCTCTTTCCTCTCTTAACCGGTATTGTTGTAGCTGGAGAGGTTTTAAAAATTATCCGGTAGAAAAAGATGGTTTGGTGAGTCTGAATTGAATATTGTAGTCGGATATAAGATTTTAATGCTTTTTTATTAATTATTGGAATAAAAGAATTAAATTTTAGGATGTTTTAGTAATGAATACATTTTCTGCAGGATTAAAAAGTGTTGTGGCTTTAAGTACGGTAAATATTTTTAAATTAATTTTGTATAACAAATGTTTTCGAATAAGTTTGGGTAAAGATTTAAAAATATTTAAAAATATTGGTTGTCTTTTATATAAGTTCTTTGTAACTCTAGCTTGAAATTAAAAATAATGCTGCAAAATGATTTTATTAATATATTTAAAGCAAATATATTTTACAAAAAACACTTTCTCGGCCAATTTTAGTATATTATTCATCTGATTAAATTGTGAAAAACATTTAACAGTACGAGTTCTTTATTTTAAAGGCATCATTAATAATTATGAAACAGATTCAATATTTTTGCAATGTTAATATAGGAGATCCAACGTCAGTGGGCTGCCACACTACCCCCACAATTTGACTTCACCATTTTGTTTGAACTCCTCTGGAGAGGGCATTTGGGAGATTCACACCCACTTCACTTCCAATGAATTTTACGTACGCAACACTGACGAAGATAATAGAGCTTTAATAGGTTCGATTTTTGTTTGCTCACTCGAGCGTTACTGTCCTAGTTCTAAACCAGAACCTCTATCCAACAGACGGTTCCGATTCCTGATGACATCATAAATGATAATAAATTATTATAATAAATTGTAAATTATTATTATAATGATAAATTGCATTGTTATACGCTAAAAATGTATATCCAAATATTTTTAACAAGGATACCATGTTCTACTTGTGTATACTAATTGAGCCTTGTGTTCTACTTGTGTATACAAGTTTAGTTTCGTATTCTGCTTGTTTATGCAAATTGAGCCTTATGTTCTATTTGTGTGAACAAGTTGAATGTGTTTAATTTGTGTATACAAGTTGAGCCTTGTGTTCATCTTGTGTATACAAGTTGAGCCTTGTGTTCATCTTGTGTATACAAGTTGAGCCTTGTGTTCATCTTGTATATACAAGTCAAGCCTTGCATTCTACTTGTGTATAACTCAAGAATGCCTTCGATGGGTATTGAGAGGATGCTCTTTTCGGGAGAACCTTTGAAGGGTAACTGCCCCACATTTGTGTGTCGTATAGTATGTAAGGAAATCCGACAAATTCCAACAGGCTGTCTAACTGTCGATGAGAGACTGTTTATATACATTGTTACAATCGTCAGCGAATCCCCTTGTTTTTAAAAACAGGGACTACAACGGACGCCATCAGCGGATTCTAAACAGAACCCGCATGTTCACCAGCTACGTTTTTGTTGCAGCGGTTAGAGATAACCAAGTTTGTTAAAAAAATTTACGCTGCAGTCTCATGGTTATTTTTAAGGACGACTACTAAAATATGGTAAATAATTTAAATTAAAAAAATTATGTTGCAAACTTAATATATTCAAATAAGTTTTTACATATCTACCATTGTCACCTTCATAAGAATAATTATTCTCATTCCAAAAATATTTATCTCGTTTTCACGAGTATCAAAAACATTAACTCAACAGGATTGCAAATACTTTTAATTACTAAACTATTTATACAATAGCTGAAAAAATATTTATTTTATACTTTTTCTCGTCTTTTTTTACGTTTAATGGCATAGAAGAATGCATTATTGTAAAATAAAATGATTGTTTACCTAATGGGTTGGTTGACAGACTTTTTTTTCTGAGTTTAGCAGACTGGAACTTATTAATTCCAGACTAAACAAAGAACAAAAGGCTGAACATACTTCACCAAGCACATTTCAATATCATTAATTATAATCTTATAATATCCTTCCAGACGGTTTAATTAATGAAAAATATTCAAAATGTTATTACTTTTTCTTTGTATCATTCTGGTAATGTATTAGGATTTTTGAATGGAATAAAATGTAATTGACTTTATTTAATTTTATCAATAAGTAAATAAAGATTTTGTGGAATTAATGTTCATAAGGTTTTTTTTTTAATTTAATGGAAATATAATAATTTAAAAAGCATAAGTAAATGTATATACAATGTATATACACTTACTTATATGGTATGTATATACTATGGTGTCGTATGTATATTGTATGTCGTATATGTACTATGGTGTCATATGCATAGTATAGTGACGTATGTACATCGCATGTCATATGCATACCATGGTGTCGTATATATATTGTATATCGTTTGTATACTACGGTGTCGTATGTATTCTATGCTATACTTGTATGCTATGGTGATATTATAAAATTTATTAAATGACTTTTACTTTAGAAAATGTCAGCATTTTTTTAACTAAACTAATTAAATAATAATTTTATCAAATTTTGTTTACTATTTTAATTTGGAAATTGCTGTTACAATGCAAATTTCAGCGATTGTGGTTGTCAGGATGGAGTTGCCCTGATTTTCTCTCATAAAACATGCAAATACGGTGTAGTTACCCCTAAAACTCCTCCTGGAAGACAATGTTTTCCCTTCATATTTTCAATATTTTTGTATGCATATGTACCGATGTTCAAAAAAGATAAAATAATAAAAACATTATTTATTATTTATGGTTGCATAATCGTAAATATGGTATGTCGTATGGCGCCATCTATTGGTAGATATATGCAACATAAATCTAAAAAAACTAAAATTAATTACTGAATTACATATTTGAAAAAACTGTATTAACATCCAGTGCCATCCACTACAAGTTCAAAAAAAAGTATTTGAATTTCAGTGGATGAATAAGTATTGAGTGGATGAATGAATGATGAACTTGAGTATTTTAGGAACGATTGAAAATTTGAACAAGATATGCACTCAAGAGCCAAAACATTATGACCACCTGCTAATAACTAGTTGGCCCACCTTTGGCGAGCAACACAGCTTCAACCCACCTTGGCGTGGATTAATATCACCACTTAATACCAGTTAAATACCACTTCCACCTGATCACGTGCCTTCCACGTCATACAGGCGAGTTCATTGCAAAATGTAGGGGTGATCATAATGTTTTGGCTCTTGAGTGTATATAGGGAGAGCGTGAGCTAATAGAAGGAATTGAATAACAAATTAATGTTTCAATTTTCTCAAAATATTGTCTAAGGATCAATTTATTTAACAAATTTATTTAAATCAATTGGGTTCTTATTTTCATTATTATACTATGGGTGTTTTGTTTGTGGAAATTAATTTCAAAATTAAAATTAATTGAAAAATTTATTTAAATTAAAAATTTCAATTTTCCTTTAAATTATTGTAGAACAAACATTTATTTATTTATTTTTTTTTTGTTTCATTTATGCGAATCAACTTAGATTATCGTGTTCTCATTAGATTCTAATTTAACTTCAATTGTTTGTTTGAAAATAATTCTCGATATTCCACAATAAACCAAAGCAACAACAACAACCAATCTAAAACAGAACAGGCAGAGAGAATCCTTTGTTCTTTCCCAATGACTGAACTGTAACAAAATATAATCGCCCCACATACAGAAAATTATCCAGAGCTAATTTTGCTTAAAAGTGTCGTATAACAAACATTGTTTGGATTTATTTATGCAAATTAATTTAGTTTGTCTTATTCCTTTAACATTATAGTTTAACTTTAATTGTTCGTTTGAAAATAATCCACAATATCCAACAAAAAAAAAAACTATGCAAGAATTAAGAAGAACTATGCACACAAAACCAAATTAAAATTTCAATTTTTTTGCATAACAAACATTTTTTGGTTTCATTTATGTACATTAATTTAGTTTTTCTTGTTCTCATAACATTCTACTTTAAATTTAATTGTTTGTTTGAAAATTATCCACAATATCCAACATTAAAGGCAACAACCAATCTAAAATAGAACAGAAAAGGCATAGAAAATCCTTTGTTCTTTTCCAATGAATGATCTGTAACAAAATGTAATCGACCCACATGCAGCAAATTAGCCTGGAGTTATTTTCCTTCCGAAATGAACCTCAGCTGTGGAAACGAGCCCTTTCTTCCAACCAAGATTTTGTTGATAAAACGAATCCTCCGCATCCCAAACTCAATAGTAAACTCCGTTGTTGTTCGACATTCTCTTCTATTAAACTCGTTCGTTTTGATCTACCAATCTCTGAATTGAAGAAACAAGCTACTTTGTATTCGAGGTCAGGCCCAAATTTTGCATACCGCTGCCGACAGAACGGCTCCCTCGAATACATATCCAATCAGCATCATGGGGCAAAACTGCACAATATTTTCCTTTCCAATCTCATTGTCTATGCATGGGGTATTGTGGGGTCCATATCGTGAGTTGCGGTTTTGACTAAGTTATTTTTCTTTATTCTCAACTTTTTTTTATCGCCAGACAACTGGTTCGGGGCAAATACCAGCTGCTAAATGCAATATGAGGCACAGAGAAAAGAAAAAATGGGGGCCAGATATTGACTGCAAATTGGATCGCCTATTTTATTATTATTTTTTTGCTTGGAAAGATATAAAAAAAAACCTAGTTGGTAGGGATAAATGTATTTTCAGCAACAAATGTTACGTGAAGGAATGGTTATTATGTCAAATACTATGTATTTATTTTTTTAAAAATTATATAATTCAGAACTTTGCGGCTGGACAAAATATTTAACGTAAAATAAGGAGACTGTTTCGTTCTTATTTCAGTTACTAATAATTGGGTTTTTTTTTAATTTTTTTTCTGCAGAGAAGGAGGCTAATATTAAAGCTCGTGTTGAATAAAGCTTCTTAATAGAGCGAATGATTAAATATAATGGTTGATTAGAACAACTGGGTGAACATAGTGATTGAACAGAGTGATTGAGCAATTGGTTGAATAGAGGGATTGAGCAATTGGTTGAATAGAGGGATTGAGCAATTGATTGAATAGAGTGATTGAGCAATTGGTTAAATAAAGTGGTTGAATAGAGTGAATAGAGCAATTGGTTGAATATGGCTTTTGAATAGATTGAATAGATCGATTGGTTGAATGTGGTTGGTGAATAGAACAAATGTATTGAATAAAGTAGATGAATAGGCAGAAATTTTTATTGGTTTACTATTGTGAAAAGAGTGATTGGTTGAATAGAGTTAATAGAGAGATTAGTTTAATATGATTGTTGAATAGAACACATTGATTGAATATAGTAGAATAGACAGAAATATGTATTGGTTGATTGATTATTGTGCAAATTTACAAAATATATTGAAAATATCAGTTTTAATGACAGAAAGGAAGTGTTTCAACCAATGTGAATTGTACAACACTATGGATTTTTAAAACTTTGTGTTCTGTTGTTTTGTCCTTTGGTTAATAGTATGGAAATCTATCTAATGCCATACGTGTTAAGTTTTATAAAAAAAGTTCAAAGCCCTTTTTTTGTTTTTCATCCAATAAATTGACTTTTTATAAAGCCTACTTTTAAAACATGTTTTATTAACATGTACTAATCCATTCCTATTTTGATATTTTCCTATTTTTGTGATTTTAGAGCACACTTAAGTACGTTATTATCCGATCAGATATTTTATATTATTGCAAACTGAAATACCATACAAAAATTTCCATTTCCATAACTTCACATTCGAATTTCTTTCCGCTGTGCGAATCTGTCGTTTTTTTTGTAACCAAATATAATCAAAATAACAGTAAAAGGAAATAAAAGTAGTTTTTGACTGAAAATTTTATCTTGCGATGCCTTTAGAGATTAATTCTACTTTTCCTATGTGTTTTAAAACAATACTTTTGATGAAATGTTTTAAATTTAGATTTAAATTGTCATGTACATTTTTCTTTAATATAGACAGACAGCCTGATGGTCAATTGGCTAGCGCTCTGGCCTTTGGTGCCACAGGCTTCAGGTTCGAATATTACTGACATGTGGCATGAATGGGTGTTTGTTAGTGGTTCGGAGTTCACGTTAAATTGTTTTTCCCGGTCTAATTAGCGCTAATAGTGCAAAAATTGATAAGCAAAAAAACAATGACATACCAAACCTACCAATCAATCAAACCTGATTATCACTTTACCCACATTATCACAATTGCCATCGAGTCTTCTAGTTTCTGAAAACAATGATGCCATTGGTGGATTAGAAACTGATACCTCTAGAGGCGATAACTAATAGTTAAACGATCAAACAAAAAAAAAAATGTGTGAAGTTCGCATATTAAATCGATTCAATCTAAATGTTGGAACCAATTCTATATTGAGTACTGATAAATTTAATTAATTATTAATTAATTAATTAGTACTTTTTAAATACGTTCTCTTTCATGTATTATGAAACAATTAACTAGAAAAAATCCATGCATTTAAAAGTAAATGTACACAGTTATTACAGTATTTTTATCTGAAGCAATAACATCAAAAAATGCACAAGTAAAACTTATTCGTTATGGTATATAATGAATCACCTTTAACGTAAATGCAAAATAAATAATTCTGCATAGTATTCGATCTATTAGCAATAGTTGAATAATCAAGGAAAAAAGTATTGTATGATGTATGCAGAGCCATGCGATTACTTCCCCATTATTGCAGGTTATTTTTACGCACCAGAATAACGGAACTGTTAAATATTCAGTTTTTAACGCCTAGCCACGTTTCATCAACGTCCTCTTGACACGCAAGCTGTTAATTATATTTCACTCTCATTAATTAATAACAAGCAGATGATTATTGAAAGCCAAATCAGATGCGAAGTAATGATCCGCCATTCATTTTTATGCCGTTTATGATTTGACTCGCATTATCATTATGCGTAAATGATTTTATTTTCATTATCTTAATTATAACAGTCATTGAAAAGACATTTTTGTGTTTCTTAACTACGAACTGTGTTTAAATTAAAAACTGTAAAAATTATTCTTAATATTATTTTTATCTGTCAAAAAGAGAATATTCAAGAATATTCATTTATTTTGAAACATTTCTGGAATAAATAAACTTACAAAATTTTTTTTAGAAAAAATTAACTCGAATGTTTATCTGCAGACGATTTTTGAAGTAAAGCAAACGATATTCAATAAAAAAAAAATTTTTTGGGGGTTCTGTTCTGAGTCGACTCATAAAACTAACTCTATTTCGAATAGTAAAACACCTTATTTTTATAAATATTTTTATCATTATTTATTAAATAATGCGTAATTTATTTTAATAAGTTAATTAATTTTTTATTTAATAATTTATTAAATAATGCTAAATTTATTTTAATAATTCAATTAGTTTTTATTTAATAATTTATTAAATAATTTGTTTATTTATTTTTATCAGTACAAAAAAAAATTTCTTGGTTAAAATTGCCAAAAGTTAAACTACTTAATTTGGCTTGTATTGGAATGTTGTGGAATGTAGTGGAATGTTTTTTAGACTATTTGGTATATGAAAAGGAAAAGTATTGGACAATTCAAAAGATAAATTCCGAATTTAATCATTTATATTTAATTTGAAAATCAAGAACAATTATGAGACAAATTTCATCTTAGTTTTCTTTTGAATGTGTAAATAATCTTGGTAAGTCTTTTCCGTGTAAGGTTTCGATTATTTTTTCACAGTATAACGATGCCTCATATACTACTGTGCCCAAAAAGTAAGACCAATTTTTTTTTTTTCAAAAACTTTATTTATTCTTCCAAATTTATTTCATCGCCTACAAAGTAATTCCGTCCGAACACAATGCACTTATGCCAACGTTTTTTCCAATCCTCAATGCATGCTAAAAAGTCGTCGGGCATGAATGGCATTCAAATCGCGGCGATTCACGCTGAATCTCTCCAATCGACTCAAGACGGAGCCACCGAAGGGGTCTTTTGAGTTTAGGGAATAGCCAGAAGCCGCTCGGTGGGAATACGGTGGTTGTAGAACGACATGGGTTTCATTTTTGGCGAAACAATCACGAAGAATAAATGCAGTGGGAGCTGGCGTATTCAGTGTTTTCAGTACCAATCGAGATTTGACACGTTTGAAGCCCAAAAATGAAATTGATCGATACTTTTGAAATTCCAACATCATCAGCAAGGTCTCTAATTGTAAATCGATGGTTTGCAAGCACCAAATCTTTAATTTTTCGGACGTGAGCTTCGCCGGTTGAGGTTGATAGTCGACTCTTCGTCTTCAACGCATTCTCTGCTTTCTTTGAACTGTTTATACCACTTGTAAACATTTCTTTCTGATATAGGAATGCTCACCGAATGCCTTCTGCAACATTCTATACGTTTCCGCAAACAAAAATCTAATGCAAGTGATTTGCTCAAATAATTCAGACATTTCAAAAATCACCGGAATCAGTTTTAGCGTCTCAGAAATCCAAGCGTAACTAATGAATATTTTGACATCAAATTTCACACAGATGTCAAGGACAGTGCCAGCCACCTAAAAAAGAAAAAAATTGAAATTCCATGGACCCCAAGAATTTTAAATTGAAAATTAGTTTTACTTTTTGGACACAGTAGTATAATTCTATTTTTATCTGTAAAAAATAGAATATTAATTAAGATCCCTAACGCTTTTTACCAAAAGTATAAGGCCATAATCAAATGCACAAATTATTTTTCATAAATACATTTATTTCGAAACATTTCTGGAATAAATAATAATAAAACCGTTTACAATTTTTTTTTAGAAAAAATCGACTCGACTGCTTATCTGCAGACGATTTTTAAAATAAAGCAAACGATATTCAATAAAAAAAATGTTTTTCCTGTCCTGTAGCATAATTTGCAAAGCGATCTTTACTTTCAATAGTAAAACAGCGTGGTTTATTAAATAAGGCAAATATATAGTAATATATATATATATATTAATATTTAATATATTTAATAATAAATATATTAGTCACTGAGTGCTTTTATATTTTATCTTTAAATGTGCAAAATTTTTTTTGGTTAAATTTATCAAAAGATAAGCTGTTAACTTTGGGTTGAGCAATAATCAATGGAATGTTTTTAGAAAAACAATTTTATATATGAATGGGAAAAGTATTAGACAACTTAAAAGATAAATTCAGAATTTAATGTCGTGTCGATAAGGGTGACAATAATTATTCATAAATATTTTTTTTGTATTCAAGTAATAATTGTTTCCCTTCTTTGTATAATTCATGTGTGGTGGTGGTATATTTTATGTGTGTCTGTTATAATGGTGAATATATATTGGTTTCTAGCAATTACCGAATGAGAGTCTAATCTGTTCAAAGAATGACCAGTTTGCGGAGGAAGCAGGTCTTTTGCCGCAACTGCAAATGAAAATGATATCTTTGTGCAGTGTTTTAACTAGCTTGGTCTTACGAAACTTCAAAGCGCCAGATGGTCAAGAGGGAAAGTTTATTAATTCAGCTGTGACTTGTGAAATTAGCTGTGCTCGCGTAATAACTCGTACCTAGAAAATATTGCATAAATCCGACTCCCATTACATTTACTTTTTTAGTGGAAGATTTGAGGGGATTCTTTTTTCACAGAATAACGATGCTTCAAATGTGAGTAAAAGTTTTTAGTAACTAATCAACTCCTAAAAAGTACCAGTTTTCTATATTTTTAATGTTTAATATTAATGTCACATACACTCCAATTCTACGTAGAAAAGTCTAGGACCTGTATGGTGGCTGATGATGATTTACAACTCTGAACTTTTAAGGGTGTTAAGTGAGCAGTCAGATCTACATCAACCTATTTGTAGCATTATTAGAATCATTAATTTGTAAAACAATTCGGTGACATAAATATTCAAATATCTTAGATTGCAGCCAGGCTTCCTCCTATACACTGGTCAAAGCACCTCCTGTGGCATTCAGAAGAAATAGTCAGTATAATAATTCGAGACTCTCATCTGAGAGGAAATACAACACAATCACGTGCTTCTGTTTGGAAACGTTTAGAACTCAATGAACACGATTTAAACAATCTATCAAAACGAGACGCAATATATTTAGAGCAACTTTGCGTACATGTTGGCTTGCAGAGTCTCACCCAGAAAGAAATTATCTATTGCGTCACTTGGGTATCTTATTTTCGGTTTAGAAGTGGAACCCTTCCACGAATTTATAGTTATATGTCTTTAAATATGTTAAATAATGTATGTCACTAATTGTATATCTGGGGTGTTCGTGGGTTGGCCAATAACGCTGTGAGTTCTCCAGCCTATGCTTCAAGTATCTCAACCTATCCACACCCACCATACCAAACGCAACCACAATGTTACAATCCAGTTGCCCAGCCTGCACGCTACAACATTTACATATGATAGTGCAAGGGCCATATGTAATTTACGTTAACGAAGAGGTTTCGGAATGACAACATTGACATTTTAGACTACTCGTCACATCCTCCAAAATTTTAATCCATTCTAACATTTATTGCTTGCTTTAAACCTAAAGTTACGTCAACATTTTACTACAAACAATGGTATTAGCTTGGCAGAGCGTCACAAAACAATATCATGATCAAAGTAATTTATGTCATAAGCCCATTAGCGATTTCACAAAATTTTAAAATCCTGTATAGTTGCTGCTTATGAAGAGTGACCGAAAGTTTCCTTTTAATTTACTATAAATACAACTTAAAAATTTTTTAATTTTATTAAAATATTATTTTAATTTATTACAACTAAAACTTATTTTCTGCCTCATGCGCTTATCTAAGCAAAAACCACCTAGATGATAGTGCACAAACTTTACTAACATTATTTTTGACGTATTTAGTTAAAATCAATTAAAATTCAATAAAATTTTGGAAAATATTAATAATTTAATACGATTATTCCTGTAATTTTTATTATTTTTTATTACACGGCATTATGAATTATTGTATATTTTTAATGATGTAATGTTTTAAATAATTCCAAATTTTATTTTATTAAATTTAAAGTATCGCGTATTTAAAAAATTTAAAATAGATTATCTAATTTTAAATGTAGCCTAAGCTATGACATTTAGTAACATAACTAAACAACATTTTAAGTATCACTTTAAGTCTTTGAGATTCAATAGAGAAATCAAATATTCTCTAAACTATCACTTCAAAAAAGTTTTTTTTGCATATAAGAGTATTAAAATTATCGAAAATAAACTTGCATAAATATGTTAACATTTTAATTATTTTTTTTTAATATATGTATTTGTTTATTTAACTATTTGCAAACATTTATATTCCTTTAAAAAATTTTTTTATCATTTTCCAACTGATTAGCTAAGCTTCTGTGAGTACAGTCAGATTTTTCAATTTCATGATAACAGTTTTTTTCTTTGAGCTATTATGAATCAATTTATAAAATATTTCATATCTAAAAGAATACTAAATATAAAACTTAAAATCTTTATATAAATAGAAGTACTGAATTAAATGTTCAATCATGTTCAGATTTAATATTTCTTTTATCATAAGAATGGTTTTTTTCTTGTACTTTCCAAGATAAAATGTACAAAATCAAAAATCTATTTGGTTCTGCTATCGCCATTTTTTAAATCACTTTCAGTATTGCAATTCTACGATAAGTTTTATATTACTATAAAACAATTTTTTGAAGTCTTTATATCATGATTGTGAGACTGCATGTTCATGATTGCGCATTTAAATTTCTTCAAATTGATTTTATAATTTTAATCTCAAAAATGTATTTTTTATGAAATTGAAGATTCATCAGAAAAATATTTAGTTCAAATAACTATTTTAATTTCGAATGTGTTTCATAATATTTTTTTTTTCTTCTTTTAAATCCATTTCAAAATTTTCATTTCAGTCTCACTTAA
This sequence comes from Caerostris darwini, assembly GCA_021605075.1. Lineage (NCBI taxonomy): Eukaryota > Metazoa > Arthropoda > Arachnida > Araneae > Araneidae > Caerostris > Caerostris darwini. The sequence continues at coordinate 38,265 of BPLQ01012383.1, read as the reverse complement.
GTCCTTTTTGCGATCGTCTTTTACTTTCAAGTTTTGAAAAGCTGCGACTTTATGATTAATGTCTCGAAGCTTTCTGTTCCATTTTTAATATTTAAGATATGAAAGAAAGTTTCTTCTTTTCTTTTTTTAATGAATTGGTTCTAGTTTCAGAATTTTACATTTTCTTTCAAAAATGTTTCATTCAATTAAATCCTTTCGCAATCACGCGATGTGATATACTGTTCAGATTTATTATAATGAGGTTACTATAAAGCAGGAATGTATTTTCCTAGGCCTTTATAGGCGAGTTGGAAAATAATCAACCTAGCAACACGTCAATCATTCAGCGTATTCGGTAATCAGTTGCATTATATATATATATAATGGTTTACATACATATAATTTTGTAACACTAAACAATTTCTCCTCCTTCGAAATAGAATGGGATGCATTTATTTTGCTAAATAATCACCAGTTCGGTAATCTTCTACATTGACAGTGACCTGATGGCCAATTAGCTAGCGCTCTGGCAGTGGATACCATATGTTTCTGATTAGAATCCTGGCGGTGGCATGCATGTTTGTTAGGGTTTAGCCTAAAGTGTGCACAAAAAGGGCAGTAGAGCGACAAACTAAACCATAAAATTTCTGATCTTTTCTTTTGATAAAAAGGATTTCTTTTGATAAAAAATTAATCCAAGTCCCTTTTGACTTCATCATTTGAAGTAAAGGTTTTGCTGTTAAAATATTTCTATAGGATCCAGAACAAAAAATAAAAAGAAGGTGACAAATCTGGAGAATATAGTTGGCGTAATAGTACATTCCATCCAAGCTCCAAAAGCTTTTGGCGAGTTAACAAACTTGTATCAGGTCCCACATTATATTTGACCGACATTACACCTTTTATATTGCTCAATTCTGTCGTTTACTGTTTGAGTGAATTGTTCCATTTGTCCAATTGATAGCAGTAAACTTCAGAACTTATCATGGTGGTAGCTCCAAAAAAAACGATTCCCTTGAAATCCCACCATACAGACAGCATCATCTTTTTTTCATTTTTCATGTTTGGTTCATCTTTTATACTCTACTATCTTGCGTTTAATATTGTTGTACAGAACTCATTTCCTTCCATAATGATTTGCATTAAAAAAGGATCCTTTTCTTGGTTTGAGAAATAAATCAAGACGTCAATACTACACAGCAAATCCCTCTTTGTACGAACATGTCGAACCCATATGTCAACTTTTGAAATTAAACAAAGGCTGTCGAAAATGCTACATAAGCTATCTAGAACTCTTTTGAAATTTTTATTATTTGTGTTTCAATTCTTATCACTTAAACTGTAACCGTAATTTGTCTAAGAACTCTTTCCACGCACTTCTTTGTTGTCACCCGAGGTAGACTTGGGTTATGTGTTGGCATTTTTAATGTTATATTTATGTATCATATCGTCATGGCCAATGAAAAATTAAGAAAAGTATCGAGGAAACATATGAATTTATTGACTGCATCCCGACTTTTTGGATACCTCCTCTACGATTCGTTGGACTAGAAAGGGAAGAAACATTTTATATAAAACGAATATACTTTTTCTAGTTTAGCGGATTATTTTGTGAGGTAAAAAAGGCGTTTCACATCATGAACGATCGAATTCGATAAAATTTACTCTTTCAGCGATCGAGTTTTTATTCGGTTATTTGTATCAATAAATTCCTTCATTTTGCCAACATCAGCTTCAACTGACCTTCCAGAAGGTGGGGCAGCATCTTCAACATCAAACTTGCTGGAATAAAGTTTTTGAAACCAGTTTTGGCACTAGTGTTCTGTCAATACATCATCTTCATACACATCAAAAATTTTTTTTTTACTAACTTGAATAGCATTTTTACATTTTCGGTTTTAAAAAATAAAAATGGAAAAATGCTGCTTTCAACTTTCCATATTTGATAAGTATCCAACGAACACTATTGCACAGAATCAAACAAACTTTTGTTAAACAGGCTTTGCTATATCAGCTGTCAAAATGTATCATGAAAATGTGTTTTAATTTCGGAAATTGGCTGTGAAAAGATAAACTTAAATCCTTTGAAGGAAAAAAAAGAAAATACTTTCTGAAAAACCCAGTAGATCAATTTTCATCCACCTTTCTCAATATCTGAGACGCACAGATGTATTATTCTAAGATGCGGCAGTTTTAATGCGAAGATTCTAAGATGTGGTAATATTATTGTGTGGTTCGTAAGATAATTGTGCGCTGTGCCGTTAAGCAATTTTCGTTTTTGTTTACAACTCCATGCATTAGATCATTCCAATGCTTCTGCAAATTCCGATAGTGTTTCAAAATGTTGATGTCTTATTAGTGAGTGATGCTTTAAATCACAAAAGCGATACTGCTGACTAATCTATATAGGACTGGGTTATCTAATTCATGAAGTGTTTATTTAAAATGTGACATTAAACATACACCACTTTTCAAACCCTTTTAAAATATGATAAAATGGATGTATTTAACAGTATTTCTGATAACAGTAAATGGTTTAATAACAGTAAGTCTTTTGGCAGTTTTTAATAACTATGAATTTATATAAAAACAAAACAAAAATTAATTACTTTAATGATAATAACAAGTTAATTATCACTGTAATAATAAAATTAATTACTTTTGTTCTTTCATTTGATTTTACTTTAACGAAAGTTTCTATAGATTCTAGTCATAAGTTTAGCCCCCTTTATACACTGTACACAGTTCTTTTTTATTTTATCACTGAAGTTAAGTGTACTTCTAATGAAAGGTTGGCCATCCTTGATTTAGATTAATCATTTCTGAACTGCTTTTTTTGACACCAAAAAAATTATTCTGGAAAATTTTAATCTTTAAAATTTAACCAGATATTTTTAGAACACACTGTATCTTGCATTCAAACAATTATTTGTAAATTTCTTTTGCTGATAATAAAATTCTACCAAATTTCGTAATTACAATTTGAAGTAGCCAACTCTAAGGTTCTTGATGGTCGAGTGACTGGCGCTCTGTGCCACAAATTTCGGATTCGAGGCCCGACGGTGCAATAAACGCATGTATTGGGTCGTAATCCAGTTTAGACTGTAGATGCTGTTCTATTATGACTGTTGAGCTTACGGCTGCCTAAAAAGAAAACATCTCCTGTCTCGAAATCTCCCAGCAGGCAGACGGCCTTGTGGGGGCCCATGGGGCTGTTGCCCTAATACAAATTTGGCACATTTACGTTAAATAAACCGGAACATACAGTTTAATGTGGATTACGAACCACTAACAAATATCCATACCCCCGCCAGAATTCGGACCTGAAGTCTGTAGTACCAAGGAAGGAGAAGAAGGGAAGGCTAAACTCTTTGTGAATGATACAAAAGTGTCTAGCTTGAAAACTCTTTTATGATAAAGTATTAAATATTTATGGCTTAAAATCATACACCAATGTTTAACTTCATATTAAAAACTAAAAGAACCAGATTACAGAGAAGTTAAAAAAACATCGAATAAACTAGAAACTTATTCAACCATTTAACATATTTCAAAGGCTTCATATCAATCATACATTATATTTAAAATTTAAACAGCATTCAATTACAACATTATGATTAACTTAGGTTTTATCGTGAGGATACATTTTTGAACTATCTCCATTATATGAAACCATTTGGTGGTTCAAACTCTCTGTTAAGATATTAATTTACAGTGATTGTATAACATGAGGTTATTTAAGCTGCTTATGTATTCGTTCAATATCCTTCAACACAGAAATTATAAATAAACTATTTCGTTAGATATTTTATTCTCATGCAATTAGTTGGTTCAGTATATTATTATTTAATTATAAATATATCCTTCCGGTACGTTAATTTATATATAACCAAATTTCATGCGATTTAGAAGCATCGGCTAATAAGTTCCCAGACAACATTAGTAATTCCTCCTTTCAGTTAACAAACACACGCAATGAAGATATTAATTTCCCTCTCATTTGCAACATTTCAAATAACATGCAGACAATGTCAATGTTTCTTGAAACATTTTATGCAACGACAAATCACTGGTTAATTCCAAAAACTGGAGGCTCTTCCTAATAACCGAAACTGTTTTTAATTATGTATACCATTGTCATCACAAAAGAACACAAAAAAAAAAAAAAGCAGAACATGTTAATAAAATTTAAGATGGATAAGTCCGCATGGACATTTAATAAACATGCATTGTATTGTAATCAAAAAATAAGACAAAGCATAATTTATGGATTCTTTTTGCATATGAAGCAAAGGTCTCCAAGGATGTAGTTTTGCAATGACTTAATCAAAAGCGACGCTCGCTTATTTAGAAAAAGCATACAATGGCTTACATTTTCTGTGTAATCCCGAAGAATGTAAAAATAGGTTTTTTTTTTAGAATTGCTTCTTTTTTCATTGTATAACACGAATTTGAAATTAAAATGTATTGCTAGTTTGGTTTAATAGATAAAAAGACTTGATGTTTTAATAATGTGAAAAGGGTTTGTTTGCGGCGAAAAACACTGATTAACAAAATTTTAGGTTTAATTTATCATATTTTAAAAGCCTAAATTTTAGATTTCGGTGTCTTTCTGGGGAATTAAATAGAGTATATCATGGATTTTAAAACTGTACGGATTACAATTGTTGTAATTGCAATCAGTATTTGTAAACAGAAAAAAATATTTCACCAGAAATGATAAACAACAGACTGACGAAAATTAACAACACTTATTTTATTCAAGACTTATTTTTATAAATGATAAAATATCAAGTCTTATTTTTATAAATGATAAAATATCAAGTCTTATTTTTATAAATGATAAAATATCAAGTCTTATTTTTATAAATGATAAAATATCAAGTCTTATTTTTATAAATGATAAAATATTTACACTTTTTTAAGATAGAATATTGTTTGTAGGTTTGCTTTCTATAGATAAAATAAACAATATAACTTATGATAACGACAAAAATGTTATAATATAGTTTAATTTAATATCTTACAAAAACAAACATTTTAAGTTCTTGGTTGCATTGTAAAACCCTAAAGAAAATTTTCTCTTTAAAGTATATTTAATGTATTTTCACGAAATACACTAATTTAAATTTTCTCAAAATGTCGGATGGGGCATATTTTCTACTGATAAATCGGGATAAAAATTTACAAAGTGTTTTCAATTTTGTTTTATATTTGGCTGCATTCAAAACACGAATATGGAATTAACAAAAAATAACTAATGTCCAAAAGCTGAGCATCAAATAGAAAAATTATCATACACTGCAATAATGTTGCCTTCATTAGCTACAACTGGCTTTCCAGAACAAGGCGATCTTATTAGCACGAAACATGCTCAAATTTACCATAGAGCTGCAAAACAAACCAAAAGTGCCTGGTGGCCGTTTGAATAGCACTCTGGTACTCGGTGCCACAGGTTTCGGGTTCGATTCCCGGCCATGCTATGGATGTTTTTAGTGGTTCGGAATTCACGTTAAACTGTAGATCCGGGTTAATATTACTGTTGGTCTTGGGCTAAATAACAAGAAACCATCTACTGTCTCGAAATCTGCTAGTACGCAGACTGCCTTGGCCCACAATCGGGCTGTTGGCATCAATGAAGGTGAAGAAAGTTGCTCTAAACTCTTTGTTAATCATACAAAAGTGTGAAGCTTGAAAACTCATTTATGGAAAAGTATTAAATAGCTGTAACTTAAAATCACACACCAATAATTCACTTGATATTGAAAACTAAAAGAACCAGATTACAGAAAAGTTAAAAAAAACCACCAGTAAATATACTATGAAATCATTCAAGCAATTAACGTGTTTCAAAAGATTATTCAGCTAGCTTAAGCCTTAAAATACAATTACATGTTATATTTACAATTTAATTAGTATTCAATTACAATGTTATAATTAACTTCGTTCAAAAATTTATCCCCATGATAAAACCTTTCTCCAATATATGTAACCGTTTGGTGGTACAAACTATCTGTTAAGATATTAATTCACAGTGATTGAACAACGTGAGGAGATGTAAGCAGCTTATGTATTCATTCCATATCCTTCAACGCAGAAATTATAAATAAACTATTTTGTTAGATATTTTGTACTCCCAGGCTTTCACGCAATTAGTTGGTTCTCTATATTATTATTTAATTATAAATGTATTATTCCAGTACGTTAATTTACATATAACCAAATTTCATGCGATTTAGAAACATCGACTAATAAGTTTCCAGACAAGATTAGTAATTCCAGATTTTGATTAGCAAACACATGCAATGAAGATATTAATTTTCCTCTCATTTGCAACATTTCAAATAACACGCAGACAATATCAATATTTTTTGAAACATTTTATGCGACAACAAAACACTGGTTAATTCCAACCACTGGAGGTTCTTCCTAATAACCGAAACGGTTTTTAATTATCTGTGCCATTGTCATCACAAAGGGACACAAAAAAGCAGAAAACATGTTAATAAAAATGAAGATGGATAAGTCCGCATAGACACATTTAATAAACATGCATTGTATTGTAATCGAAAAATAAGACAAAGAATAATTTATGGATTATTTTTGCATATGAAGCAAAGGTCTTCAAGGATGTAGTTTTGCAATCAAATAATGTTTGTTAATCAAATGCGACATTCGCTTATTTAGAAAAAGCATATAATGACTTGCATTTTCTGTGTAATCCCAACGAATGTAAAGATACTTTATTGTGTCTTGTTTCTTTTTTTTATTGTATGACACAAATTTGAAATTAAAATGCATTGCTGGTTTGGAAAAATCATTGTCTTAGAAATGAGAGAATTTTTTTTTGCATGTTTTTAGCAGATAAAAGTCTTGCTGTTTCAACAATGTGAAATTAGTTTGTGGCGAAAATATTGATAACCTTATTTTAGGTTTAATTTATTATTTTTAAAAGCTTAATTTTAATTTCCAATGGCCTCCTGGGTAATCAAATAGAGTAAGTATATCATGGATTTTAAACATGGATCATATATCATGGATTTTTCTTTGTAAACACAAAGAAAATGAAATTTCACCAGAAATGAATAACACACTGAGAAAATTTAACCTGTTTCACTAATACTTATTTTATTCAAGTTTTATTTTTATAAAAGATAAAATAATTAAATCTTTTTAAGATTGATGATCGTTTTACAACGATTATTTGCTTTCTTTGGAAAAAACAAGTAATATAAAAAAAAAATAAAGTAAATTCCTTCTTTATTTTTACTATATTGCAGAAAGTCCTTTATAAATAATTTTCATTTATTTTTTTAAATTTATCTAGCGCCATCAATTTATAGATATATGAAACTTAAATCTAAAAAAAACTAAAATTGATTAATTAAATTTAATGAATTAATTCATATTTGAAAAAACTGTATTAACATCAAATGTCATCCACTACAAGTTCAAAAAAATGTATCTGAACTTGAGTGGCTAAATAAAAAGTATTTTATGAACGATTGAAAATTTAAACAAGATATATATAGGGAGAGTGTATGCTAATGGAAGGAATTGAATAAACAAAAAACTTATGTCAATGATAAAAATTTTGTAATATGGTGTAGCTTAATACCTTACAAAAGTGATCATTTTCAATTTATGATTAAATTGCTAAAACCTAAAGAATACTTTTAATACTTTTTTTTAAAAATACAGTAGACATTGCAGTCAGCGTGTTTTCATGAAATACGGTAATTTAAATTTTCTCAAAATGTCGGTGCGACATACTTTCTGCTCATAAAATTTAAATCCCAATAAAAGGGTGATCAAACTATTTGATGAATAATATTATGAATGGCAACGTTTTTAATAAATAGTCTCTGATTTGCAGGATATTGACGATATTAAATCTAAAAATACTAAAACTCTTTATTTATTCAACAACTATGTATTTACATCTTGTTTTCGACTTTTGTTTTATACTTGACTGCAATAAAATCACGAATATGGAATTAGCGGAAAAAACTTTTGCCAAAAGTCGAGCATCAAATAGAAATATTATCATATTGTGCAAAAGTAACTTATCTCCAAAAGCTGAGAGAGGCCTGACGGCTAATTGGCTAGTTCTCTTTCCTTTGGTCCCACAGGCTTCAGTTTCGAATCCAGCCGGAGGCATGGGTATTTGTTAGTGATTTGGAATCTACTTTAAACCGTAGGTCCTGATCTATTATGATTGTTGGGCGTAGTGTTGTCTAAAAAGAAAACATCTGTCTCGGAACTTGCCAGTAGACAGACGGTTTTGATCCATCATGGAGCTGTTGTGCCAATGAAGATTGGTTTGTCGCTCAACTGTCATTTCGTGCATACTTTAAGCTAATTAGACCAGGACCTACAGTTTAACGTGGATTCCAAACCACTAACAAACATCAATGCCACCACTATAGAATACTGCCAGTATTCGAACCTGAGCCTGTAATACTAACGGCCAGAGTGCTAGTAATTGGCCATCAGGCCATTCGCTAATGGAAGAAAAGAAGCCTACTCTAAATTCTTTGAGAATGAAACAAAATTACGAAACCTGAAAACTCTTTTATGATAAAATATTACATAGTTATGACTTAAAATCAAACACCAACTTTAAACTTCACATTTAAAATTAATAGAATCAGATTACAGGAAAATTAAAAATAAAAAAAACAGTGAATACATTTGAAACCATTCAACCCATTGCAATATTTCAAAGGTTTATTCAGCTAGCTTAAGGTTTAAAATGCAATTATATGTTATATTTACAATTTAATCAGTATTCAGTTACAATGATATGATTAACTCTGTTCAACAATTTATCCTCATGATAAAACCTAAATCTAATACACCATTTGGTGGTACAAACTATCTGTTAAGATAATAATTCGCAGTGATTGAACGACGTGAGGTTATGTAAGCTGCTTATGTATTCATTCCATATCCTACAACTCAGAAATTAAAATAAGCTGTTTTGTTAGATATTTTATTCTCCCAGTCGTTCACGCAATTAGCTGGTTTGCTATATTATTATTTAATTATAAATGCATTCTTCCAGTATATCCAGTATATAATCAAATTTCATGCTATTTAGAAACATCGACTAATAAGTTCCCAGACAAGATTAGCAATTCCACCTTTTGGTTAACAAACACACGCAATGAAAATATTAATTTCGCTCTCATTTGCAACATTTCAAATAACATTCCAAACAATGCCAATCTTATTTGAAATATTTTATGCAACCATAAAACACTGGTTAATTCCAAAACTGGAGGTTCTTCCTAATAACCGAAACGGTTTTTAATTATCTGTGCCATTGTCATCACAAAAGGCCAGAAAAACTATGCAGAAAACATGTTAATAAAAATTAAGATGGATAAGTCCGCATAGGCACATTTAATAAACAGGCATTGTATTGTAATCGAAAAATAAGACAAAGCATAATTTATGGATTCTTTTTGCATGTGAAGCAAAGGTCTCCAAGGATGCAGTTTTGCAATGACTTAATCAAATGCGACACTCGCTTATTTAGAAAAAGCGTACAATGACTTACATTTTCTGCGTAATAATAAAGAAGGTAAAAATAGTTTTTTGTGTCTTGTTACTTTTTTCATCGTATAATATGAATTTGAAATTAAAATGCATTACTGGTCTGGAAAAATCATTGTATTAAAAATTCTGCATTGTATTGAATTTTTCTTTTGTATGTTTTTAATAGATGAAAAGGCTTGCTGTTTCAATAATGTGGAATGAGTTTGTTTGTGGCAGAAAAATTGAAACAAGTAATTTTTAGCTTTCATTTATTATATTTTAAAAGCTTAATATTAGTATCCAGAAGTTTTCTGAGAAATCACATGGAGATATTACTGTGCAAATACTGTGCAATTAATTTGTACTGACTGCAATAGTTGAACGTATTTATAAACAGATAGAAAAATAAATTTCACCAAAAAGGATAATGACGAAATTTATCCTGCTTTTCCTAATGTTTTATTGTATTGAAGTCATATTCTTATAAATGATAAAATAATTTCATTTTTTAAGATAGATTATGGTTTGATAATTGTATATTTGCTTCCTTTAGAAAAAAACTGTTTAAGACATAAGTCCATAAAATTGTTTAAGAACGTTTTGAAGAATAATATTTTGAATGTCTAAACTTTTAATAATAGTCTCTGATTTGCAGGATATTTTCCGATTTTAAATCTAAAATTAATAATAATCTTAATTTATTTAGCAGCAATGTATTACAATGTGTTTTCGATTTTGTTTTAAATTTGGCTACAGGGAAATCACGAATATGGAAATAATGGCTAATTTAAACACAACTGATTAACTATAACTGATGATAACAATAGTTCATGTAACTTAAAGTTTAAAAATATCCTTTCGTATTTGCTTAATAAAATAAGGAATTAATGATACCGTATAAAGCATCCAGTTGATCAAAATAATTAATGATAAATAATCGAGAGGGATAAGCAAGGAGCTAAGCAAGGAGAGGTCGCAAAGACAAAAATTTCATTCATATTGCTCTATTTAATAACTTCATAATATACTTGTATTTAGCAACTCAATGTTGATGTTTTTTTACTCAGATATGTGTTCTTTGGCGAGTTCTTATAAAGATACAATTAATATTTATATACACCGGAAAGCCAAGAAACATTCTTGTAGCTAAACAAACAATGATAGGCACACTGCCAAGAATCAAATTTATTCAGCTATTCAATAGGAATAATTCAATTGGAATGTTATGTTTTCATGTCCAATTTGAGATGTTAATAACTTTTAATATAGCTTTAAACTAACTTTTTGATACATCATCGTGTAGAGCAGGAGTCTCCAAACCACGCCCCGCGACAGCGAATAGCTGATTGTTGCTGTAATAAGTTGGATAAAATAAACACAGAATGATAATAACTCGGTTTTATTGACTTGCTAGGTAAAGCTTAATGACAAGCATAATACGCGGAAAATTTAACTTAAGCATAAAAAGTAATTGAAATGAATCCCACTAACATTATAAACTAGTGAACATTCCACGGTTACCTTCGGTAGTTATACTTACCTATTCTCGCTTTTAACCACTAGATGTCGTCAAGCGTCACGGTCGCATCGATACACACAGTAGTAATTGTAGTAATTGAACTAGGGAATTTAACAAGCGTATGCTCGCTCAGAGCGCGTACTCGGCGACTAGTCTAAAAATTATCGGTAATGGCAGAAAAATTAAAACTGTTTTGGCCCTTGGTACTTACTGGAGTAAACAGTATGGCCCTAAAGCTGGAAAGTTTGGAGACCCCTGGTGTAGTGGAAGGTTGAAAATATTTTAGTGGGAAGAGGTGGGGAATCCGCACGCTATGTAGCTCAGAGTGGAAAGGGAGATCAGGTGTGAAATTTTTTTTTCTAATGCAGCTGGCAAACACTTAGACAGCTGTTTTGGGTACCTTAAGGCTCCTTTCCACCGAGGCAACAGGCGACGACGCGACATGCGGCAGACGAGAAAAATTTTTCGACCCTTTCACAGCGAAACACCAGAAATAGCATTACGCCTAGTGAAGTTCCGCTTCGAGTTGAAAGTTGGTCAATTCGGAGCGGTGCATTTCAAACCGGTTTCAGGCGAACATGATGAGCTTAGTGATAGGTCAAATCTTCACACTTAAACCCTGACGCCTCGGGGGAATGAGCCCTTAAGGCAAGCGCTGCACCGACGTTACTCACTTTTCATTACACAGAAAGCGCGTATATCTTGAAGATAAGCTACGGACGCGGAGTAACAATGCCCCCGCAACGCTCTACGATCATATTAGGCCTGGATATACGGTTTAAAATGGGATTCGAACCACTACAAACATTCATGGCACCGCCGGGACTCGACCCCGAAACCTGTGTTACCGAGCGCTAGAGAGCTAGCCACTCGGTCATTCAGGCCCTAGATTTGACATTGAATCCAGTACCACGAGTTTAGTTCCCACTGTTATATCATGAGATCCAGATATATTATATATGTTATCAAAGGCTCATTTGAAAGATCTCATTGAAATGTAATAAAATTCACAATGAAATAAAATTTATACGCGTAAAATCTTTGGTGAAATTTTATAATGTCGGTTTATAGGCAACGAAGGTGGGAAAAAAATTTGAGAAAACTTATTTCAGAAGGTAGAGGGACTCAAGACGAATCTTAAAAACTCAGAAAGTCATATGAAGACACGAGTAATGGACCAAAGATCGAAACGAGCCCTTTGTCAGCAATGGATCCGTTATCTTTGGCATCAATCATTATCATCGACTGCACCTTTTTCAGACACTTCAGTAAACTGCAGTGCACATTTTATGCAGCTCACTTCATAATTGTAGGTCTATTATGTATAGGTTAACATTAGAATATCGTTCGGTTTCAACAAATATCTATTCCATTCATTCATTCCATTCATTCTCCATTCATTCATTCCTGTGCTTTCTTATTTCATCCACTACCATTCATGCCTCTTCCTCGTCTACCAACAAAATCTCTTCACTGCGAATATTGTATTCACTTAACATCTGTTCCCTCAAAACATTACGGCAATGGCAAAGACCAGAGTACTGTGCTTCCTGAATTTCTTTCTGTGAAATAGACATGACTGAGTTCTCATCGATATTTTAATCAGCTACCAATAATAAATCCCAATTCTTAGTAGCCTACCTCTATAATTTGCTTAGGAAGAAGATTAGATGGAGCACGTGCTTAAAAAATTATATCAATGCGTAAAAAAACCAAATAAATTCAGTTTGAAAAGAGTAAATCTGTATTTTATCTCTGGCTTTCGGTGTCATAGGTTTCGGATTCGAGTGCATGGATGTTTGTAGTAGTTCGAAATCCACGGGCCTGAACGGCCGAGTTGCTAGCGCTGTGACGCTCGGTACCACAGTTTAGTGGTTTGGAATCCACTTTAAACTATAGGATCCGGTCTGTTAAGCCCTCGTGAGACAGAAGATGACCGTAGAGCGACAAACCAAACCAAACCAAATTGGAATCCACTTGAAACCGTAGGTCCCGTTCTAATATGACTGAACAGTGTAGGGATTACAATCCTACTCAGTAAAAAGAAAACATCCCCTGTCTAGAAATCTGCCAGTACGCAGATAGCCTTCGCCCACCCTGGAGCTGATGTGCCAATGATTATGAAGAAATATTTCATGAAAATATTTTATATTCTTTATGGTATTAATCTATCATAATAATAAAATAAGTATAAAAAAACTAATTTAAAAATTTTCATTAGTAAATATACAAATTGAAAAAGTTGATGCTAAGTTTAGATTTAACAAGTAATATAGAAAAAAAAATTTTAAATCAATTCTACTTTTCACTCTATTGCAGAAAGTCTTTTCTAAATAATTTTCGTTCATTTTTTTAAGTTTACCTGGCGCCCTCTATTGGTAGATATATGCAACTTAAATCTAAAAAAAAAACTAAAATTAATTAATTAAATTTAATAAGAGAATTAATATTTGGAAAAACTGCATTAACATACAGTGTCCTCCACTACAAGTTCAAAAAAATGTATTTGAACTCGAGTGGATGAATAAAAAGTATTTTATGAACGATTGAAAATTTGAACAAGATATATATAGGGAGAGTGTGAACTAATAGAAGGAAGTGAAAAAAAGAGGTGTATATCATAAATCGTAAGAAAATCATAATTTAAAATCAACATCAAGATTTCTAAATCAACATATTTAAGTTTTATAATAAAGAAATGTTCAGCCCTTTCTTCAACGTAACATTATGAATAACTTAATAATCCCATTTTCTGGAGAATTTATTGCTCTTTTATTCAGCGCAACAATTATTCTTTTCGGCGGCACGAAGAATGAGTCCCGAATCCTCCGGACTCACGAACAAAGAGTCCGGGAGCAAAACGCCAACAAATGCAGCCGCGGGAGCCCCCATCCATCTTCATGAGGGAGGTATGACAAAGCGACCCACGGATGGGAAGAAGGTGATTTGTTAAATTAAGACGCATCGGGTAATAAGACGGGACTTCTTTTGCACGACACGGAAGCATGCAGCGCTTCGAGCAGAAAGAGCATGGGGTTGTTGAAAGTGGAGTGTAAAGAAATATTTTACTCGTGGATATATTAATATATAAATAGTAATTATAAATGAAGATAAAGTTAATGTATATATTTGAGGAGATTGTTATTATTTTGTGAATGATAGATATTCGATGTGAGGTTTTTTTCTCGTTGGCAAAATATATCTTACCTGTAAAATGGAGAGTAGACATTCCTTTTGACAGTAACATAGTGGGCGCAAACCCTAGGAGTTGGCAAGTAATGTATTTTGCGAGAATTTTTAGAATAACTGTCACTACGACTGTCTTGTTCCTTTGTGGTGCTTCAGTTTTTCTGGTTAGTCGCAGCGTTCTGATAGTTCGAGAAATATTGATGAATCCATTCAAAAATTTATGCACTCTTCATTTATTTACAAACAATATTTACAAAGATATATAGGGTTGAAGGTAACAATTGAAAAGGCAAAAGCTAAACTGGAAGACAAAAGTTCTTTTGGAAATAAAACAGCTCATCTCCACAGCAACCAACAGCTCGTCTGCAAGGCGACAGCGCAACTGTGAATCGGTTCGAAGCGGTTTTTATAAGACTACCACGTGACGTTGTGTCGCGTGAGCTAAAGCATAAAAATTCCAACATTAACAACAAATTAATTGAGTATCGTGTTTGAAGAGTATGCAGAAAACTCTTAAATAATCGTATAATGTATTGAAGAAAGATACTTCAATCCGTTGCAAACTTCAATGGATGTATTTTATCTCAGAGCACTAATTGTACCACCCTCCCTCTGCCAGTAGTAATGAACTATTGTCTTTTGTTGCTCTACCTTCTGCATTATACCATTGAATTACGAGTGTAACATTTTGTTTTATTATCAGAGTATTTAATTATTATTTTATGTCAGAGTTATTAAATAATATATATATATATATATTTGTTATAAGATGCTGGAACTATAAAGCAAAAGGATATTAACTAGAATATATTTATAATTATTATCCTGTTAATGCTATAAAAAGTACTGTATTTCATAAACTATACAGAAAAATGTAGTTCTCGCCAGAGAGTGGAGGACTATCAGAGAGTCTGATATGATATGACTCAAAAAGGAAAACTTCCATCAAGAAGTGTGAAAAAAAAAATATTACCGCCTGTAGTTTTATTTCTAATCTATAGTTTGAGATCATTAAATAAAATTTCGATAGAATACTTTTAGTATGTTTTGATTTGTCTCCATAGATCAATTTTTGTACACTTTAGACTAATTAGACGGGAACCCACAGTTCAACTGGGACTTTAGGTACTAACCATACTTTGGATACATCCATGCGACCGTCAAAATTCGAACCTGAGGCACCACAGTGGGCCACTACATTTTGTATGAGAAACATGTTAAATGGTCTTAGAAAAGAATCAAACTTATTGTTTAATTTAAAGTTGAAAAAACAATTTAATATTAGATGTTAAAAGAAATTATTTCACAAATAACTATTTATTCCACTCACACTAAAATTTATTTTTGATTCTCATTCAAATAACGTACTACACTCGTTAAAAATGTTTCCTGTAATTTAAAAATAATTTCGTATCTCTTCAGCAAATCCTTTTTTAAATTCAAAATTCACGAAATAAAAAGAAAATATAATAATTCATAAATCTTAATCTAAGAACTTTTTATTATTATAATTACATATATGTCTAACAGACAGTGAATATGCCAACGGCCGTACCATGCTGAATATACCGGTTCTCGTTAGATCACCGAAGTCAAGTCATTTGAGGGGGTGGGAAAGGGGCGCCAGAGCCAAAAAGCTTAATCCCCATTGTCTAAAAAGTGCAAGAGAGATTTAAATGAATTATAATGAGGGATATAATACTAATAAATGAAGAGAGGGTAGGGGGAGGTATACTTACGTGACTTGATTTCGGGGTACCGGCGAGAACACGGATTTATTTGAAATAAAATGAGAGTTACAAAAGGGGCGATACAAAAAAGGTCATCCACGGATAGGTGGGCATAGCAATCACGCGCAGGGGATTTTATAAAGTAAAAAATACAAAAAATGACAATGATGAGCTGTACAAAATGAATGAGGGTGAAACGACACAAAAGTACAAAGTCGGCATCACCGAAGTCAAGCATCATCGGGCGCGGTCAGTTCTTGGGTGGGTGACCACCTGGGAACACCGCGTGCCGTTGGCAAATTTGGGACCTGAATGGCCGAGTGTCTAGCGCTCTGGCGCTCGGTGTCACAGGTTTCGGGTTCGAATACCGGCGGTGCCATGGATGTTTGTAGTGGTTCGGAATCCACTTTAAGCTGTAGGTCCCAGTCTCCTATGACTGTAAGAGTGTCACGGAGCAAAAGTCAGGCTTCTACCTACGGGTGCTCCATCACAACAGAAGCTGCTTCCTTCCCCTTCAATCATGAACACGTATGGGCTCGTGGGCTTGGCCAGCCAAGTGGGATAAGAAACAACAACAACACAAACAGTGAACAAATGCATAAACTGAAATTTCAATTTGCAAATTGCGTTGTACGGAAAATACGATGAGAGGTTTTTTCAGAGAACTAAATTTCCAGTTTCATTTCTCCATTATAACAGGATTTAATAAAATTGCTTAGTTTAAAATTGAAATCTCAGTTGAAAATATAGAAGCAGAAATTTTCAGTTTGAAAAGATTTAATTTATTTAAAATTTTAAATTTAATAGCTTTATTTCATTTGTTAGCTTAGTTACATATTATTTTGTAACAAAAGTAAACATTACTCTTTTAAAATACAAGAACACATACAAGATTATTAAAGCGAACTAATTTATAAATCTACCATTCATCTAAATATTATAAAATAACACAATTTCGAAATATTAACTTTATAATAACATCAATTATATTGTAATAATAGTTATAATATTCAAACCTTGTGAAATTATCTATTCAATCTTTAATCACAGTAATAGAATATTAAACAATGTTAGAATACTTATATATGGTAATTTCTATTAAATCTCTAATTTTCATTAGCACAGTTAGCCTAAATCAATAGTTACATTCATTAAAGGTTTTGTAATGTAATGATAAGGCTTCATTATCAACAATTACTGAATATACATTTATAATTTCAGATTATAAATTGAAACGAGTGTAACAAATATTTTTTTTTTTTTATTTAGTTTGAGTTCATTTATATATATATATATAATTGAATTAAATATTCTCTTCAATTAAATACCTTTATCATTTTATAAATGCTAATGTATTCCTTTGGTTATTAATAATTGAATTTGAGGAAGATTGTATTATTCTATGGGTAATTAGTTGCCTTTAATTATAAATGTTTATAAAAAAGTTATTATCATTGTTGTTGGCTCGCATCTTGATGGCCAATTGGCCAACGCTGTGGCCGTTGGTACGATAGACTTCAGATTCGAATCCTGGCTGTGGCATGGATAATTGTTAGGGATTCGGAATACAAGTTAAAGTGTAGGTTCCATTCTAATTAGCCGAAAGTGTTCACAAACTGTCCGTAAAGCGGCAAACCGGCTTCATACAATTCCGAATCACTAAAAATATCCATGGCACCGCCGGGACTCAACTCGAAACCTGTGGGTTCGAGCACCAGAGCGCTAATTCGGCCATCAGGCCTCATAAAATAATTCACACACTAATGCGTTTCCTCCTATGTATGAAGCCAACCGACCTTCCCACTCACAGTTCTTCCAGAAGTAAAGTTTTGCAGCAGCATGTAATATAAAAGTCATGTTCACGTTGTCCTCTTTGATACTAGCAAAATAATATTCTTCATACAGTAGAGCTGTGGAGGATAAATGTTGGATGAGCGCGCAGCGTTGAACTGATTGTTTGAGAAGTAACGGTTGTTTGTTTTATGTTGAAGGTAACGAAACAAGCCCCTATGAAAAGACCTTGGGCAGGACTATTTCCTAGGTGTGAAGCACCTTTCGGATGGATCTACTAGAACCGAGACTACTCGTTTCATAAAATAGTGACTGTATCGTAAGCTATCAGACGAACAGAAATTTTTCTTCTTGCCCGCTCATTAACTGTCGCCATAAAATATAATTTATTAAACAAAAACTGTTGAACGTCATTATTAAATAGTTCGAATACTCTGAAGTTTTCTTTTAAATAACAGTTAAAAATAATTTTAGATTTTGAAATGCTTTGTAAAATGTACAGCAAATACTAATGCTTGATAATAAAGAATTCAGTTGCACTTGCATTAAAATCTTTATAAAACTACACTTAAGCACTTATGCAGTAAAATAAATATGTGAGAATGTAGTAGTTTAAAGGGCATTAATAGATTGTAGAGTTCTGAGTAATGCTTGCAAAACAGTATTCAAAAAGGATTGGAAAAAAAGTTATAAGCGATCGCTTTACTTCAATTCAACTGAATTCTTTTTTTAGAACAATTTGCCGTTTACATGGAATTTTAAAAGTTCTTTTAAACTTTACTTTAATAAAAGGGTTTTATACTTCGACTAAAATAACTTACCATTACAAGAAAATCAAATTGAATTTCAAAAATATTTTTTTCCTGAGAAATAAGTTTGTCTTCCAATATAAAAAGGAACCAAACGCATAAGCTATTTGATTGTAACAAAAAAAAAATTTCAAATATTAAATTGGTTAACTGAAAGAAACGTGGGTCTTTTTAAACATATATCTATAATTTAATAAATTTATAAACAACTCGAAATAAATTCAATTAATAATTTAGATCTCATTTTAAATTTTTCGAGGAAACTTAATTTGTTACGTAGTATATTTTGATTGAATAGGTTTCTGCAAATATTTGTGCATGTGCGTGATGTTTCCAGAAAGAATTCTTTTAATTTAAAACGATGTAATTTCGAAACAAATGGATATCGAAGATATGCCTATTATTAGCATCACGTAATGCCAAATTCATGTAATATCCAAGTCATATAACATCATGTAATATCCAAGTCATATAACATCATGTAATATCCAAGTCATATAACATCATGTAATATCCAAGTCATATAACATCATGTAATATCAAGTCATATAACATCATGTAATATCCAAGTCATATAACATAATGTAATATCCAAGTCATATAACATCATGTAATATCCAAGTCATATAACATCATGTAATATCAAAGTCATGTTCACGCTGTCCTCATTGATTCTAGCAAACTGAGCCATAATATCCTTCATACAATTGAGCTATGGAGGATAAATGTTGGATGAGCACGCAGCGTTGAACTAATTGTGTGAGAGGTAACGATTGTTTGTTTCATATTGAAGGGAACGAAACAAGCTCATCTGATAAGGCGAAAGAGACAGCACCCGAATGCTCAATTGGCTAGCGCTCTGGTCTTTGGTACTACAGGTGTGAATGAGAATTCTACATATATCATCCATGCAGTTATTTGTTCGAAATAGGATGGTACCAGCAATCAATACTCTCAGGTGGTTTAGTAGTCAGCACATTTATATATCTCATGGTAGTTTAAACAACAAGACTCCAAAATAAGAGCTATAAAAAGTTAGGGATTGATACAGCATGTTTAAGGGTCGATATAACAACGCAAGGGTTCAGTTACAACTTTGATAGAGAGCAATATAAAAATGTTAGAGGGCAATAATAATATACGTTTTCGAAGTACAATAAACTGTTTTCAACGTCAGCCCGAAGCCTGCATTAGGTATAGCGACTTCGATGCCTTTCTCCAAATATTGTTATTTTCTAAATTGTTATTCTGGTTTGTTTGTTTATAATTGTTAATTTATTCCTTTTTTGTGAAAGTTGTTCAATAGTATTCAACAATGAAACGCTAAATTTCCACTTAGAGAATGGAATGTATATAATTCAATTCCTGTTCTATAAAATGAATTGAGAATCAATGACAAAGTATGAATCCTATTCATACGGCTGACTTACTTTTATGGGCCTGAATGGCAGAGTGGCTAGCGCTCTATCGCTCGGTACCACAGGTTTCGGTTTTGAGTCCCGACGGTGCCAGGGATATTTGTAGTGTTTCGGAATCCACTTTAAAATGTAGGTCTCAGTCTAACATGACTGTAGAGCGTTGGGCGTAAGGTTGACAACCTTACCGCGTAAAAAGAAGGCATCTCATGTTTTGAAATCTGCTACTAGGCAGACAGCCTTGGCCCACCATGGGTTGTTGCGCCAATCATGATAATGACTTACTGTTATACGAGTACAATTATTCACTCATATCAAAGCAGAGACACATTTTGGCACCCATCATATTTGTGTCACCTCTTGTTGAAAGACAACATATATTGACAAGTAGTAAAAATGGCGTCGTTTTGAAACGTGCGTTAACCGAATTTAAATCAGTACTGCTGGTTGAGAATATATCAGAATCAGTGGAACATGAATTTAATTATATATCCATCTGTAATACAAGCATGTGCTTTCTTCATTTATTGAAAAACAACTAATAAATTGATACGTGCATCAACTTTTCGATCTTGCTATACTTATTCAAATATAAACTGACTCATATTTATTACAAAGAAATGTTCCCCGGTATTTTTGGGGAAAATATTTTCCTTAGAAGAGAATACAGCTGTAACCTTAACCCTAAAGTAGTACATCTAAGCCATGAATAGTTCAGACGTGTATGCAGACAAAAAACACCACACTTATCTTGAAATGGGCGTTGGTTAAGTTGGAAAATTGTAGCTCCAGCTCCGACAGCAAAATAAATTCTTCGTTACCAGAAAAACTCTTTCAGCCACAGAATCACGAAAGAAGAGGCGTTTTATGAAAGGGCATACATTACAGTACCATTTCTCGAATAAATCTTGCAGGCCTCTTTTCCTCTTGACGGGCCCATGACTGGAAGACAGAACTTTGCGAGAGGTTTCGGAAATTTCCCAGATGTTTCCCCGTAATGAAGACTGCCGAAAATGAGCTGCAGGTGCGATACAATTCCACATTCTGACCCATCTATCATTTGGCTCCTGATCTTTCAGCGAAAAACTGTTCTTTTATTCAGGAGCGGATTGCCTCTTTCCGTGTTCGCTCTCTTTCGCACCAGGTTTTTTTAAAGATTTCTGCGAGAGAAATGTGCATAATGCTGTCGAAGAGAACAAAAGGAAGATTTTCTTTTGTTCTTTGGGTTTGGAATGATTTTTCTTAACGATGAGGTAATTTATATCCTAGAAGGGTAAAAAACAGCTATTCGATATTTTTCAGTGGATCGCAGAATGCATTGATCAGAACTGTAGTTAATTTTTTTTCTTATATGGTAGAAAACATTTCAATGAATTACGGTTACCAACAAACTATTTGACTTTATTTCTTTACGAAATAAAAAAATTCATAGAAATTCCCTATTTCCATAATTTAAGGCAGAAATGGATAATTTTATAAGTAAGTCAAGTTGGTCTTGAAGATAAATACAATTGATACACATTATTACAATAAATTCTACTATCATCTAGTTCAAAAAGACCTAATATAAAATTTACGAAATATCGGACTACTTAAACAGATTATAAAAAAAAAAAAATATAACAAATGAATTTCAACTCAAAGTAGAATGAATAATCCGAAGCAACAAATGCAATCACTGTTTATATCCCACGTACAATTTTATGTTATTCTTCAATCTGTTTTAGATCTGCATATGAATTAAATAATTATTTGTTGTACATAACGAATATTAGTGAAAGTTTGGTTTGTCGCTCTCCGAACATTTTTTTGCACACTGGACTTGGATGTATATATATGAGAACTCTTCAATTACATAGTTTGATCATTATATTAATTTTAATTTATTTGTGTAGTCATTAATAATAGAAATTGAGGAAAATTGTAACACTATAGGGGTTATTCTTTGCTCTAACTATAAATAATTAAAAAATTATTTACACAGACTTATTTCTTTTCGTCCAACGTGAATCCAACCGGCGTTGTCACTCCTTCAATAAGTATACGAAGTGAATACCTTCGACGTATTTCTATGCGAAGAGGTAAAATCATATAGTATCATGTATTGTCAATGTTATGTAACCTCATTTAATGTCAAAGTCATGACCTCGCTGTCCTCTTTGATTCTTGAACTATAATATCCTTCATACAATTGAGCTACGAAGGAATAAAGTTTGGACGAGCGCGCAGCGTTGAATTAATTGCTTGAGTGGTAACTATTATTTGTTTCACGTTGAAGGTTTTGAAATGTGTTGTAAAATTTGCAGCAGATACTAATGCTTAATAATAAAGAATTCAGATAAGGCCTAGAGAGACAGAGCCCTTTCTCCATTGTGAATCGACTTTCGAATGGATCTACCTAAACGGAAACTACTGCTTAATTAAAGTAGTGACTGCATCGCAAGCTATCAGAGGAACAGAAATTTTTTCTTCTTGCCCATTCGCTAATTTTTGTCATATATAATTAAAGAGAAAGAGTTCAAACATCATTATGAATCAATTCGGAAAATCTCTTTTAAGTAGCAATTAAAGGATAATTTTAGGTTTTGAAATGCGTTGCAAAATTTGCAGCAGATACTAATGCTTAATAATAAAGAATTCAGTCTCATAAGCATTAAAACAAACCCGTTGGATAAGGCTTAGAGAGACAGAGCCCTTTCTCCATTGTGAATCGACTTTCGAATGGATCTACCTAAACGGAAACTACTGCTTAATTAAAGTAGTGACTGCATCGCAAGCTATCAGAGGAACAGAAATTTTTCTTCTTGCCCATTCGCTAATTGTTGTTAAATATAATTAATTAGAGAGAAAGAGTTCAAACATCATTATGAATCAATTCGGAAAATCTCCTTTAAGTAGCAATTAAAGGATAATTTTAGGTTTTGAAATGCGTTGCAAAATTTGCAGCAGATACTAATGCTTAATAATAAAGAATTCAGTTTCATAAGCATTAAAACAAACCCGTTGGATAAGGCTTAGAGAGACAGAGCCCTTTCTCCATTGTGAATCGACTTTCGAATGGATGTACCTAAACGGAAACTACTGCTTAATTAAAGTAGTGACTGCATCGCAAGCTACCAGAGGAACAGAAATTTTTTCTTCTTGCCCATTCGCTAATTTTTGTCAAATATAATTAATTGAAGAGAAACAGTTCGAACATCATTATGAATCAATAATCGTTGCAAAATTTGCTACTAATTTAATAATAAAGTTTAAAGGATAAATTTTAGGTTTTGAATTAAAGCGTTGCAAAATTTTTTCTTCTTGCCCATTCGCAGAAATATAATTAATGCAAACATCATTATGAATAATTCGGAAAATCTCTTTTAAGATAATTTTAGGTTTTGAAATGCGTTGCAAAATTTGCAGCAGATACTAATGCTTAATTAAAGAATTCAGTTTCATAAGCATTAAAACAAACCCGTTGGATAAGGCTTAGAGAGACAGAGCCCTTTCCCCATTGTGAATCGACTTTCGAATGGATCTACCTAAACGGAAACTACTGCTTAATTAAAAAGTAGTGACTGCAAAGCTAAGGAGGAACAGAAATTTTTCTTCTTGCCCATTCGCTAATTAAATATAATTAATTAGAGAAAGAGTTCAAACATCATTATGAATCAATTCGCCCTCTTTTAAGTAGCAATTAAAGGATAATTTTAGGTTTTGAAATGCGTTGCAAAATTTGCAGCAGATACTAATGCTTAATAATAAAGAATTCAGTTTCATAAAGAGAGACAGAGCCCTTTCTCCATTGTGAATCGACTTTCGAATGGATCTACCTAAACGGACTATTAATTAAAGTAGTGACTGCATCGCAAGCTATCAGAGGAACAGAAATTTTCTTCTTGCCCAAATTGTTGTTAAATATAATTAATTAGAGAGAAAGAGTTCAAACATCATTATGAATCAATTCGGAAAATCTCTTTAAGTAGCAATTAAAGGATAATTTTAGGTTTTGAAATGCGTTGCAAAAATTTGCAGCAGATACTAATGCTTAATAATAAAGAATTCAGTTTCATAAGCATTAAAACAAACCCGTTGGATAAGGCTTAGAGAGACAGAGCCCTTTCTCCATTGTGAATCGACTTTCGAATGGATCTACCTAAACGGAAACTACTGCTTAATTAAAGTAGTGACTGCATCGCAAGCTATCAGAGGAACAGAAATTTTTCTTCTTGCCCATTCGCTAATTGTTGTTAAATATAATTAATTAGAGAGAAAGAGTTCAAACATCATTATGAATCAATTCGGAAAATCTCAATTTTAGGTTTTGAAATGCGTTGCAAAATTTGCAGCAGATAATAAAAATGCTTAATAATAAAGAAATCGACTTTCGAATGGATGTACAAACGGAAACTACTCTAAGCATTAAGCTACAAACCTTTTCGTTAAAGGATAATTTTAGAGAGACAGAGCCCTTTCCCCATTGTGAATCGACTTTCGAATGGATGTACCTAAACGGAAACTACTGCTTAATTAAAGTAGTGACTGCATCGGACCAGAGGAACAGAAATTTTTCTTCTTTCGCTAATTGTTGTTAAATATAATTAATTAGAGAGAAAGAGTTCCATTTGAAATGCGTTGCAAAATTTGCAGCAGATACTAATGCTTAATAATAAAGAATTCAGTTGAACATACATTAAAATCTTTATAAAACTATCAAGCACTTATGTAACAAAAACAATACATATTTGAGAATGTGTTAGTTTAAAAAGTATTAATAGATTGTAAAGTTCTGAATTAATGGTTGTAAAACAAGACTCAAATAAGATTGGAAAAAAATTTATGAACTATCGCAGCTGAATTCTTTTCCGGGAACAATTTGTCGTTTACATGGAATTTTTAAAAAAAAATTTAACTTTACTTTACTAAAAGGGTTTTTATACTTTCGACTAAAATAACTTACCATTACAAGAGTGTCAAATTCAATTTCGAAAACTTTTTTGTTGAGAAATAAGATTAAGTCTTCCAATATAAAACGCATAAGGTATTTGATTTAACGATACAATAAGTAACTACAAACATTTTCAAATATTAAACTGGTTTGCAGGGGAAATGCAGGTCTTTTAAACACATTTTTGTAACTTAATAAATTTATAAACAACTCGAAATAAATTCACTTAATAATTTATATCTTGGTTTAAATTAATTTTTTCGAGGGAAAAATTAATGATGAAATTTATTTGTTACGTAATATAATTTGATTGAAATTGTTTTTTTAAACATGTGGCCTGTTGTTTTCATAAATTTACGTATATAAAATTTTATGAATTAAAGGATTACAGTTCCACTGGGTTGTTGAAGAATTGGTGCACCCTTTCTGGCAACATAATCCACAGCATCATTACCAGGGACTCCACAGTGGGATGGAATCCACTGGAAGATAAAATTATCTACTCGTGCTTTTAGCTGGTAAATTGAAGATCATCATTCAAGGACTCTGATGTCAGTTAAATTAATTATCAATTTTTTCAAATTAAACTCTTAGAGAAAATCAAGGATGATTGAAAAGAATTCAGTCACTGGCCACGAAAAGAAGCAATGGCTAACTTCAGGCTTAGAACAGGACACAACTGCTTGGTCGAACATCTAAGCAGAAAAGGCATATTAACCATTAGCCTATGTACTATCTGTAAAACAGACTCTATGAATTAGCAGAACTTACTCTTCTGTCTAGGCTTTGACTTAACGTCATAAAATAGAGGAGTTGTTTGCGTGTCAAACATCTCAGCAGAAAAGGCATATTAGCCATTAGCCTATGTACTATCTGTAAAACAGACTCTATGAATTAGCAGAACTTACTCTTCTGTTTAGGCTTTGACTTAACGTCATAAAATAGAGGAGTTGTTTGCGTGTCAAACATCTCAGCAGAAAAGGCATATTAGCCATTAGCCTATGTACTATCTGTAAAACAGACTCTATGAATTAGCAGAATTTACTCTTCTGTCTAGGCTTTGACTTAACGTCATAAAATAGAGGAGTTGTTTGCGTGTCAAACATCTCAGCAGAAAAGGCATATTAGCCATTAGCCTATGTACTATCTGTAAAACAGACTCTATGAATTAGCAGAATTTACTCTTCTGTCTAGGCTTTGACTTAACGTCATAAAATAGAGGAGTTGTTTGCGTGTCAAACATCTCAGCAGAAAAGGCATATTAGCCATTAGCCTATGTACTATCTGTAAAACAGACTCTATGAATTAGCAGAACTTACTCTTCTGTTTAGGCTTTGACTTAACGTCATAAAATAGAGGAGTTGTTTGCGTGTCAAACATCTCAGCAGAAAAGGCATATTAGCCATTAGCCTATGTACTATCTGTAAAACAGACTCTATGAATTAGCAGAATTTACTCTTCTGTCTAGGCTTTGACTTAACGTCATAAAATAGAGGAGTTGTTTGCGTGTCAAACATCTCAGCAGAAAAGGCATATTAGCCATTAGCCTATGTACTATCTGTAAAACAGACTCTATGAATTAGCAGAATTTACTCTTCTGTCTAGGCTTTGACTTAACGTTATAAAATAGAGGAGTTGTTTGCGTGTTAGGATACATAAAAGTTGTTGTGCAAGGAGTATACAAGGAGGAGTATACAATACATACAAGGAGTTGTTTGCGTGTTAGGATTATAAAATTAAGGATACATAAAAGTTTAAAAGGAGAAGTAAATGTGTGCTCATGACATGAGATCGCTGGCCAACCGTATTGGTTGGCCAGCGATCTCATGTCATGAGCACACATTTACTTCTCCTTTTAAACTTTTATGTATCCTTAATTTTTAGGGTTTTAATTGTGTAATTTTTAAGTGTTTTTAATGTTTTGATAGTGTCAAGTTTTAGTTCTAATGACAATTTTTTGTGTTCTTAATATTTTGGTAATGTGTAATTATGATTTAATTGTTGTATTGTTCTATGGTGAATGGCCTGATGTAAATGGATTGAGTTCCCTTTTTGCCATATGAAACAACTACAACAACTGTTATCAAAGTTGAAAAAAATGTAATGTTTTCTATTTATCATCTTAATTGGTATCTAACAAGCACAATATATTATATTATATATTTAAACTTCCTAAATAAAATGTTGAAGAAAGAATACATTTGATAAATTTGTAATTCCACACTGTCTCCAAACTCTTCACTAATATTAGTTATGTATAACTAATGTTTATTTAACTTATATACAGATCGCAACAGATCAAAAAAATAATATTAATTGTATGTGTGATTTAAACAATGATTGCATTTGTAACTTCGAATTAATTATTATTTTTTTAATTTAAATTCATTCGTTGGTGATATAAGATTTTTTTTTATAATTTATGTAAATAGTCCAATATGTCATTAATTTTATATTAGCTCTTTGTTTGCTAGAAGATAGTAGTACTTATAGCCATTGTAGTTCATTTAAACAGCAACTTGATTTACTTTTTTAATTATCTACTTCCGCTTTAAATTATGGAGTGAAATTGTACCAATTTTTTATTTCACAAATAAATAATGTCAAATAGTTCGTTGGTATCCGTAATTCATTCAAATGTTCTCTACAACATAAGAAAAAAAAATATTTAAATACAGTAAAAAATATCGTATGGAGGTTTTTTTTTTTTTTTTTTACTTGAAGGATGTAAATTACATCATCGTTAAGAAACACCATTCCAAGCCCAAAAAAACCAAAGAATCGAATCTTTTTTTTGTTCTCTTCGACAGCATTATGCAGATTTCTCTCGGAGAAATCTTTTTGAAAAAAAACCTGGTGCGAAAGAGAGCGAACACGGAAAGATGCAATCCGCTCATGAATAAAAGAACAGTTTTTCTCTGAGAGATCAAGAGCCGAATGATAGATGGGTCGGAATGGGGAATTGTATCCCACCTGCAGCTCATTTTCGGCAGTCTTCATTATGGGGAAACATCTGGGAAATGTCCGAAACCTCTTACAAAGTTCCGCCTTCCAGCCATGGGCCCGTCAAGTGGAAAAGAGGCCCTTGCAAGATTTATTCGGGAAACGATACTGCAGTACATGCCTTTTCATGAAACGCCTTTCCATACGTGATTCTGTGGCTGAGAGAGTTTTTCTGGTAATGAAGAATTTTGCTTTCGGAGCTGGAGCTACAATTTTCCAACTTAACCAACGCCCACTTTAAGATGAGTGTGGTGCTTTTTTGTCTGCAAGCACATCTAAACTAACCATGGCTTCGATGCGCTACTTAAGATTAAAGTTATAGTCAACTGTATTCTCGTCTATAGAAAATATTTTTATCAAAAATATTTCGGAACATTTTTTTGTTTTTTTTCTATGTCAATTAACACGGCAAGATGCAAAAGTTGATGCCAGCATGAATTTATTAATAATTTTTTAACAAACGAAAGCGCATTTTTGTATTGCAGATGGGCATATAGTTAAATGGCGTTGATGCATCCATGGATGGATTGCATAATGTTCCACTGGTGCTGGTACATATTCAGCCAGCAGCACTGAGTTAAAATTTGCCAGAGCACGTGTCAAAACGATGCCATTTTTTCCCGACATGACACAATAGGTTGTCTTACAAATGTAGGTTATACAAGCGCGTTGGTTGCCAAAATGTGTCTCCGCGTTGTTTTGGTAGCCTGATGCCCAATTTTCTAGCACTCTGACCTTTGGTACCACCGTCTTCACGTTCGAATCCTGGCGGTGGCATGGATGTCTGCTTATCCCTAGTGTGTATAAAATGACCGTAGATCGACAAATCAAACTAAACCAAACTCATAGTGTCTCCAAAATTTTCATAGATATCCTCTATGCATAACTAATGATTATTTAATTCAACTTCAGATCTAAACAGATCGAAAAATATCACAAAATTATATATGTGTTTTAAACAACGGTTGTAATTGTTGCTTCGAATTATTTATTCTGCTTTAAGTTTACATTCACTTAATGGTGTTTTAATTTTTTTTTTTTTAAATTTATAAGAATAGTCCAATATTTGATAAACATTGACGAATTTTTTATATTAATAAATATTATGAATATTTTTTATGTTAGCTGTAATATTTCACCAGATGATGGCAGTATATTTACTAATTTATGTATCAATAATATTTAACTTGAACTTGCAAAATTATCTATTTCTGTTTTAAATTATAGAAATAGTGAATTTTTACGAATTTTTTATTTCGTAAATAAATAATGTCAAATAGTTTGTTGGTAGCCGTAATTAATTCAACCATTTCTACCATATAAGAAAAAAAATTATTTAACTACAGTTCTGATGGATGCATTCTGTGATCCACTGAAAAATATCGAATGGCGGTTTTTTTTTTTTTTTTTTTTTTTTACTTTAGGGATATAAATTACCTCGTCGTTAAGAAAAATTATTCCAAGCCCAGAGAACAAAAGAATCGAATCTTATTTTTGTTCTCTTCGACAGCATTATGCAGAATTCTCTGAGAGAAATCTTTTTTAAAAAAACCTGGTGCGAGAGAGAGCGAACAGGAAAAGATGCAATCCGCTCATGAATAAAAGAACAGTTTTTCGCTGAAAGATCAGGAGTCAAATGATAGATGGGTCACAATGTGGAATTGTATCGCACCTGCAGCTCATTTTCGGCAGTCTTCATTATGGGGAAGCATCTGGGAAATTTCCGAAACCTCTCGCAAAGTTCTGTCTTCCAGTCATGGGCCCGTCAAGAGGAACAGAGGCCCTTGCAAGATGTATATGGGAAGTGGTACTGCAATGCATGCCTTTTCATGAAACATCTCCCCATACGTAATTCTGTGGCTGAGAGAGTTTTTCTGGTAACGAAGAATTTTGCTTTCGGAGCTGAAGCTGCAATTTCCAACTTCACCAACGCCCATTTCAAGATATGTGGGGTGGAAAAGGAAAATAAGGAAGGTATTTTGTGCTAAGGAAACCGTTTTTATCAAAAAGTATTGTGGAACATTTCTTTGTAATAAATATATGTCAGTTTTTATTTAAATAAATACAGCAAAATTCAATAGTTTATACCCGCATAAATTTATTACTAACTTTTTAACAAATGAAGTCCATGTTTTGTATTGCAGATGAGCAACAACAATAAACAACAGCAATAAGTATTATTTTGCTGAGTTGAAAAAAACATTTAATTTTTTGTATTTATTATCATAATTTGTACCCACAGAGCACGATATATTCTATTATTATTATTATTATTATTATTACTATTATTATTAGTATTAAAGTGTATTCTATTCTATTCCATTTAAACTCCCGAAATAAAATAGTGGATTAAAAATATTTTATACATTTTTTAAATCGCATACTGCCTCCAAAACTTTTACTAATATTCATTATGGATAATAAAGATTATTTAATTCATATGTAGATCTAAACCGAATAATAACATAAAATTGTATGTATGATATAAACAACGGTTGTATTTGTTGCTTCGAATTATTTGTTCTACAAGGTGATTATAATTAAAGGCCCACTTTCAAAACTGCTATAAAGAAAGAACCACTCATCACAATGAGTTCAAATTTAAGCTGAAAATACTTGAACAAGGGGGAATCGATGTGGAATCAAAAATAAATTTATAAAAACAATTCCACTAATTTTTCCCATCCAATTTGGTATGACCTTGCCGTGGTGGATGGGCTTTCCACTAATAGTGTCACAACTGTTGAACGACTTGAAAGTCAATTTTTTATTCAAAGAACCGAAACAATCAAACATATTCAACACTGCAGTTGATTTACTGTGCAACTC
This sequence comes from Caerostris darwini, assembly GCA_021605075.1. Classification (NCBI taxonomy): domain Eukaryota; kingdom Metazoa; phylum Arthropoda; class Arachnida; order Araneae; family Araneidae; genus Caerostris; species Caerostris darwini. Next base: position 7,525 of record BPLQ01012383.1, on the reverse strand, counting down.
TTGCCAAATACACTCAAGAGCCAAAACATTATGACCACCTGTCAATAACGAGTTGGCCCACCTTTGGCGCACAACACAGCTTCAACCCGCCTTGACATGGACAAGTCTTTGGTAGATGGCCAGACAGATTGTACCAGATGTTTCAGCAACGGTCACGCAAATCCGAGATATTGCGAATTGGTGGTCTTTGAACTCTGAGCTGCCGTCCCAGGACATCCCAAATGTCTTCTATCGGATTGAGTTCCGTTGAGTTAGGCGGCGAGGACATTAACTGTAATTCAGCATCATGTTCCTGGAACCAATCCAACACAATTTTAGCCTTGTGACAAGGGGCGTTGTCCTGTTGGAACATTCCATTTCCAGCTGGAAAAACAGAGGCCATGTAAGGGTGCAACTGGTCCGCAATGATGTTCAGATACCCTGTAGCATTCATGATCTGCTCTACCACAACCACGGGTCCCAGAGTCGTCCAAGAGAACGTCCCCCAAAGCATAATACCGCCACTACCGGCCTGTGTATGACCTACTGTACATTGAGGGAGCAACTGTTCGCCTGGAAGACACGGCCATCAGCGTTATGAATGACAAACCGTGATTCATCCGACCAGGTAACTCTCTCCCACTGATCCATGGACCAGTCACGATGTTCCCGGGCCCGGCGCAGTTGGCGATGACGCTTGGTCAGCAAAGGCACACGAGTGGGACGTTTGCTGCATAGCCCCATATCCAAGAGTGTCCGCTGAACAGTGTGCTCCGATACTATTCTACTTGGCCCTGCATTGTATTGGGCTGTCAGCTGAGCCACTGTCTGGCTCCGGTTTTGCTTCTGTCACTGTCACTGTCCGGTGTCACTGTCATTCATCCACTTTGCATAGGTACTAACAACTGTAGATCGCGAACAACCCACGAGTCGTGTAGTTTCGGTAATACCTGTTCCGCGCCTTCGAGCCATTACAATCTGCCCTCTATCAAAGTCGCTTAGATCTACAGCCTTTCCCATCACACACAGAAGTAAATGAAAGAATGATTCTTCAGACTCTCCAGCAGCAGTTAAATACGACTTCCACCTGATCACGTGCCTTCTACGTCATCCAGGCGAGTTCATTGCAAAATGCAGTGGTGGTCGTAATGTTTTGGCTCTTGAGTATAAGTAGTAATTTCGATTCAAAATATCCCTGTCATTCGATATTACTTTCTTAATGCAATTTACAGAGCCATGTATTAATACACTTTGGAACTCCGTTTTGATGCCGTATCGTTTCTCCTTTCTTCAAGTATTTTCAGTTCATATTTGAAATCATTGTATCGAGCGGTTCTTTTCTTACAGCTTTTGGAAAATGGGACTATAATCACCCTGTACTTTGAATTTAAATTCACTTGTTAGTGTTATAAATTTTTTTTTCTTATAATTTATATAAATTGTTCAATATTGCGTTCATTTTACATTAACTTTTTTTCCTAGATGATAGTAGTATTTATTGTAATAGTATGTATCAATTTTATTTTACTTCAACAACAACTTGATTTACTTTTAAAATTATCCATTTCTGCTTAAATTATGGAATGAATTTCTGCGAATTTTTTATTTCGTAAATAAATAATGGCAAATAGTTTGTTGGTAACCGTAATTCATTCAAATTTTTTCTACCAGATCAGAAAAAAAAAATATTTAACTACTGTTCTGATGGATGCATTCTGCGATCAAGGCCCTACTACTGAAAAATATCGAATGGTGTTTTTTTTTTACTTCAGGGATATAAATTACCTCACCGTTAAGAAAAATCATTCCAAGACCAAAGAACAAAATAATCGAATCTTCTTTTTGTTCTCTTCGACGGCATTATGCAGATTTCTCTCAGAGAAATATTTAAAAAAAAAACCTGGTGCGAAAGAGAGCGAACACGGAAAGATGCAATCCGCTCATGAATAAAGAACAGTTTTTTGCTGAGAGATCAAGAGCCAAATGATGGATGGGTCGAAATGTGGAATTGTATAGCACCTGCAGCTCATTTTCGGCAGTCTTCATTATGGGGAATCATCTGGAAAATTTCCGAAACCTCTCGCAAAGTTCTGTCTTCCAGTCATGGGGCCGTCAAGAGGAACAGAGGCCCTTGCAAGATTTATTCGGGAAATGGTACTACAATGCACGCCTTCTCATGAAACGCCTCCTCATTCGTGATTCTGTGGCTGTGGGGGGATTTTTTTCTGGTAACGAAGAATTTTGCTTTCGGAGCTGGAGCTACAATTTTCCAACTTAACCAACGGCCATTTTAAGATAAGTGTGGTGTTTTTTGTCTGCAAGCACGTCTGAACTATTCATGTCTGAGATATGCTACTTAAGGTTAAGGTTATAATCAACTGCTTTCTGTTCTAAGGAAAATATTTTTATCAGAAATGTTGTGAAGCATTTTTTTTTTGTAATAAATATCTGGCAGTTTAAATTTCATTAAGTTTAGCAAGATTCAACAGATAATGCACATATCAATTTATTAATTGCTTTTTAACAAATGAAAAAAGCACATGTAAGTATTACAGATGGACATATAGTTAAATTCATGCTCTGATGTTGCTGCTATATATTCAACAAGCAGCAGTGAATTAAATTCCGTTAATGCAGGTTTCGAAATGACGCCATTTTTTCCAACTTGTCACAATAGGTTGTCTTAAAATAATAGGTTACACAAGTGCGATTGATGCCAAAATGACCGTAGAGCGACAAACCAAATCAGAAGTGTCTGATGGTAGCATGAATAGGGCTCTGGTGTTTGGGGCCACAGGTTTCGTGTTCGACTCCTGACTGTGGCATGCATGTTTATTAGTTGTTCGAAATCCATGTTACACTGTAGGTACCGGCCTAATTAGCCTAAAGTGGGCGAAAAAAAATATCGTAGAGTGACACACGAAACCAAAACTTTCACTTATATTCGTTGTGTATAACGAATATTTATTTAATTCATATGCAGATCTGAAACAGAGTGAAGGATAACATAAAATTGTAAGTGTGAGTTAAAATATGGTTGAATATGATGATGTTATTATATTTTTAATAATTTATATAAATAATGTAATATTTCGTTAATTTTATATTAGTTCTTTTAACTAGATATTTATTGTAATTGTGTCTATCTTCAATAGCAACTTGATTTACTTGTAAAATTATCTATTTTTGTTTTAAATTATGGAGATAGTGAGTTTCTACGAATTTTTTTATTTTGTAAATAAATAATGTCAAATAGTTCGTTGGTAACAGTAATTCATTCAAATGTTTTCTACCATATAAAAAAAATATTTAACTACAGTTCTGATGGATGCATTCTGAGATCAAGGTAATACCACTGAAAAATATCGAATGGCGGTTTTTTTTTCTACTGGGATATAAATTACCTCATCGTTAAGAAAAATCATTCCAAGCCCAAAGAACAAAAGAATCGAATCTTCTTTTTGTTCTCTTCGACAGCATTATGCAGATTTCTCTCGGAGAAATTTTTTTAAAAACAAACCCAAGGAAAGGGTGCGAAAGAGAGTGAGCACGGAAAGATTCAATCCGCTCATGAATAAAAGAACGGTTTTTCGGTGAAAGATCATGAGCCAAATGATAGACGGGTCAGAATGTGGAATTGTATCGCACCTGCAGCTCATTTTCGGCAGTCTTCATTATGGAGAAACATGTGGGAAATTTCCGAAACCTCCCGCACAGTTCTGTCTTCCAGTCATGGGCCCGTCAAGAGGAAAAGAGGCCTGCAGGATTTATTCGGGAAATGGTACTGCAATGCATGCCTTTTCTGTGGCTGAGAGAGTTTTTCTGGTAACAAAGAATTTCGCTTTCGGAGCTGGAGATACAATTTTCCAACTTAACCAACGCCCATTTAAAGATAAGTGTGGTGTTTTTTTATCTGCAAGCTCGTCTGCACTATTCGTGGCTTCAATGTGCTACTTAAGGTTAAGGTTATAATCAACTGTTTTCTCTTCTAAGGATCTCATTTCCTAAGCACACGTTTACTTCTCTTCTTAGACTTCTATATATTTGTAATATTTAGGATGTGTAATTTTTTAATATTTTTAATATTTTAATATGGTCAAGATTTAATTCTAATGTCAACGTTGTTATGTTTTCCTAGTGTTTTGGGAGTGTGTAATTCGGATTTAAATGTGGTATTATTCTATGGCACGTGGCCTGATGTAAATGTATTAATTCTAGTTTTACCATATGAAACCACAATAACTGTTAGCTAAGTTAACTGACAAAAATTCAATTTTTTGTTTTTATCATCATAATTGGAATGCAACTGACACAGTACATTCTATTATATTTAAAGTGCCGAAATAAAATATTGAATAAAGAATACTTTTTATTTGTTTTAAATCCCATATTGTCTCCAAAACTTTTACTAACATTCGTTATGTATAACTAATGATTATTTAATTCATATTCATATCTAAACAGATTAACATAAAATGAAATGACAGAATAACATAAAATTGCATGTGGGATTTAAACAAAGATTGCATTTTTTTCTTCGAATTATTTATTCTATTTTGATTTTAAATTCATTTGTCGGTGCTATTAGTTTATTTATTTTTTTTTAATTTTCATGAATAATCTAATATTTCGTTAATTTTATATTAGCACTTTTTTCTGCTAAATAATAGTAATAGGCATTTAATTTATTGTAATTGTATGTATCAACTGTATTTAACTAGAACAGAAACTTGATTTACTTGCAAAATTATCTATTTCTACTTTAATTAACGGAGGTAGGAAATTCCTACCAATTTTTTATTCCCTAAATAAATAATGCCAAATAGTTCATTGGTAACCGTAATTCATTCAAATGGTTTCTACCAGATAAGAAAAAAAATTTAACTACAGTTCTGATGGATGCATTCCGCGATCAAGATACTACCACTGAAAAATATTGAATGGCGTTTTTTTCTTCAGGGATATAAATTACCTCATCGTTAAGAGAAATCATTCCAAACCCAAAGAACAAAAGAATCGAATCTTCTTTTTGTTCTCTTCGACAGCATTATGCAGATTCCTCTCAGATAAATCCTTTTTTTAAAAACAAACCCGGTGCGAAAGTGAGCGAACACGGAAAGATGCAATCCGCTCATGAATAAAAGAACAGTTTTTCGCTGAAAGATCAGGAGCCAAATGATAGATGGGTGGGAATGTGGAATTGTATCCCACCTGCAGCTCATTTTCGGCAGTCTTCATTACGGGGAAACATCTGGGAAATTTCCGAAACCTCTCTCAAAGTCCTGTCTTCCAGCCATGGGCCCGTCAAGAGGAAAAGAGGCTCCTGCAAGATTTATTCGGGAAATGGTACTGTAATGCACGCCTTTTCTGTGGCTAAGAGAGTTTTTCTGGTAACGAAGAATTTTGCTTTCGGAGCTGGAGGTACAATTTTCCAACTTAATCAACGCCCATTTTAAGACAAGTGTGGTGTTTTTGTCTGCGAGCACATCCGAACTTTTCATGGCTTTAATGTTCTGCTTAAGGTTAAGGTTATAGTCATTATCACTGTATTCTCTTTTAAGGAAAATATTTTTACCAAAAATATTGCTGAACTTTTCTTAGTTTCTTTTCAGTGTCAGTTAATAAAGCAATATCCAAAAGTCGATTTGCGTATGAATTTATTATTTTTTAACAAACGAAAGCACATATTTGTATTGCAGATGGACATATAGTAAAATTTCATGTTTCTGGTACATATTCCACCATCAGCATTGAATTAAAGCGCTTGTCAAAACGATGCCATTTTCCCCGACATGTCACAACAGGTTGTCTAAAAATAATACGTTACATAAGTGCGATGGATGTCAAACTGTGTCCCCACATTGTTTTGGTAGCCTGATACCAAATTGTCTAGCACTCTGGCCTTTGTTACGACAGGCTTCAGGTTCCAATTATGGCGGTGGCATGGATGTTCGTTAGTGGTTCGAAATCCCCTTTAATATGTAGATCCCGATCTATTTAGTCCTCGCGTGCAAAAAATGACCATAGTGCAACCAATCAACTCAAACCAAACCCAAAATATTCATAGATATTAGCTATGTATAACTAATGATTATTTAATTCAAATTCAGATGTAAACAGATTCAAGAATAACGTAAAATTGTATGTGTGATTTAAACAATGATTGCATTCGTTCTTTTGAATTGTTTATTCTATTTTGAGTTGAGAATATAAAATCCGTAAAACATTTTGGAAGATGTTTTATGAAATTTAACTGCTTCATTTTACGTTTTGAATGGGGTTTTTGAAATTCTAACAATTGCAGAACCTTTTTATGATGCAGCAATCCCATGTGGTCTAGTGGTTAGGATTTCTGGCTTCACCCAGGCGGCCCGGGTTCGATTCCCGGCATGGGAAGTTTAATATACTTTTTCAATTGTTGTCAAACGAGAATATAAAATCCGTAAAACATTTTGGAAGATGTTTTATGCTATTTAACTGCTTAATTTTACGTTTTGAATGGGTTTTTGAAATTTTATCAATTGCGGAACCTTGTTGAATACAGCAATCCCATGTGGTCTAGTGGTTAGGATTCTGGCTTTCACCCAGGCGGCCCGGGTTCGATTCCCGGCGTGGGAAGTTTAATATACTTTTTTCAATTGTTGTCAAACGAGTATATAAAATCCGTAAAAATTTTGGAAGATGATTTATGCTATTTAACTGCTTAATTTTACGTTTTGACTGTGGTTTTTGAAATTTATCTATGGGAACCTTGTTGGAATACAGCAATCCCATGTGGTCTAGTTTAGGATTCCTGGCTTTCACCCAGGCGGCCCGGGTTCGATTCCCGGCGTGGAAGTTTAATATACTTTTTTCAATTGTTGTCGTACGAGAATATAAAATCAGTAAAAATTTTGGAAGATGTTTTATGCAATTTAACTGCTTAATTTTACTTTTTGAAATGTGGTTTTTGACATTCTAACAATTGCGGAACCTTGTTGTCAAACAGGAATTCCATGTGGTCTAGTGGTTAGGCTTCCTGACATTCACCCCAGGCGGCCCAGGTTCGATTTCCGGCATGCGAAGTTTAATATACTTTTTCAATTGTTGTAAAACGAGAATATAAAATCCGTAAAACATTTTGGAAGATGTTTTATGAAATTTAACTGCTTAATTTTACGTTTTGAATGCGGTTTTTGAAATTCTAATAATCGCAGAAACTTATTGTTATACAGCAATCACATGTGGTCTATTGGTTAGGATTCCTGGCTGTCACCCAGGTGGCCTGGGTTCAATTCCCAGCGTGGGAAGTTTAATATACTTTTTCAATTGTTGTAAAACGAGAATATAAAATCCGTAAACCTTTTTTGGAAGATGTTTTATGCAAAACTTTAATTTTACGTTTTTGAATGGGGTTTTGAAATTCTAACAATTGCAGAACCTTTTTTCATGCAGCAATCCCATGTGGTCTAGTGGTTAGGATTTCTGGCTCTCACCCAGGCGGCCCGGGTTCGATTCCCGGCATGGGAAGTTTAATATACTTTTTCAATTGTTGTCAAACGAGTAT
>BPLQ01012381.1:0-17126 GCA_021605075.1 Caerostris darwini | reverse complement strand
GATGATGGTTTTAAATTGACCCTTAAAAACAAAGCCGACGGTGGACATCATTACAAAAAGAAAAAGAAAAAATTCTACAAAAAAAAGTCGACTAACAAAAGTGCCCTTATGGATATAGAGTGGAGAAATACTTAAGCCTAAAGAATCTTGGGTCGTGGAAAACTCTGGACAAGATTTTTTTTTTTATTATTATTATTTTCCTAAACAGTTGTTGTTTGTAAGTAAAGAACAGCAGAAGGCGTCTCTTTAAGGACCAAAGATGGTCCTTTTTTTTTTTAAGATTGTCAATTGTTGTTTTTGGTTGCGAGAAACAGAAAAAAAGCACAAAGGAATTCGAAAGGAAGATTGTAGAAAGAGTCGTGTTTCTTAAAAGGTGACTTTTCGCAGTTGTTTTGCGTCCAATCATTGGACGGTAAAGTGTACAATATTGATTTAGACTTTTTTTACCCGGGTTGAACGTTTGACGTTTGATGTGTAACGTAAGATATTAAGGGTTGTTATTTTGCATGATTTCAAAGAACAATTTTTTCTTTCTTTTTATTTTATTATGTTCTTGTATTTCACAAATTTTAGAGTACTAAAGGATCTAAGGAAATATATAATGTATAGATTTAGACTCTACAGCTTTCAAAATGTTATTATGCATCCATACAGCTGGTCACAAAATCTAAAAATAACAGGGAGAGCTAAATTATTTAAAAAAATTACAAGGGTTTTTAAACTATTAATACACAAAAAGCACTTTGGAACACACACAAAAATAATTATAAGGAAAATAAATAATTTCTCTGTACAATAAAACTGAATGAAAAAATTTACATAATTTCAACATATATCAATAAATTAATTTCCTTTTAAATTAACTATAGTCTGTAACATTTTCAATATTGTCCGTAATTTGTTGTCCTGTGAAATGAAACTTCTAGCACTAAAAGTAAGGTTTTTCAATATTTTCCTACTGTTGATCTGAAAGGTGATCAAGTAGATTTCTAATTCAGGATCAAGTATGTTTCCTGCTTTCTTGGTTCATTTCGTATATTTCACACTTTTGTGAGATGATGATTTAAGAGATAAGGTATCTTTTCTGATTTCTTGTGTCATTTCGTTTATTTCACACTTCTGTAATGGGGTACATTAATGGGATATATGGATATATTGTATAATAAAGACGTATATGGGTATGGAATATATTAATATATTGCATTCATTCCATATTTACAGTAATTAAACAGTAATAAATATACGGCCACATTCAAAAAACCAACTAACTACAAGCGAAATTACATTTTTATATGGAATGCTAAAAACTAAATACAGGAGTTGATAGATGATGATAGAGGACATTTACAGTAATTGAACTGTGGAATGGTCTATATTAATATGTGATATATTGCTATATTGTATAATAAAAATGTATATGGATATGGAATATATTGATATTGCATCCAACGTAAATTTTCATCGTTCGATACAGTAATCAAACGATAACAATGATATAGCCACATTCAAAAAACAAACTACAAGCGAAATTACATTTTTCTATGGAATGCTGAAAACAAAATATAAAAAACTAAATGCAAAATATAAAGTTGATCGAAAACATTTACAGTTAGTTAACTGAGGAATCGGCTATATCAATATGTGATATATTGCTATATTAATGGGATATATGGATATATTGTATAATAAAGACTTGTATGGATATAGAATATATTGATGCATTAAATTCATTTCATATTCATTCCATATTTGCAGTCAATGAATAGTAATAATGATATAGCCCCATTCAAATAAAAAATTAAGCAAAAACGTAACTGCTTTTCTAGCAGTGTAAAAAAATTTTAATTTAAATTTTGAAATTTAAAAATACAGAATAAATGCATTATATGAAATTTAAAAAAAATATTAATACATCCCCTAATCGCATATGCCGTTATTACACAGTATAGCCAAATACAACAGTATATTACATATTAATATACCCTATTCCTCAGAGTAACACATCCCAACTTTCATCATACAATATAAAGCGATATGCAATATGCAAGATATAATGCAAAATTTTGATAATATGAACCTTTTTCGTTATTCGTAAGTAATATTAGGATTGTAGCAATGAATATTAAATGTGTAGGATTAGGGTTTTAGCAATGAATGTTAGTCGTGTAAGATTATGTATAGGATTAGGATTTTAGCAATGAATGTTAACCGTGTAGGATTAGGATTTCAGCAATGAATGTTACATGATAAATATAAGAGAAGTATTTTTTTAATTTATTTTTTAAGGATCAAAGGGACATTGAGTACCATTGATTTGATGTCATCTTTTGTTAACCAGAAATGAAAGATTTAAATCAAGATAACGAAACCCTTAAAAAGACATCTTCCATAGAAGAAAATAAAGACGCAATTTAAAAATCGTCAACAGATTATTTTGCCTTATAAGTCGGTGATAGTCAAATTGAAAATTCCGCATCCGGTAAACCCCCCTTCCTTCCACTCACAATCCCTCCTCAGCCAAAATCAATCCCCTTTTTTCAACGGGCAATCCTTCCCCTCCCCAGCCAAGAAGTACAGGACACTTGGCGCTAACCGCCAATTAGCTGGATAATTAGCCTCGCTATTAATGGAGACCGGACCAGGGTTTTAACACTACAAATTCTGACTTAAGTTTTATTTGTGTAATTAATTAATAATATGTCTCCACGCTTTTTCTCTCGCACGGAGTCCGGTTTTTAATTGCATTCGTTCGCGCGTAAAAGAATCACGCTCTCCAGGATTTACACGCGTAAACGAGTTTTTGGCATAACTTTTTGGATACGAATGGAATGGTTGTTTTCTGGTGAAATATATCATTGCTCCAATGGAGACGGGGAATAAATACTTTTTAGTTTTAATCTATAATAAATGAATGAACAAGTAAATTTAATGCTTTTGAAATTCAATAGATATTAGATTGAAATATTACAGCAAGCGTTAGCCATCAACATTTTTTTTATTACTCATCGTAATTTAATGAGTATAATCTGCATATTTTGTGGTGGAGAAATAAAGAATAAAACAGGTTGCGTGTGGGCTAATAAAAATTTGGGCGGAAAGGTAAAACGCCGCGTCAACTATGAACAGTATTTCTGTACTCCAAACAGCAATACCTCTATACCATTGCTGGCCAACCCATGGCCGGCATTAACTATTTTTCTGACCCGTGAGATTTATCAATTTTTTGCAAAATGTATTTATTTTATAATTGTCAAAGCAGTGAAAACCAATATCGATTGTATAGATTTTGTGACTAGATGCATGAATACGTGAAACTATTTAAAAGGTGTAGATTAAATCATTATGTTGTATATTTTTCTTTAGATCCTTTAGTACTCTAAAATTTGAGAAATAAAAACATAGTAACATATAAAGGAAAAGAAATTGAATGAATGCAGGACAAAGTTTTAAAACCTGTAGAGACTAAAGCAATATATATATATTTCCTTAGATCCTTTAGTACTCTAAAGTTTGTGAAATACAAGAACACAGTAACTTATAAAGAAAAAAAAAACAGCAAAATTATTTCTTGAAATCATGCAAAATAACAACCTTTAATATCTTATGTTACACATCAAATGTCAAACTTTCAATCTGGGTAAAAAAAGACCAAATCGACATTGTACACTTTACCATCCACTGATTGGACACAGAGCAACAGCGAAAAGTCACCTTTTCAGAAACAGGACTCTTTCTACAATCTTCCTTTCGAATTCCTTTGTGTTTTTTTTTCCGTTTCTAGCAACCAAAAAAAATAACAATTGACAATCTTAAAAAACAGAGGACCGTCTTTCGTTCTTAAAGGGACGCCTTCTGTTGTTCTTTACTTACAAACAACAACTGTTTAGGAAAAAAAAAAAGAAACCTTGTCCAAAGTTTTCTATAACCCAAGATTTTTTAGGCTTAAGTATTTCCTCTAAATCCATGAGGACACTTTTGTTACTCGATTTTTTTTTTATTAGATTTTTTTTTTTTTAACGACGTCCACCGTTGGATTCTTTTTTAAAGGTAATTTTAAAACCATCCGTCATGGCGGGGGGGGCAATAACTTGCGTTTAGGAGATATCTGTTCGAAAAGGCCTAAAAATAAGAAAATAAATCGTCTGTTGGGGTGACAGAGAAAGGCTGGGGGGCGTGAGTTATCGCCCATTTAGCACTTATATTATTTCGGCGATCAAAACAAAGGAATGCGTAGAATTCGGGATCAAAAAGAACGAATTTCCCGTCCCAGAAGTCAACTTAGTTTTGGCATCACAAATTTAGTATATATATCACAATAAATGTGTATAATTTATGTGCTTAATAAATTCACATGCAAAATAAAAATAATGAATTTATTATAGTAAGTTATTTAAATACTTCGGAATTTTTCAATAAAAATATACTTTACAATGGCATCTGGGATGAGATCTTTAAATATTAACAGTACAAGCGAAATTACATTTTTATATGGAATGCTAAAAACAAAATATAAAAAACTAAATATAGAAGTTGATCGAGGACATTTACGGTAAATGAACTGAGGAATTGGCTATATTGATATATGATATATTCCTATATTAATGGGATATATAGATGTATTGTATAATAAAGACATATATGGATAGGGATATTTTGTATAGTAAATACACATATGGATACTGATATATTGTATAATAAAGACATATATGGATAGGGATATATTGTATAGTAAATACACATATGGATACTGATATATTGTATAATAAATACACATATGGATACTGATATATTGTATAATAAATACATATATGGATAGGGATATATTGTATAGTAAATACACATATGGATACTGATATATTGTATAATAAAGACATATATGGATAGGGATATATTGTATAGTAAATACACATATGAATCCTGATATATTGTATAATAAATATATATATGGATAGAGATATTTTGTGTAGTAAATACACATATGGATACTGATATATTGTATAACAAAGACATATATGGATAGGATATATTGTATAGTAAATACACATATGGATATTGATTATATCGATATATTGCAATCATTCCTTATTTACAGTAAGTGAATAGTAATAAGGATATAGCCACATTCAAAAAACAAACTAACTATCAGCGAAATTACATTTTTATAAGGAATGCTCAAAACTAAATAGATAAATTGATCGATTTTTATCGAGGACACTTACAGTAATTGAACTGTGGAATGTGCTGTATTAATATATTAAGTTGTGATACATTGCTATATTAATGAGATAAATGGATATATTGTATAATAAAGACACATATGGATATGGAGTATATCGATATACTGCCTTCACTCCATATTTATAGTAATTGAACGGTAATAATGATATAGCCACGTTCAAAAAAAAAACTACAAGCGAAATTACATTTTTACATGGAATACTAAAAACTGTATATAAAACACTAAATACAGAAGTTGATCGATGTTGATCGAGAACTTTTACAGTAATTGAATTGAGGAATTGGTTATATTAATGTGTGATACATTGCTATGTTGATGGGATATAGGTATATATTGTATAATAAAGCATGTATGGATGTAGAGTACATTAATAAATTGCATTCATTAACTATTTAAGATAATTGAATAGTAATAATGACGTAGCCACATTCAAATAAAGAATAAAGCGAAAACATAACTGATTCTATAGCAGTGTAAAATAATTTTAATTTAAAATTTGAAATTTAAAAATATGGAAAAAATGCATTTATTCTAGGAAATTAAGAAAAATATTAATATATCCGATATTCATATATGCCTTAAATACACAGTACATCTAAATACAGCAGTATATCACATGTTAATATATCATATTCCTCAGAGTAACGCATCCCAACCTTCGTCATACACCATAAAGCACTATGCACAATCTTCACCGCATAATACAATGCAATATGCCCTACCTTCATAACACAATATAATGCAAAATCTTGATAATATGGAAATTTTTCGTTATTTCTAAGTAATATTAGGATTTTATCAATGAATGTTAACCGTGTAGAATTATGTGTAAAATTACGATTTTATCAATGAATGTTAACCGTGTAGGATTAGGATCTTAGCAGTGAAAGTTAACTATGTAGGATTAGGATTTTAGGAATGAATATTAACCATGTAGGATTAGGATTTTAGCAATGAACGTTACATGATAAATATAAGAGACAGCTTTTTCAAAATTGTTTTTTAAGTATAAAAGGGGCATTAACTAATATTGATTTGATGTCATCTTTTGTTAATAAGAAATGAAAGATTTAAAGCAAGTTAACGAAACCTCTAAAAAGTCATCTTCTATAAAAGTAAATGCAGACATCCTTTAAAAATTGACAAGTGATTAATTTGCCTTAGGAATTAGGGCTAATCAGATTGAAAATTCATACAAACCATCTACAGATCTAAACCTCTCTATCCATTAAAAGAATGTCTATCGTAATACAGCAAATTTCATACATGACGGAATTTTATTTTTCTAAAATGGTTACAGAAAATGATCCTCTTATAAAATAACATGCGACAGCAAAATTTAAGTACCTTTCATTTCCAACATCGATCCACAAAAATACCATCACCCACAAACACACTGCTGTCCTTTAAAACTCATTCGAATCCGGCAGCAACTAAACGAATCTCCTCTGCTCCACACTTTTCCCGAAAAACGGATTAAGAAAATAAACACAAAAATCCTCTTCTCCCCATCCCACCACCCCCACCTTCTTAAGGCTTCCGCATCCGGTCAACCCTCCTTCCTTACCCCCACAATCTCTCAACAGTCAAAATCCCTCCCCTTTTTCAACAACAAATCCTTCCTCTCCCCAGCCAAGAAGTAGAGGACACTTGGCGCTAACCGCCAATTAGCTGGATAATTAGCCTCGCTCCTAATGGCGACCGGACCAGGGTTTTAACGCTGCAAATTCAGACTTGAGTTTTATTTATTAATAATATGTCTCCACGCTTTTTCTCTCGCTCGGAGTCCGGTTTTTAATTGGATTCGTTCACGCGTAAAAGAATCACGCTCTCCAGGATTTACAGGCGTAAACAAGTTTTTGGCATAACTTTTTGGATACGAATGGAATGGTTGTTTTCTGGTGAAATATATCATTGCTCCAATGGAGACGTGGAATAAATACTTTTTAGTTTTAATCTATAATAAGTGAATGAACAAATACATTTTAACGTTAGTTGACATTCAATAGCCATTAGAGTTGAAATATTACAGTGAACGTTAGCATTTTTTATAATATAATCAACACTGCTTTATTCTTAAATCACGTACTGTAATTTAAGACCTATAATCTGCTTATTTTATGTTTAAGAAAACTTTCATAGTTTGAATTATGAACCACAGCGTATATAATGTGTGTGTTTTGTTCCAGGCGTTTCATAATAGCAACTCCACAAAAGGGCTTTGGTAGCACAGTCTTCAGGTTTGAATCCTGGCTGTGACATGGATGTTTCTGAGTAGTTCGAAATCCACGTTAAACTGTAGGTCCCGGTTTAATTAGCCTAAAGTGTGCAAAACATGACCGTAGAGTGACAAACCAAACCAAATCAAACATCAAAAATGCTTTTCGCCGAAAAATAAATAATAATAATAATAATATAGTAGTAGTAATAATAGGAATAGCTGACACTTCCGGAGAGAAAAACAAATAACATTTAAAAGATTAAGAATGGATCATTAAATGTGTGGTCATCCTTTATTGATAAGAAATTAAAATTTTAAGCAAGATAACGAAAACTATAAAAACACATCTTCCACAGAGAAAATACAGATATTTTAAAAATCGTCAACATATTAATTTGCTTTATGAGTTAGTGCTAATCAGATTAAAAATTCATAGAAACCCTCTACGGATCAAAACCTCTCGAACCATTTAAAAATTGCCTATCATAATACGTCAAATCTCATATATGACGAAATTCTATCCTTCTAAATCGGTCAACGAAAATTATCCCGTTATAAAATAACATGCGACAGCAAAATTTAAGTTCATTTCATTTCCAACATCGATCCTTAAAAATACCATCCCCATAAAACCCACTACAGTCCTTCAAAACTTACTCAAATCCAGCAATTAAATTAATCTCCTCCGCTCCAAACATTTCCCGAAAAACGGATTAAGAAAATAAACACAAAAATCCTTAAGTACTTTTGTTTTTAAAGGTCATTTTAAAACCATCATCTCACAGAGGTATGAAAAAAAGAACTAAACTAAGAAACCAGGAAAATACTGGATAGCATACGTGATCCTTCATTTGAAATTTACTGGTCGACTTTTATAATGAACAATGGGGAAATATTGAAAAACATTATTTTTAGTATTAGTTTCATTTCATAAGGACACTTATTCAAACAACAATGAAAATGTTACAAACTATAGTTAATTCAAAAGGAAATTATTTTATTGACAAATGTTGAAATTGTTTTTGGTGTATATTTCAAGTTGCTTTTATGTGTATTAACTGTTTAAAAACAGTTGTAATTTTTTTTTTTTTAATTCAGCTTTCCTTGGCATTTGTAGATTTTGTGACTAGCTGCATGAATGCATGGCAACGTTTTAAAACCTGTAGAGACTAAATCAATTTATATATTTCCTTAGATCCTTTAGTACTCTAAAATTTGTGAAATACAAGAACATAGTAACTTATAAAGAAAAAAACAGCAAAATTGTTTCTTGAAATCATGCAAAATAACAACCTTTAATATCTTGCGTTACGCATCAAATGTCTAATTTTCAATTCGGGTAAAAAAAGACCAAATCGACATTGTACACTTTACCATCCACTGATTGGAAGCAAAACAACAACCAAAAGTCACCTTTAAAGAAACAGGACTCTTTCTACCGAATCTACCTCTCTTCTTCAGGATCTTCCTTTCGAATTCCTTTGTGTTTTTTCCCTGTTTCTCGCAACCAAAAAATAACAATTGACAATCTTAAAAAACAGAGGACCGTCTTTCGTTCTTAAAGAGACGCCCTCTGTTGTTCTTTACTTACAAACAACAACTGTTTAGGAAAATAAAAATGGCAAAAAAACTCTTGTCCAGAGTTTTCCATGACCAAAGATTCTTTAGGCTTAAGTATTTCCTCCTCTGCCTCTAAATCCATAAGGACACTTTTGTTACTAGTTTTTTTGTTTTTTTTTGGTAGAACTGTTTTTTTTTTTTTTAACGACGTCCATCGTTAGATTCGTTTTTTAAAGGTCATTTTAAAACCATCCGTCATGGCGGGGGAGAAGGCAATAACTTGCGTTTAGGAGATATCTGTTCGAAAAGGCCTAAAAATAAGAAAATAAATCGTCTATTGGTGTGGCAGCGAAAGGCTGGGAGGTGTGAGTTATCGCCCATTTAGCATTTATATTATTTCGGCGATCAAAACAAAGGAATGCGTAGAATTCGGAACCAAAATGAACGAATTTCCCGTCCTAGAAGTCAACTTAGTTTTGGCATCACAAATTTAGTATATAAACCATAATAAATGTGTATAATTTATGTGCTTAATAAATTCACATGCAAAATAAAAATAATGAATTTATTATAGTAAGTTAATTAAATACTTCGGAATTTTTCAATAAAAATATACTTTACAATGGTATCTGGGATGAGATATTTAAATACTAACAGTACAAGCGAAATTACATTTTTATATGGAATGCTAATAAAAAAATATAAAAAACTAAATATAGAAGTTGATGGAGGACATTTACGGTAAATGAACTGAGGAATTGGCTATATTGATATATGATATATTGCTATATTAATGAGATATATAGATGTATTTTATAATAAATACATATATGGATAGGGATATTTTGTATAGTAAATACACATATGGATACTGATATATTGTATAATAAATACATATATGGATAGGGATATATTGTATAGTAAATACACATATGGATACTGATATATTGTATAATAAATACATATATGGATAGGGATATATTGTATAGTAAATACACATATGGATACTGATATATTGTATAATAAAGACATATATGGATAGGGACATATTGTATAGTAAATACACATATGGATACTGATATATTGTATAATAAATACATATATGGATAGAGATATTTTGTGTAGTAAATACACATATGGATACTGATATATTGTATAATAAAGACATATATGGATAGGTATATATTGTATAGTAAATACACATATGGATATTGAGTATATCGATATATTGCAATCATTCCATATTTACAGTAAGTGAACAGTAATAAGGATATAGCCACATTCAAAAAACAAACTAACTATAAGCTAAATTACATTTTTATATGGAATGCTCAAAACTAAATAGATAAATTGATAGATTTTGATCGAGGACACTTACAGTAATTGAACTGTGGAATGTGCTCTAGTAATATATTAATATGTGATACATTGCTATACTAATGAGATAAATGGATATATTGTATAATAAAGACACGTATGGATATGGAGTATATCGATATACTGCCTTCACTCCATATTTATAGTAATTGAACGGTAATAATGATATAGCCACGTTCAAAAAAAAATAAAACTACAAGCGAAATTACATTTTTACATGGAATGCTAAAACTGTATATAAAACACTAAATACAGAAGTTGATCGATGTTGATCGAGAACATTTACAGTAATTGAATTGAGGAATTGGTTATATTAATGTGTGATACATTGCTATGTTTATGGGATCTAGGTATATATTGTATAATAAAGCATGTATGGATGTAGAGTACATTAATAAATTGCATTCATTAACTATTTAAGATAATTGAATAGTAATAATGACGAAGCCACATTCAAATAAAAAGTAAAGCAAAAACATAACTGATTCTATAGCAGTGTAAAATAATTTTAATTTAAAATTTGAAATTTAAAAATCTGGGAAAAATTCATTTATTCTAGGAAATTAAGAAATATATTAATATATCCGATATTCATATATGCCTTTAATACACAGTACATCTAAATACAGTAGTATATCACATGTTAATATATCATATTCCTCAGAGTAACGCATCCCAACCTTCGTCATACACTATAAAGCAATATGCACAATCTTCACCGCATAATACAATGCAATATGCCCTACCTTCATAACACAATATAATGCAAAATCTTGATAATATGGAAATTTTTCGTTATTTCTAAGTAATATTAGGATTTTATCAATGAATGTTAACCGTGTAGGATTAGGATTTTAGCAGTGAAAGTTAACTATGTAGGATTAGGATTTTAGGAATGAATATTAACCATGTAGGATTAGGATTTTAGCAATGAACGTTACATGATAAATATAAGAGACAGCTGTTTCAAAATTGTTTTTTAAGTATAAAAGGTGCATTAACTACCATTGATTTGATGTCATCTTTTGTTAATAAGAAATGAAAGATTTAAAGCAAGATAACGAAACCTCTGAAAAGTCATCTTCCCTACAAGAAAATACAAACACACTTTAAAAATCGTCAACAGATTAATTTGGCTGATGAGTTGCTGCTAATCAGATTGAAAATTCGCACAAACCATCTACAGATCTAAGCATCTCGATCAGTTAAAATAATGCCTAGCATAATACAGCAAATCTCAGAAAAGACGGAATTCTATCCTTCTAAAATAGTCACAGAAAATGATCCCCATATAAAATAACATGCTACAGCCAAATTTAAGTACTTTTCATTTCCAACATCGATCCACAAAAATATGATCCCCATCAAACCCACTGCACTCCTTTAAAACTTACTCAAACCCAGCAGCAACTAAACTAATCTCCTGCACTCCAAACTTTTCCCAAAAAACGGATTAAGAAAATAAACACAAAAATCCTCTTCTCCCCCCCCTCCTCCCCCACCTTCTTAAGGGTTCCGCATCCGGTCCACCCCTCTTTCCTTCCCCCCCCCAATCCCTTCTTCAGCCAAAATCCCTCCCCTTTTTCAACAACCAATCCTTCCCCTCCCCAGCCAAGAAGTAGAGGACACTTGGCGATAACAGCCAAATAGCTGGATAAGTAGCCTCGCTGCTAATGGAGACCGGACCAGGGATTTAACGCTACAAATTCAGACTTAAGTTTTATTTGGGTAATTAATTAATAGTATGTCTCCACGCTTTTTCTCTCGCACGGAGTCCGGTTTTTAATTGGATTCGTCCACGCATAAAAAAATCACGTTATCCGGGATTTACACGCGTACACGAGTTTTTGGCATAACTTTTTGGATACGAATGGAATGGTTGTTTTCTGGGGAATTATGTCATGGCTCCAGTGGAAACGTGGAATAAATACTTTTTAGTTTAAATCTATAATAAATGAATAAACAAATCAATTTAACGCTTTTGAAATTCAATTGCCATCAGGTTGAAATATTACAGCGAACTTTATTATCTTTTTTATATTACAGTCGACATTGCTTTGCTAGTTTCATTCAAATAAAAAATATAGCAAAAACATAACGGTTTTTGTAGCAATGTAAAATAATTTTTAGTTAAAATTTAAAAATATATCAATGCATATCATATTTATTTATGCTTTTAATAAGCATCGAATCCAATACAACAGTATATCACATATTAGAGAGTTTTTGCATACCGTACGTTAGTTACCGTAGGACGTCCGTTAGCTTTTTCTCCGTAGCGCGCAGGCTCAGTTTCCTATGAGCATGCGCGCTAGCGAGAAAAAAGCTAACGGACGTCACATAACGTACAGTATGCAAAAACTCTCTATTAATATATCCTATTCCTCAGAGTAACACATCCCAACCATGATCATACAATATAAAGCAATATGGCCAACATGCATAACACAATATAATGCAAAATCTTGATAATATGAACATTTTTCGTTATTCGTAAGTAATATTAGGTTTTTAGCAGAGAATGTTAACTGTGCTGGATTATGTCTAGGATTTGGATTTTAGCAATGAATGTTACATAATAAATATAAGAGGGTTTTTTAAAATTGTTTTTAAAGTATAAAAGGGTCATTAACTACCACTGATTTGATGTCATCTTTTTTTAATAAGTAAAGAAAGATTTAATGCAACATATTGAAACCTTTAAAAAGACATCTTCCATAAAAGGAAATATTGACAACTTTAAAAATAGTCAACAGATTAATTTGCCTTATGAATTACTGATCTAAGCCTCTCAATCCTACTATTATCTACAGATCTAAACCTCTCGAACTTACTACCATCTGCAAATATAAAGCTCTCGAACCATTAAAGAATGCCTATTCAAATCTCATACAAGAAGAAATTCTTTCCAACTAAAATAGTCTGAAAATTATCATCTTATAAAATAACATGCGACAGCAAAATTTAAATACTTTTCATTTCCAACATCGATCCACAAAAATACCATCCCCATCAAACCCACCATCAATCCTTTAAAACTCACTCAAATCCAGCAGCAAATCACAATAAACCAATCTCCTGCGCTCCAAACTTTTCCCGAAAAACGGATTAAGAAAATAAACACTAAAATCGTCTTCTTCCCCCCTCCCCCAACTTCTTAAGGCTTCCGCCTCCGGTCAACCCCCCTTCCTTTCACCCACAATCCCTCCCCATCCCAAATCCCTCCCCTTTTTCAACAACCAATCCTTCCCCACCCTCCAGCCAAGAAGCAGAGGACACTTGGCGCTAACCGCCAATTAGCTGGATAATTAGCCTCGCTGCTAATGGAGACCGGACCAGAGTTTTAACGCTACAAATTCAGACTTGAGTTTTATTTGGGTAATTAATTAATAATGTGTCTCCACGCTTTTACTCTCGTACGGAGTCCGGTTTTTAATTGGGGTTCGTTCACGCGTAAAAGAATCACGCTCTCCAGGATTTACACAGGTAAACGAGTTTTTGGCATAACTTTTTGGATACGAATGAAATGGTTTATTTTCTGGTGAAATATAGCATTGCTCCAGTGGGAACGTGGAATGAATATTTTTTTAGTTTTAATCTATAATAAGTGAATGAACAAGTAACGTCAACGCTTTTGATATTCAATAGCCATTAGGTTGAAATATTACAGCGAACTTTATCATTTTTTATATTATAATCGATATTGATTTCTTTTTAAATCACATACTGTAATTTAATTCCTATAATATGCGTATTTTATGTCTTAAAAAACCGTTCGTAGTTTGCATTATCAGCCACAGCAGTCTACTCCACAATATCGCTTTAGTACCACAGGTTTCTGTTTCGAAACCTAGCTATGGCATGCATGTTTCTGAGAAGTGTGAAATCCACGTTAAACTGTAGGTCCCGGTCTGATTAACATAAAGTGTGCAAAAACTGACCATAGAGTGACAAACCAAATAAAACCTAAAAAATGCTTTTCGCAAAATAAATAAATAATAATAGTAGTAGTAGTAGTAGTAGTAGTAGTAGTAGTAGTAGTAGTAATAGTAATTGTTGGCATTTTAGGAGAGAAAAACAAATAATATTTGAAAAATTAAGAATGAAATATTGATTTGTTGTCATATTTTATTAATAAGAAATAAAAGATTTAAAGCAAGATAACGAAACCTCTAAAAAGTAATCTTCCATAAAAGGAAGGAAATACAAACACACTTTAAAAATCGTTAACAAATTAATTTGCGTTGTAAGTTAGTGCTATGTGAACTGAATATTCGTACAAACCACCTACAGATCTCGATCCATTAAAAGAATACCTATCACAATACAGAAAATCTCGTACATGAAGGAATTCCATCCTTCTAAAATGCTTACAGAAATTGATCCTCTTATAAAATAACATGCGGCAGCAAAATTTAAGTACTTTCCATTTCCAACATCGATCCACAAATGTACCATCCCCATCAAACCCACTGCAGTCCTTTAAAACGTACTCAAATCCAGCAGCAACCAAACCAATCTCCTGCTCTCCAAATTTTTCCCGAAAAACGGATTAAGAAAATAAACACAAAAATCCTCTTCTTCACCCATCCCCACCCCCACCTTCTTAAGGCTTCCACATCCGGTCCACCCCCATCCCAAATCCCTCCTCCTTTTTCGACAACCAATCCTTTCCCCTCCCCAGCCAAGAAGTAAAGGACTCGTGGCGCTAACCGCCAATTAGCCGGATAATTAGCCTCGCTGCTAATTGTGACCGGACCAGGGCTTTAACGCTACAAATTCAGACTTAAGTTTTATTTGGGTAATTAATTAATAATATGTCTCAGCCGGCACTTTTTCTCTCGCACTGAGTCCGGTTTTTAATTGGAGTCGTCCATGCGTAAAATTAGCTCTCCGCTCTCCGGGATTTACACGCATAAGCGAGTTTTTCGCATAACTTTTTGGATACGAATGAAATGGTTGTTTTCTGGTGAAATACATCATTGCTCCAGTGGAAACGTTTAATAAATGCACTTATGTTTAATCTATAATAAGTGAATGGACGGGTAAATTTAACGCTGATGGCCGAGTGGCCAGAACTCTGGCGCTAGGTACAACAAGCTTCAGGTTTGAATCCTGGCGGTGGCATGGATGTTTGTTAGGGGTTCGGAATTTACTTTAAGCCGTAGGTCCTCTTTCATACGACCGTACAGCGTCACAAAGCCCGTTCGCGCATAAAGAATCCCGCTCTCCAGTTATTACACGCGTAAACGAATTTTTGGCATAACTTTTTGGATACGAAAGAAATGGTTGTTTTCTGGTGAAATATGCCATTGCTCCAGTGGAAACGTAGAATAAATACTTTTTAGTTTTAATCTATAATAAGTGAATGAGCAAGTAAATTTAACGCTGTGGAAATTCAATAACCATTAGGTTGAAATACTACAGCGAACGCTAGCATGTTTTATAATATAATCGACACTGCTATGTTCTTAAATCACGTACTATAATTTAATGCCTGTAATCTGCGTATTTTATATTTAAAAAAAACGTCGTAGTTTGCGTTATCAGCCCCAGCAGTCAACTGCACAAAAATGCTTTGGTACCACAGGCTTCAGATTCGAATCCTTTCTGTGGCATGGATGTTTCTGAGTAGTTTGGGAACTACAGTTTAACGTGAATTCCTGTCTAATTAGCCTAAAGTGTGCAAAAAATGACCGTAGAGCGACAAACCAAACCAAATCGAACTTCAAAAATGCTTTCAGGCAAAAAATAAATAGTAATAATAATAGTAATTGTAGTAGTATTACTAGCAATAATTGACTCTTCCAAAGAGAAAAACAAACAATAGCCGAAAGATTACGAATGAAACATTGAATTGTGGTCATCTTTTATTAATAAGAAATGAAAGAATTGCGGCAAGATAACGAAACCTCTAAAAAGTAATCTTCTATAAAAGGAAATACAGGCACACCTTAAAAATCTTCAATAGATTAATTTGCCTTATGAGTTAGTTCTAATCAGACTAAAAATTAATATAAACCATCTACAGATCTAAACCTCTCGAACCATTAAAAGAATGTCTATCACAATACAGAAAATCTCATAAATGACTGAATTCCGTCCTTCTAAAATGGTCACAGAAAATTAACCTCTTATAAAATAACATGCTACAGCAAAATTTAAGTACTTTTCATTCCCACCACCGATCCACGAAAATTCCATCCCCATCAAACCCACTGCAGTTCTTTAAAACTTACTCAAATCCAGCAGCAACTGAACCAATCTCCTGCGCTCCAAACTTTTCCCGAAAAACGGATTAAGAAAATAAAATCATTGTGTTATCAGATCAATCATTGTGATTGAACTAAAAAGCATTTTGTTAGTTTTATGTCAAAGGTTAGAACAGTACTTTCTTGGTATGCTCGATTGATTTATACGCTGTTGTAGATTATATGAAATCATTATTTTTTTTAGCCATAAATTACATCTGAGAGCTATGCGAGAACTGTGGATTATTGGTAGGACTTTCAGGTACCTGGATAGTTTTATAGGTTAAATTAATTCGATATGAACTTAAAATGAGGGTTCTGCGTTTACTGAAAGGTGTTATAGTGTGTCTGCTTTACCAGCATTAAGTATGGAATCATAGAATATATGTTAGCTTTCTTTCTAAATTATGATGGTAATAGGAACAAATGATAGTTTAACAAAGTGGTTCTGCCTTTATAATACTATCAATAAGCTAAG
>BPLQ01012380.1:0-44918 GCA_021605075.1 Caerostris darwini | reverse complement strand
TATAGCATATATATTAATATTTTCTGTTTATCGAATGAAAATACATCTAATATTTAAAACAAATTTTAGGATATCTTATTCTTAAAATAATTTTGCCTTGTTATTCTGTATATTTGTCATTCAGTGCAAAATTATTATTTTATGTAATATTTTAAACAGTCTTTAAGAATTCTTGCGTATAATATTTTCAAAGAATAAATTGTTTTACTATTGTATGTATTTGTAATTAGAATTTTAGTTATATATAATGTTTTTTCGAATGACACTGCATTAAGTATGTTTAATCTTACAAATTTGTTTACAACTTTTCTTTTGATAACTTTAGAAGTAATGTATCATATATAATACACAGGGCCTGATGGCCGAATGAGTGCGCTGTAGCCCCTGGTGCCACAAGTTTGGATTAGAGTCCCATCGATACCATGGATGTTTGTAATGGTTCGTAATCCACTTTAAATCATACATCCTGGTCTAATAGGACTGCAGAGCGATGGACGTCGAATTGACAACCCTACCCCTTAAAAATGAAAATATCACCTGTCTCCAAATCTGCCAGTAGGCAGACGGCCTTAGCCTCAAGGTGGGCTGTAGCACCACTGATGATGATGATGATGAATACATACGAAAAATATATCTTTACTACTACTTATATAATTAATAAATTATTTTCTTCACTGGCGGAACAGCTCCTTGTTGGGCTAAGACCGTTTGCCTAATGGTAATAAATGTTTTTCTTTTTACATGGTAGGGTTGTCATGTCCTATTACGTAACGTACGCGTGGCCCTACTAACAACAATTATATTAGACCAGGACCTACAGGTTTAAAGAGGATTTCGAGATACTATAAGCATGCATGGTACATCCAGGACTCGAAAAGAAAACCTGTGGAACCGAGCGCCAGAGCACTAGCCACTCTGCCATCAGGTCCCAATAAATTATTTTAATAAAACTAATTTACTGGCAACAATTTTACAAATGCTTTTTGTATGCCGAATTTAAATATCAGAAATAAATACTTACGTTATCAAAACAAAAGGTATAAAAATTATTTATACTTCAATTACTGATCGAGTGAATATTAGAAGACATTGCTTCCATTGAAAAAAATTACTACTTGGAAATAACGAAATATCTATTTCAAATAAGAAATAAAGCATCCTTGTTCTTTCTTCAAATCTTAAGACAAATCAATCAAATAGAGGCAATCGCTATAACATCACTTTCGAAATATGACTGCCACTCTTTTAAGAAAGAAAAAATAAAAAAAGAGGCACTAAAAAGAACCAATATGGAATTCAATTTTCTACAATATCCTTTTTTATACTTTCATGAAATGATCTGACGTTACTTTATTGTTAAGCTAACGGGAAAGAAAAAAAAAGGTTTAGAATATTGGAACATTTCAGACAATTTTTTTTTATGTGTTATTATTATCGAATCGAGCCCTACCACGTTGGCACTTTTTTGCCATCTGGAATTAAAAGCATTGTTGCTGACTCACACTGAAATGTATACAGAAAAGAAAACTAAATTTTATTCTTCAATTCGAAAATGGAAACTTCTTCTTTTTCAATCCTCGCTGATTGTGAAATAGAACTACTAAAAGGAAATTGAGAAGGCAAAATGGCCGCTCTTCGATGACGAAAGATTCTTGGATTTAATGACGCCGGAATCCATTGGTCGTAATCAAACTTCCGGATACTCAGAGGTGTCGCCTGACCCTTAAGGCACTCATCTATCTGTGTTTAGGAGAGAATTAACGTCGTCTAGGTTCTATTGGCTAATTCTATTCTTCCACGCGGAGGGGATCGAACACCAACAAACCCCCAAAAAAGAATAAAACATGCAAACTTCTTTCAATGCCTGAGACTACTTTTCTTTTGTTTCCTCGCTAAGGAAGATAAATCTATACCAGATACCATCGGCGAACAAAAGCAATCAAAATGCAATTTAAGTTTTACTACTTTGCGAGGGCTCGGAAAAGAAGTGGGTTGGATAATAAGCGTGATTTTTCCATTAAGATCTTGACAGAAATTGAGTTTTTTGTATGACTTTGCAAATTGAAGAGTATATAATGGTTAAAAAACTGATTTTAAATGTTATACATAAAGGCAAGTTACTTAAGAAAGATTTATCCATTATATCTGGATACATTATTTTTAAGCGATAATTTTTCAAGAATTTTTAACATATTGTTAAAAAAAAAGGGTTCTTGATTTATCTTATTTAAGAAAATTGCTGGAATTTAGTTTCGAAAAATAGTGTATAGTGAGTGATAATAATTATAAATTTCTGACATATTAATGAAATATTTTTCTTTTTTCTACTGGAAAATAATGAAATATCTATTTCAAATAAGATAAAAAGTATCCTTGTTCCTTCTTTAAATCTTAGGACAAATCAATCAAATAGCGGCAATCGGTATGTCATCACTTTCGCAATATGACTGCCACTCTTTTAGGAAAGAAAGAAGAAAAAAAAATAGACAAACAATAGAAAGAAGCACTAAAAAAGAACCGAAATGGAATTCAATTTTCTACAATGTCCCTTCTTATACTTTCATGAAATGATGTGACGTTACTTTATTGTTAAGCTTACGGGTGAGAAAAAAAAAGTTTAGAATATTGGAAAGTTTCAGACAATTTTTTTTTTTGGTATTATTATTATCGATTATTATCGAGCTCCACGACGTTGGCACTTTTGTGTCATCTGGAATTAAAAACATTGTTGCTGATTCGCACTGAATTTTATTCTTCAATTCCGATCCTCACTGATTCTGAAAAAGAACTACTAAAAGGAAATTGGGAAAGCAAAATGGCCGCTCTTTGATGACGAAAGATCCGTGGATTTAATGACGCTGGAATCCATTGTTCGCAATCAAACTTCCGGACACTCAGAGATGTCGAGTGACCATTCAGGCAATCATCTATCTTTGTTTAGGAGAGAATTAGCGTCGTCTAGGTTCTATTTGCTAATTCTATTTTTCCACACGGAGGGGATTGAACACCAACAATCCCCCCAAAAAAAATAAGAATAAAACTTGCAAACTTCTTTCAGAGCTTTGAGACTACTTTTCTTTTGTTTCCCCGCTATAGAAGGTATATCTGTACCAGATACCATCGGCGAGCAATAACAATCAAAATGCAATTTAAGTGATAGTTAAGTTTTACTTGCGAGAGCTCGGAAAAGAAGAAAATTGCATAATAAGTGTAATTTTTCCATTAAGATCTTGACATAAAATTGAGTTTTTCGTATGTCTTTGTAAATTGAAGAGTATACAATGGTTAAAAACTGATTTTAAATGTTTTACTTAAAGACAAGTTACTGGAGGAGGATTCAGCCATTATGTTTGGATGCGGTTATCTGTTTTCAAAATAAATACAGACTCTATTAAAGGAACAGAAGTTTGAAAAAAGGTTTTATAGACAGGTATATTTGAAGCATATATATATAATATGCATGTTCATAGAAATAAATAAAGAAACAATTGTTTTTTCAGCAGGATAAGAATATTGTTCAAAGTTTAGGTAGGGTTGTCAGTCCTACCTCCAACAGTCATATTAGAAAAATACCTACAGTTTAAAGTGGATTTCAAATCGCTACAAACATTCATTTTACCGCCAGGACACTCGAACCTCAAACCTCTGGCACGAGCACCAGAGAACTAGTCATTTGGCCATCAGGTCACAATAAATTATTTTAATAAACTTAATTTACCAGCATTAATTTCACATATTCATTTTAAAGGCTAAATTTAAATATTGGAATAAAATAATTGTCATATTAAAATAAAAGGAATAAAAATTATTTATACTTCAATTACTCCTCGATTTGTATTCGAAGGTATGGAAGAAAATTACTACTTTAAAATAGTGAAATATCTTTTTCAAATAAGAAATAATGTATCCTTGTACCTTCTTCGAATCTTACGACAAATCAATCAATCAAACAGAGGATATCGGTATATCATCAGTTTCGCAATATAACTGACACTCTTTTAAAAAAGAAAGAAAGAAAGAAAAAAAAAGAAGCATGAAAAAGAACCAAAATGTAATTCCATTTTCTACAATGTCCCTTTTTATACTTTCATGAAATGATCTGACGTTACTTTATTGCTAAGCTTACGGGAGAAGTAAAAAAAAGTTTAGAATATTGGAACATTTCAGAATTTTTTTTTGTATTATTATCGAATCGAGCCCCACCACGTTGACACTTTTTTAGCATCTGGAATTAAAAGCATTGTTGCTGACTCACACTGAAATGTATACAGAAAAGAAAACTAAATTTTATTCTTCAATTCGAAAATGGAAACTTCTTCTTTTTCAATCCTCGCTGATTGTGAAATAGAACTACTAAAAGGAAATTGAGAAGGCAAAATGGCCGCTCTTCGATGACAAAAGATTCTTGGATTTAATGACGCCGGAATCCATTGGTCGCAATCAAACTTCCGGACACTCAGAGGTGTGGCCTGACCCTTAAGGCACTCATCTATCTGTGTTTAGGAGAGAATTAACGTCGTCTAGGTTCTATTGGCTAATTCTATTCTTCCACGCGGAGGGGATTGAACAGCAACAAACCCCCCAAAAAAGAATAAAAAACTTACAAACTTCTTTCAGTGATTTCAGACTACTTTTCTTTTGCTTCCTGGCAAAGGAAGATATATCTATACCAGATACCATCGACGAGCAAAAGCAATCAAAATGCAATTTAAGTGATGATTAAGTTTTACTTGCGAGAGCTCGGAAAAGAAGTGGGTTGGATATTAAGTGTGATTTTTCCATTAAGATCATGACAGAAATTGAGGTTTTTTGTATGTCTTTGCAAATTGAAGAGTATATAATGGTTAAAAACTGAGTTTAAATGTTTGACTTAAAGGCAAATTACTTAAGAATGATTTAGCCATTATATTTGGGTACATTAATTTAAAGCGAAGATTTTTAAATAATTTTTAACATATTGTTAAAAAAAGGGTTCTTGATTCATCTTATTTAAGAAAATTGCTAGAATTTCGTTTTGAAAAATAGCGTATAGTGAGTGATAATCATTATAAAGTTCTGACATAATAAGAACATATTATCCTTTTTTCTACTGGAAGATAATGAAATATCTTTTTAAAATAAGAAATAATGTATCCTTGTTCCTTCTTTAAATCTTAGGACAAATCAATGAAATAGAGTCAATCGGTATATCATCACTTTCGCAATATCACTGCCACTCTTTTAAGAAAGAAAAAAGAAAAAAAGGAAAAAGAAAAAAAGAAACACTAACAAGAACCAAAATGGAATTCAGTTTTCTACAATGTCCCATTTTATACTTTCATGAAATGATCTGACGTTACTTTATTGTTAAGCTTACGGGAGAAGTAAAAAAAAAGTTTGGAATATTGGAACATTTCAGAAATTTTTTTTTTTTTGGCATTATTATCGAATCGAACCCCACCAACGTTCGCCCTTTTTTTGCATCTGGAATTAAAAGCATTGTTGCTGATTCAGACTGAAAAGAAAATTGAATTTTATTCTTCAATTCCAAAACGGAAACGTCCTCTTTTTTCAATCCTTGCTGATTATGGAAACAAACTAAAAAGGAAATTGAGAAAGCAAGATGGCCGCACTCCAATGACGAAAGATCCGTTGATTTAATGACGCCGGAATCCATTGTTCGCAATCAAACTTCCTAACACTCAGAGATGTCGCCTGACCATTAAGGCACTCATCTATCTTTGTTTAGGAGAGAATTAACGTCGTCTAGGTTCTATTGGCTAATTCTATTCTTCCACGCGGAGGGGATCGAACACCAACAAACCCCCCCAAAAAAGAATAAAACTTGTAAACTTCTTTCAATGCCTGAGACTACTTTTCTTTTGTTTCCTCGCTAAGGAAGATATATCTATACCAGATGCCACCGGCGAGTAAAAGCAATCAAAATGCAATTTAAGTGATACCTATGTTTTACTTTGCGAGAGTTCGGAATAGAAGTGGGTTGGATAATAAGTGTGATTTTTCCATTACGATCTTGACTGAAATTTAGTTTTTCATATGTCTTTGCAAATTGAAGAATATATAATGGTTAAAAACTCATTTTAAATGTTTTACTTAAACGCAAGTTACGTAAGAATGACTTAGCCATTATGTCTGGATGTGGTTATCTGCCTTCAAAATATATATATATATATATTCGATTAATATAGCAGAAGTTTGAAATTAATAAAACTTAGTTTCAAACAATACATATTTGATGGAAACAAATATAACATATAATATATTTGCTATGAATTATATACATTAACATATAATGTATTTGTTTTTAAAACACAATGTAATTAAATTAATGTAAATATACCATATTCATGTTCCTTGAAAAAAAAATGAATAAATGAACGAATGATTTTTCAGTACGATAAAACTTTCGTTCAATGTTTAATTGTACTGTGAAATTGAAATTATTATTTTATTTTAATTCTATTTTATTTATGTATTTAATACAGAAATTAGTATTTACATTATACAGGAACCTTCAGTTTAAAGTGGATACCGAACTACTACCAGCGTGCACGGTACCGTCGGGACACGAACCCGAAATCTGTCGCGCCAAGAGCCAGACTCTCGGCCAACAGGTCCCAATAAATTATTTTAATAAAATTAATTTACTGGCATTAATTTCACATATTCATTTTGTATGCAAAATTTAAACATCGGAATAAAATATTTATATTATTGAAAATAAAAGGAGTAAAAATTTGTTATATTTCAATTACTACTCGAGTTGCATTCGAAAGCATGAAAAAAAATTATTATTGGAAAATAATGAAATATCTTTTTCAAATAAGAAATAATGCATCCTTGTTCCTTCTTCAAACATTAAGGCAAATCAATCAAATACAGGCAATCGTTATATCATCAGTTTTGAAATATGGGTGTCACTTTTTAAGAACGAAAGAAAGAAAATAAAAAGAAGAAACAATAAAAAAAGAAGCACTAAAAAAAAACCAAAATGGAATTCAATTTTCTACAATGTCCCTTTTTATACTTTCATGAAATGATCTGACGTTACTTTATTGCAAAGTTTAGGGGAGAGAAAAAAAAAGTTTAGAATATTGGAACATTTCAGACAATTTTTTTTCTATTTTTATTATAGAATTGAGCCCCACCAGGTTGGCACTTTTTTGGCATCTGGAATTAAAAGGACTGTTGCTGACTCACACTGAAATGTATACAGAAAAGAAAACTGAATTTTATTCTTCAATTCTGAAACGGAAACACTTTCTTTTTCAGTCCTCGCTGATTATGGAAAATAACTTCTAAAAGGAAACTGAGAAAGCAAAATGGCCGCTCTTCGATGACGAAAGATCCGAGGATTTAATGACGCCGGAATCCATTGTTCGCAATCAAACCTCCGAACACTCAGAGATGTCGCCTGACCATTAAGGCACTCATCTATCTTTGTTTAGGAGAGAATTAACGTCGTCCAGGTTCTATTGGATAATTCTATTCTTCCACGCGGAGGTTATCGAACACCAACAGAAACCCCCCCAAAAAAGAATAAAAATTGCAAATTTTTCAATGCCCGAGACTACTTTTCTTTTGTTTCCTCGCAAAGGAAGATATATCTATACCAGATACCATCGGGGATCAAAAGCAATCAAAATGTAATTTAAGTGATATTTAAGTTTTACTTGCGAGGTCTCGGAAAAGAAGTGGGTTGGATAATAAGTGTGATTTTTCCATTAAGATCTTGACAGAAGTTGAGTGTTTCATATGTCTTTGCAAATTGAAGAGTATATAATGGTTAAAACTGATTTTAAATGTTTTATTTAAAGGTAAGTTACGGAAGAATGATTTAGCCATTTTGTCTGGACGCAGTTGTCTGCCTTCAAAATAGACTCCATCAACAGAGCAGAAGTTTGAAACCATGAATTATAAGCAGGTTTATTTAAAGCAAATATATAATATTCCCATTCATTGAAAAAAATAAATAAGTAAATAAAAAACGTTATTTCAGCAGAATTAAAATTTTGTTCAGTGTTTAGGTAGGGTTGTCAGTCAGTCCTACGCCCAATAGTCACATTAGACCGGGAACTATTGTTTAAAGTGGATTTCAAACAGCTACAAACATTCATGGTACCGGCAGGACAGTCGAAGCTGAAATCTCTGGCAGCGAGCACCAGAGCACTTGTCATTTGGCTATCAAGTCTAAATAAATTATTTTAATAAAATTAATGTATAGGTAGTAATTTTAAATATGTATTTTATGTCTAATTTAAATTACAGAATTAAATACTTATCTTCACTTAAAAAGAGTTAAAAACTATTTATACTTCAATTACTGATCGAGTAAATATTCGAAGGCTTTGCTTCCATTGAAAAAAATATTATCACTGAAAAATAAGGAAATATCTTTTTCAAATAAGAAATAATGTACTCTTGTTGCTCCTTCTAATCTTAGGACAAATCAATCAAATAGAGACAATCGGTATATCTCTTTCGCAATATGACTGCCACTCTTTAAAGAAAGAAAAAAAAAGAAACAATAAAAAAAGAAGCACTAAAAAGAACCAAAAGGAAATTCAATTTTCTGCAATGTCCCTTTTTATACTTTCATGAAATGATCTGACGTTACTTTATTGCAAAGTTTAGGGGAGAGAAAAAAAAAGTTTAGAATATTGGAACATTTCAGACAATTTTTTTTCTATTTTTATTATAGAATTGAGCCCCACCAGGTTGGCACTTTTTTGGCATCTGGAATTAAAAGGACTGTTGCTGACTCACACTGAAATGTATACAGAAAAGAAAACTGAATTTTATTCTTCAATTCTGAAACGGAAACACTTTCTTTTTCAGTCCTCGCTGATTATGGAAAATAACTTCTAAAAGGAAACTGAGAAAGCAAAATGGCCGCTCTTCGATGACGAAAGATCCGAGGATTTAATGACGCCGGAATCCATTGTTCGCAATCAAACCTCCGAACACTCAGAGATGTCGCCTGACCATTAAGGCACTCATCTATCTTTGTTTAGGAGAGAATTAACGTCGTCTAGATTCTATTGGCTAATTCTATTCTTCCACGCGGAGTGGATCGTACACCAACAAACCCTTCCAAATAAGAATAAAACTTGTAAAATTCTTTCAGTGCTTTGAGACTACTTTTCTTTTGTTTCCTCGCAAAGGAAGATATATCTGTACCAGATACTATCGGCAAGCAAAAGCAATCAAAATGCAATTTAAGTAATAGTTAAGTTTTACTTTACGAGAGCTCGCACAAAAAGTGGGTTGGATAATAAGTGTGATTTTTCCCATGAAGATCTTGACAGAAATGGAGTTTTTCGTATGTCTCTGCAAATTGAAGAGTATACAATGGTTAAAAACTGATTTTAAATGTTTATTTAAAGGCAAGTTATTTAAGAATGATTTACTATTAAGTATGGATGCATTAAAGTGAAGCGAACATTTTTAAAGAATTTTAACATATTGTTAAAAAAAAAGAGGGCTTGATTCATCTTATTTAAGAAAATTGCTTGAATTTAGTTTCGAAAAATAATGTATAGTGAGCGATAATCGTTATAAAGTTATGACATATTAATGAAATATTTTTCTCTTTTCTACTGGAAAATAATGAAATATTTTTCTCTTTTGTACTGGAAAATAATGAAATAACATTTTCAAATTAGAAATAACGTATCCTTTTTACTTTTTCAAATCTTAGGACAAATCAATAAAATAGAGGCAATCGGTATATCATCACTTTCGCAATATGACTGCCACTCTTTAAAGAAAGAAAAAAAAGAAACAATAAAAAAAGAAGAACTAAAAAGGATCAAAAGGAAATTCAATTTTCTGCAATGTCCATTTAAACTTTTATGAAATGATCTGACGTTACTTTATTGTTAAACTTAGGAGAGAGAAAAAAATTTTAGAATATTGGAACATTTCAGACAATTTTTTTTTCTGTGCTATTATTATCGAATCGAGGCCCACCACGTTGGCACTTTTTTGGCATCTGGAATTAAAAGCATTGTTGCTGACTCACACTGAAATGTATACAGAAAATAAAACTGAATTTTATTCTTCAATTCTGAAACGGAAACGTCTTCTCTTTCAATCCTCGCTGATTATAGAAAAAAAAAGAATTTCTAAAAGGAAATTGAGAAAGCAAAATGGCTGCTCTTCGAGGACGAAAGATCCGTGGATTTAATGACGCCGGAATCCATTGTTCGCAATCAAACTTCCGAACACTCAGAGATGTCGCCTGACCATTAAGGCACTCATCTATCTTTGTTTAGGAGAGAATTAACGTCGTCTAGGTTCTATTGGCTAATTCTATTCTTCCACGCGGAGGGGATTGAACACCAACAAACCCCCTAAAAAAGAATAAAACTTGCAAACTTTTTTCAGTGTCCGAGACTACTTTTCTTTTGTTTCCTGGCAAAGGAAGATATATCTATACCAGATACCATCGGGGATCAAAAGTAATAAAAATGCAATTTAAGTGATAGTTAAGTTTTACTTGCGAGGTCTCGGAAAAGAAGTGGGTTGGATAATAAGTGTGATTTTTCCATTAAGAACTTGACAGAAGTTGAGTTTTTCGTTAGAAGTTACGGGAGAAGTTTGAGAAGTTACGGGAGAATGATTTAGCCATTTTATCTGGATGCAGTTGTCTGCCTTCAAAATAGACTCCATCAACAGAGCAGAAGTTTGAAACCATGTATTATAAACAGGTTTATTTAAAGCAAATATATAATATTCCCATTCATTGAAAAAAATAAATAAGTAAATAAACAAATGTTATTTCAGCAGGATTAAAATTTTGTTCAGTGTTTAGGTAGGGTTGTGAGTCAGTCCTACGAACAATAGTCACATTAAACCGGGAACTATTGTTTAAAGTGGATTTCAAACAGCTACAAACATTCATGGTACCGGCAGGACACTCGAAGCTGAAATCTCTGGCAGCGAGCACCAGAGCACTTGTCATTTGACTATCAAGTCTAAATAAATTATTTTAATAAAATTAATGTATAGGTAGTAATTTTAAATATGTATTTTATATGTCTAATTTAAATTACAGAATTAAATACTTATCTTCACTTAAAAAGAGTTAAAAACTATTTATACTTCAATTACTGATCGAGTAAATATTCGAAGGCTTTGCTTCCATTGAAAAAAATATTATCACTGAAAAATAAGGAAATATCTTTTTCAAATAAGAAATAATGTACTCTTGTTCCTCCTTCTAATCTTAGGACAAATCAATCAAATAGAGGAAATCGGTATATCATCACTTTCGCAATATGACTGCCACTCTTTAAAGAAAGAAAGAAAAAAGAAACAATAAAAAAAAGAAGCACTAAAAAGAACCAAAAGGAAATTCAATTTTCTGCAATGTCCCTTTTTATACTTTCATGAAATGATCTGACGTTACTTTATTGTTAAGTTTAGGGGAGAGCAAAAAAGGTTTAGAATATTGAAACATTTTAGACAATTTTTTTTTCTATTATTATTATAGAATTGAGCCCCACCAGGTTGGCACTTTTTTAGCATCTGGAATTAAAAGCACTGTTGCTGACTCACACTGAAATGTATACAAACTGAAACTGAATTTTATTCTTCAATTCCGAAACGGAAACGTCTTCTTTTTCAATCCACGCTGATTATGCAAAAGAACCAAAAAGAAAGTTGAGAAAGCAAAATGGCCGTTCTTTGATGACGAAAGATCCGTGGATTTAATGACGCCGGAATCCATTGTTCGCAATCAAACTTCCGAACACTCAGAGATGTCGCGTGACCATTAAGGCACTCATTTATCTTTGTTTAGGAGAGAATTAACGTCGTCTAGGTTCTATTGGCTAATTCTATTCTTCCACGCGGAGGGGATTGAACACCAACAAACCCCCTAAAAAAGAATAAAACTTGCAAACTTTTTCTGTGCCCGAGACTACTTTTCTTTTGTTTCCTCGCTTAGAAAGATGACTATACCAGATATCGTCGGCGAGCAAAAGCAATCAAAATGCAATTTAAGTGATAGTTAAGGTTTACTTGCGAGAGCTCTTAAAAGATTTGGGTTGGTTAATAAGTTTGATTTTTCCATTAAGATCTTGACAGAAATAGAGTTTTTCGTATGTCTTTGCAAATTGAAGAGTATATAATGGTTAAAAACTTATTTTGAATGTTTTACTTAAAGACAAGTTACTGGAGGATGATTTAGCCATTTTCTGTGGATGGTGTTATCTCCCTACAAAATATATATAGATTTGATTAACTGACCAGAAGTTTGAAATCAAGTAAAACGCGGTTTCAAACTTTATATATTATGGTATCGCCGGGACTCGAAACTTAAATCTGTAGCAACAAGAGCCAGATATTTGGCCAACCAGTTCCAATAAATTATTTTAATAAAATTAATTTACTGGCATTAATTTCACATATTCACTTTGTATGCCAAATTTAAATATCGGAATAAAATATTTTTATTATTGAAATAAAAGGAGTAAAATTTATTTATATTTCAATTACTCCTTGAGTTGTATTCGGAGGCAAGAAAAAAAATTATCACAAGAAAATAATGAAATATCATTTCAAATAAGGAATAATGTATCCTTGTTCCTTCTTCAAATCTCTGGACAAATCAATCAAATAGAGACAATCGGTATGTCATCATTTTCGCAATATGACTGCCACTCTTTTAAGAAAGAAAGAAATAAAAAAAACAATAAAAGGAAGCACTAAAAAGTACCAAAATGGAATTCAATTTTCTACAATGTCCCTTTTTATACTCTCATGAAATGATCGGACGATACTTAATTGTTAAGCTGAAAGTTATTGAGAAGAAAAAAATAGTTTAGAATATTCGAACATTTCAGACAATTTTTTTTTGTATTATTATTATTGAATTGAGCACCACCACGTTCGCACTTTTTTGGCATCTGGTATTAAAAGCATTGTTGCTGATTCGGACTGATATGTATACAGAAAAGAACACTGAATTTTATTTATCAATTTTGAAGCGGAAACGTCTTCTTTTTCAATCCCTGCTGATTATGGAAGCGAACTAGAAAGAAAACTGAGAAAACAAAATGGCCTCTCTTCGATGGCGAAAGATCTGTGGATTTAATGATGACCGGAATCTATTGTTTGCAATCAAACTTCCGAACACTCAGATATGTCGCGTGACCATTAAGGCACTCATCTATCTTTGTTTAGGAGAGAATTAACGTCGTCTAGGTTCTATTGGCTAATTCCTTTCTTTCACACGGAGGGGATCGAACACCAACAAACCTCCCCTAAAAAGAATAAAACTTGCAAAGTTCTTTCAATACCCGAGACTACTTTTCTTTTGTTTCCTCGCTAAGGAAGATACATATATACCAGATACCATCGGCGAGCAAAAGCAATCAAAATGCAATTTAAGTGATAGTTAAGTTTTACTTTGCGAGGGCGCGGAAAAGAAGTGGGTTGGATAATAAGCGTGATTTTTCCACTAAGATCTTGACAGAAATTAAGTTTTTCGTATGTCTTTGCAAATTGAAGAGTATATAATGGTTAAAAACTGATTTTAAATGTTTTTCTTAAAGGCCAGTTACTTAAGAATGATTTAGCCATTATATCTGGATGCGGTTATCTGTTTTCAAATTATAGACTCGTTCAACAGAGTAGAAGTTTGAAAGAAAGTAAAACTTTGTTTCAAACTGTGGCTATATATTTGATTTAAACAAATATTAACGTATAATATATTTACTACTTAATAAATATATATTAACATATAATATATTTGTTTTAAAACAGGTTTATTTAAAGCAAATATATTATATTTAAGTTCATAGAGAAAAATGGACAAATGTTTTTTCAGTAGGCTATAACTTTTGCTCAATGTTTAATTGTAAAACTATTTTTAAAAACTATTATTTATGTATTGTAAAACTGAAATTATTATTTTAATTAATATATTTTAATATTTTTATTATAAAATAATTGTATATATTTTATAATTTTATTTAATTATTATTTGAAATTATGAATTTTTTTACCAAATATTAGAAATTAAATAATATAATCGATCGTATAATCGCTGATATTTTCGATCAACAAAACAAAAAAAATCTAATATGTAATGTTAATTAAAACTTTGTTACAATTCTATTTCTTTAGCATAATTTTTGAGACAGATAAAAAATTTAAAACTACAAGCATAAAATATATATAAAATTCTAATTTGTTTTTAAGTCAAATATTGATCGATTGCATATTTTGATTTAATTAATCTCAAATATTCAGTAATTATAATAGATTATTGATATTATAATTAAATCGAATTTAATAATTATGTTATAAATAAAATATCAATTCAAAGCAAATAAAAAATAAATATCAATAGTTGGCATATAATATATTCTGAATAATTTGATTAAATTGGAATACATAAATTTTCAATTTTAATTCAAATATTTAAAATTTATCTTTAGGAGGCTGTTTTCAATATATTTATTCAAACCATCAAAATTTTAAATACAATCATAACTTTTTATTTTGATTAAATAACATGCAGACGTACAATACATAATTTTAATTGTAATACATAATTTCCTTTGTTTAACAACATTTACTTTTAATCAATATATTTGTATTAAATTATGCTGATATAATTAGAGAAAAATTATCTTACTCTGTCAAACAAGTCTTAAATATATTTATACTATATATATTTATACTTGTGTTGATACTTCTCCCCCACGACATTGAAAGCAGAATCTATTGACTGTTTCGAAATGAAGTTGCTTCGCAGTTGAGATGCAAAATTTTCAAAGCAGTATAACGAACCTTCAAAGACTGTGTGTCAAAACAAGAAACAAATCCAACAAATGCATGAATTGGAAAAGGAATGCATAAATTCCTAGAGGACATTCTATGTTTTCATGAATGCAAACATTTCATTGAAGCTTCCCATGCTTTTCTACGAGTTTCATTAAAAATGTAATTTTCCTGGACTCTCGAATTCTTATATTATTAATGAACTTGATAAGTTAAGTCTGTGGGATTAAATGTAAAATGATGTTGCAAGAAAACTAATTTAGTACTAGTTTATTCTGTTATAATTATAAGATTATTTGAAATTATTTTGAAAACTAATTTAGTATGTTATTATATAAAAGTTATCAAGTCAGTGGAAAATACTTGCAATTTCTAAGGCAATGATACATTTTCCTTTGAATAGAGTAAAGAAAATTAATGCAACAAATAATGTATAAAATATACAGAAAGAGAAACCTTTTGAGTTATTCATATAACTAATGAACAGTTTTTATGAAATTCTGAGCAAATTCAATCAAATACTGTAATAATAGAGAATGAAATTTACATGCAATGTTTCAAGTGTAAACTATGTTGTCATACTTGGAAAATCTTTGAGTAAAGCGAGGATTGAATTTAGTTGATCCTTCTTGTTTAGTTTGTGTACTAGTATATTCTTGTTATTAGGTATACATTGTATTTAATTTGACTTTTCAAGTCGGAATGGAATATCAATGCGAAAATGCGCTGACGTCAAATAATTTCTTTTGATAAATTACATATTTGCTAATATTGTTTTTGAATGTTTTCTTAAAGATAGTTATTGGATTGTGGATAGAATCATACAACTTTGCAGGAAATATTTACTAATTTTAACTTTCTTAGAAATGCATTGGTTCTAGCTAAGGTAATTAGGCACTAGCCTAGCCTGTGCTGATTGGCATGTAGTCATATTTTCCATGGAACATCTTTATTTACGATTGTAATGTTAATGCAAAATACAATAAAAATGCTAATTCCACATTTGAATTGGGAACCACTGATTAATTTTTCATAAATTTTGATGATTGAATTTGACTCGAACTGCATTTTGTATATATCATTATATTATACAATGATTTTATTTACATATGAAAACATATTTATAATTCCATTTACTAAAATAACTTTGAAATGATTTTATAAGTAAGTCAACATCTTTTATGCATTAATAACGATTGGCATAACAAATGCAATAATATACATATACTTTTAATACACATATACTTTTAAAATAAAGCACTTTGGGAATAAAGTTTATTTTTAATAAAACAACAGAATGAAAAAAGGGAACTGGATTTTATTAGATATTACTTTGAAATACATTATTGTATTGATAGTTCAAAATAAACATACTAATTAGTAACAATAATTAAATTTTTATTTCGAAACAAAGTAATAATTATCTTAAATATCAATAGTATCTTATATAGTAATCAAAATTTTAAATATAAATAGTATCTTACATAAGAATCAATATGTTAAATATCAATAGTATCTTATATAAGAATCAATCTAAAATATCTATAGTATCTTATATAATAATCAATATCTTAAATATCAATAGTATCGTGTATAGTAATCAATATCTTAAATATGAATAGTATCTTATACAGTAATCAATATCTTAAATATCAATAGTATGTTATACAATCAATATCTGAAATATCAATAGTATCTTATACAGTAATCAATATCTTAATTATCAATAGTATTTATTTTATGTAGTAATCAATATCTTAAATATCAATAGTATCTTATATAGTCATCAATATATTAAATATCAATAGTATCCTGTATAGTAGTCAATATCTTAAATACATTATTTTACGAGTTGATATTATTAGTAGACAACTATAGGTTACAACTTATTTGTGAATGACTGTGACGAATGAAATCTGTTAAGTCCCTACTGATTAATTAATTATCGTAAATATGAATAGTATCGTATACAGTAATCAATATCTGAAATATCAATAGTATCTTATACAGTAATCAATATCTTAATTATCAATAGTATCTTATATAGTAATCAATATCTTAATTCTCAATAGTATTTTATATAGTAATAAATATTTTAAATATCAATAGTATTTTATGTAGTAATCAATATCTTAAATATCAGTAGTATTTTATGTAGTAATCAATATCTTAAATATCAATAGTATCTTATATAGTGATCAATATTTTAAATATCAATAGTATCCTGTATAGTAATCAATATCTTAAATACATTATTTTACGAGTTGATATTATTAATAGACAACTATAGGTTACAACTTATTTGTGAATGACAGTGACGAA
The DNA here is from genome assembly GCA_021605075.1 of Caerostris darwini. Taxonomy (NCBI): domain Eukaryota; kingdom Metazoa; phylum Arthropoda; class Arachnida; order Araneae; family Araneidae; genus Caerostris; species Caerostris darwini. The sequence goes on along the minus strand of BPLQ01012380.1, from coordinate 27,800 downwards.
TGAAATCTGTTAAGTCCCTACTGATTAATTAATTATTGTAAATATGAATAGTATCGTATCCAGTAATCAATATCTGAAATATCATTAGTATCTTATATTGTAATCAATATGTGAAATATCATTAGTATCTTGTACAGTCATCAATATCTGAAATATCAATAATAACTTATATAGTTATCATTATCTTAAATATCAATGGTATCTTATATAGTAATCAATATCTTAAATAGAGTTGATATTATTAATAGACAACTATAGCTAACAACTTATTCGCGAATGTCATTGACGAATCAAATCTGTTAATTCCATACTGATCACCCTATCAGACAGATTGACAAGACAGCTTATCCTCATAGTGACCATACTCGAGCACTATCGGGCACTTGGGAGACATATTCGTCCAATTTGAGATCGTAGCAAACCTCTCTATGACCTACATATCGAGCATGTCTCGGGGAACACTGAAATTAAATCCCAACAGAGACCTATCAAGCGAATAGTGGCACACAACTCACGGGAAATCTCAGCTTTTATCGCCTTTCCAGGTGGAGCTCCACTTTATTGGAGACATTCGCTTTAGAACCATTTTTGCTTTTTGCTTTTTTGTCTTGTCTTTACTTTTCTTGTTTGCTGTAGGAGTCAAGTTAAGATGGTCCTTGATGGATGGTGAGAAATCTTCAAAAGAAGTTTTATTTATTTTTTTTTAGAAGTTGGTTTTCACAGGGGAAACAAGGGAATTACGGTTGTAGTTCTAAAAGGTTAAATTCTTCAGGGGTAATTTTATTAAAGTAAAGAATGATTTCTTGGCTTTATCGTGTTTTATGTCGATAGCGAATCAAAACAAATAGGCAATAATAAGAAAAATGACCATATAAGATTAAATGATGAATTATAAATAAGAAGATTTCACATTTTTACTTCATACTGCAATTTCATATACTTCACAAAATGAACGAAACTCATTTTATAAATTTTTACCATCAATTTATGGCAGTCTCGGAAGAATTTCAACTTCCTAACATTAGATGGATACAATTCAATACAAAATATTTAAAAAACGTTACAATTTGGTTTAAAATATTATTCACTCTGACATTCGATGATATCTTTGCTTTCATAATTTGATGATTTTTGTTGTAAATAATTTTCCGTAATATTATTTCATTATTTTTTTCAACTATAATAGTTTAGTTAAAAAAAAAAAAATTAAATTTTCACATGTACTTTTTTCTAGACATATTAGTGCATGATACATTATATTTTTGAAAAAAAAATCATGAATATTAGCATACAATTGTGATGATATATTTAATATTATTGCTTTTTGCAAGTTTTATTTTTATGTTATACTTCGAAATCATTTGAAAATTTTTTGTTAATTTCAGATGCAATTGTAAACTTTCAAGGAAATGCACAGAGATTTATAATAGTTAAAATATATTTCATTCTCTAAAATAATTCTTTCATTCTTTTGATTAAAAGAGTGAAATATTTTCCTCTTCTTTTAAAATTTGAGGCAAGTATTTAAAAAAAATTAACATAGTGTTAAAAAAAAGTGTTATTGATTCATCTTTTGCAAAAAAAAGTCTGTTAGAATTTTGTTTCGAAAAATAGGGTATAGTGAGTGATAATCATTTTAAAGTTATGACTTTATTTAGATATTCAAACTATTAAGGGAAATTAAAAATAAAAAAGTAACTATAATGAAAAAAAGTTTATTTATGATAACTAAGCACCTAACATAACCTAAGCATAAGAATATCTTAAATAATGCAATGTTTCAGTATATATATAATATGTGCACTAAAACGTCAAAATATATCTGAAATACTGAAATATATTATAATCCTGAAATATATTAATCTTATATATTATCCTGAAATTTCAGCATATATACAATATAAATAATGCATTTAAGTTGTTCATTTAAAATATATGTATCTATGATGTGCAAGTGATATAATACTGAAGATTAACAAAAAAAATGAATAAAATTTCATTTCTTATAAATTGTAGATGAATATTTTCCATTGAAAAAATGGTATTTTGGGATATATAACTTTAATTTCGTATAAGTATAAATTGTAATAACTAAATTATACTATTAGTTAAAGCTTCAAAAGTAATTGAACCTTTTATTTTCCAATTGCATTTATGTCATAAGAATTTCATAGAAAAAGTATAAACAAAATGAAACACTTTTTATATTACCATTTTATCTAATTAAATAAAAGGCTTCTATATGCTTTGGAATTTAGAAGTAAAAAATTGTAATAATGTTTCATAGTACATAAAAAGTATGACCATTTTTTTAGAATCCTTTTTCGAAGTTAGCAGTAACTTGATTATATTTGTGAGATATTTATTATCAATAATATCGACTGAATTATTTATAAAAAAATAAGTATGTTTGAAATAATTGAATTGACATCTTACTGAATTTGAAAAAAAAACTGACGAATATTTTTTCATTTAAAATTCTCTTTTCAATTTCGCATTATTGTTTTTTAGAAATAATATCGAAACATTACAATTTTTCCTACAAGTAACGATAATTTAATTTAATCTAAAATTCTTTTATATAATTGATAGAAAAAAAACGGGAAATAAATTTCAAAGAAAATCTGTAATGAGATTCTAGAAAATATTTACATATAGTAAATAGTTGAGAAGATGACATATTTCCAAAATAAATCATTATTAGGGTATACATAAATATGAAATTAAAAAGCAGTAACAAAATATGATTACTTTGTTTTCTATTTCAGATATTTGTTTTTAGCCTTATTTATATTCGTCTTATCAGAGCTGTATTTTACAAAAATTGAAGATTGAATAAATTAATTATTTTCTCTTTTTATACGTAAGAAAAAAAATTCTTACATATTTCTTAAAAAGATATTTTTAAAAAGAAGTTATTTAGTTTATTTCAAGAAACAGTTTCTGTATAATTATGCTGTCTAAAATTACATCTGTATTCTAATATGATTACTGAAAGGGTAACGTAACTTTGAAAGAACATTGAAATTAATTACAGTTACAAAATCAAATAAAGGAGAATGCTAAAAAACTTTTTTAAAACTACATTTATAATAAATTAATAAGCTTTTTTAAAACTACATTTATAATAAATAAGTAAACTTTTTTAAAACTACATTTATAATAAATTAGTAAACTTTTTAAAACTACATTTATAATAAATTAATAAATTTTTAAATTAGATAAATTAAGAAAAAACAATTGCAAGAAAACTATATTTATGTACTAAATGATCTTCGAATGATTAAACAGAAGTTATAATTAAAACCTTTAAAAAAAGCAGCATTTAAGATCTTTAGTACTTTTATAAAGTTAAGTATTATGTTAAGATACCTTCTTTATAAAAATATGTTATTAAAATATTATTAACTGTTAAGTTATTCACATTATATATTTGAAATTTATTTAAGTTTTTATGATGATGTAATACTAGACAAGGTTTATATTTCTTCATGTTTAATTTATGAATGCAACATTCATTTTCACCAGTTTATAACGGGAGCATTGTTTTGTTTATGAACATTGTTTTCTAGCGCAAACTAAATACTCCCAAGGGTAGCATCTGGGAGTTTCGAACCTTTATCCCATCTACTTCTTAAACCTATTCAATGACATTCCAATTTTCTTACTTATCCCTGGAATAAATATACAAGTTTCTGGTATAAGTGTGTTATCTAGCAACTGGCAATTGGTATACCGACTTCCTTTCCTTTGCGATTTAAATTTACTACAAATATATCTGTAAAATAAACTGAAAGTATTAAGTACGTAAATTTCGATTTCATTTTAAAATTCTCGCTATAATTAAATCATTTTGGCAAAGATATCTTTTCGACGAGAAAGAAAAACAGTTAGAGGTTGAGGTGCAGAAATTGTCAAATATGATGAGTTTGATATTATAAAAAGTATTTTTTTGAAAATATATTGAGTATTGTATTCACCGTAAACTTTCTTTGTTATAAACTCTGGAATATTTTTAAAAATTACGTCTATGATAGAAAAGTTTCTTCATCTACGCATCATAATTAAAAATTAAATTTTTTTTATTTTAAAAGCCCATTTAATTATGTAATGATACAAAGATTAAACTTTATAAAATAAAAATTAAAAGTTTTTTAGATCATCCCACTTTCGTGATAAATGAAAATAAATAGGTACAAAAGAGCTAATGGCACAGATTTTTTCTAACATGTTAAAGACTACTGGTAAAGCTCTAAAAATATAGTTCTAATAATTGTTGTTTCGTATTAACAAAAGTTTGCAATTTTTTATTTTATTGGAAAAAATATTTAATGAACAATATCTTCGAAACTGTTATTCTCACACACTAAGTTAATTATTAGTCTGTTTTTAAATATCACTAAGTTTTCTTGTTTCTTCTTATTTAATGATGAAAAATTGATTGACTAATAATTAACTTAGTGTGTGAGAGTAACGGTTTCGAAGAAATTGTTTATGACATTATTTTTCCAGGACAATTAAAAAGAATAAACATATTGAACTAACACAGCTGAAAATAATTAGTGAAACACAACTTGCACATATTTTTTAAGGCAGTTTTTCATTTCTTATTCATGTCAACAACATTTTATACAAAACATAATAGATTTAAGCCGAAATCTTCTTTTCCTAATTAAAAAAAAATATGACTAGTCACTAGACTATAAACTAAAACAAATTAGGCTATTTTTTCAAAAGAAATCAGTTTTAAAGACAATTAATTATTAACAATAATTATTTATAAATTCTTAATTGCATATTATTTGGATTCAAATGTATTGAAATACTCCATATGGTATCTGCCAAAGTTCACGTCGCTGGCTCGTTTGTTTATCTACATAGAATTTAATATGATTAATTTGTGAATTTCAATAATGCACATTATATGATGATTAATTTCTGGTAATGTCATAAATCGGAATAATTTATTACTGTACTAACTAATACAGTTTAAATTGAAATTGATAATAAAACTACTTTTGAAACAATATAATAGCATTTTAAATTAATTTCATCCCAAACAAACATTTTAATGTAACTGATGTTAAGTAAACTAATCTGCGTTTAAGGAAATTTAGAAAACTTTCCATTTCGATTGAAGTTTACCTCAAATCTATTTGTAAAATAAATTGAAAGTATTACATAATTAATTTTCAATTTCATTATAAAATTCAGTCTATAATTAAATCATTTTGACGAAAAAGAAAATCAATTAAAGGTTGAGGAAATTGTTAAAAAATATGAGTTTGATATTAAAAGAAAAAGATTTTTTTTGAAATTATATTGAATAATGTAAAGGCGGTTAAACTTTACTGTGCCGTAATTTAGCTGAATTATCATATTTTATGTACTGTATATATTGGTAAGGGGCCTGATGGCGAGTGACTAGCCCTCTGGCGCTCGATGTTACAGGGTTCGAGTGCCGGTGGTACCATGAACGTTTGTATTCAGAATCCACTTTAAACCGTAGGCCTCGATCTGATATGGTTGCGCGTAGGACTGACAACCATCTATTGTCTTGAAATCTACCAGTAGGCAGATGGCGTTGGCCCAGCATGGGGCTGTTGCGCCACTGTTCATGATGATGATATATTGGTAAAAAATTAACGAGAATAATGAAAATATAATGCAATCATAGCAAAAAAATAAGTTAATTCACTAAATTAACAGAAAAGGATTGTATAACAATTCTTCTAACTTTGTGTTGCCAAGGACAAAGCAATTTTGAAAATTTTTAATATAAATGAAAATAACTTAAGCTATACAGCCTTGATTGATATTAAATGATCTAGCTGTTCTGGTTTTAAAGCGTCCGCATATTTATTAATATTTCGACACTGCATTTGTGATATGGCATAGAAACTAACCATCAAGTTGAGTGTTTATTTCTACATTTATTTCTTTCTTATTTCCATTCTAGATATAAAATTAACTACAATTTATGGACATCAACCTAATTTACACTTTTCAGTTGTTCATTTTTGGATATAAGATATATTTAGCATTGTACAGTTAAAAACAAAAGTAGTGAGTAAAGTAACATGGAGCGAGATAGAAAAAAAACCCCCTCAGATACACCTCTGAAACTGCAGCTGCAGCTGAAAGAAGGAATTGAAGAGACGACTCTTTTTAGGTTAACGGGAAAAAGGTTCTGATGTGAAATGGTTTAAATATGTTGTTCAGTTAAGAAACTAAAAGTATTAAATGTTAAAAAGAAAATAAAAGAATATGTATTACAAGAAAAGGAATAATTTTAACTGAAACTCTCCCACTTTCTCGTTTTGCAAGATGTTTCTTTATTGTTAACGTCACAGCGATGTATGGGTGGTTTGTCAGAGAAAATAGGTATCGAGTTGAGTCTGCTTCTGTGTTAATTTCTTTTCTTTTTTCCTGATTAATTGCGGCCTAATGGCCACCTGGCTAGCACTCTGGTCGTTAGTATCGAAGGTTTCAGATTCGAATCCGGCTGTGGCATGGATGTTTGTTGGTGGTTCGGAATCACCGGTCCCGGACTGTTTAGCCTAAAGTGTGCTCAAGATGACCGTAGAGCGACAAACCAAATATGATTAATTATAATTTTTGTATTTCATATAGTTTTCATTTGCTTATTTTTACAAATTAGATTTTTTTTAACCGAAGAAATGAGCCATTGATTGTGAAGCAGGAAAAAAAAAGCACATCTTTTTGATTTCAGGGACAGACATACGAAAGCAAAGTTTCAGCATTTTAGTTAAATAATTAAAATGAATCATTGTGGTCATGAAATAGATGAATCATAATTAAATAAGTTATTAAGGTGATTATTAGAAAATAGGCAAAATAAATTATTTCTTTTAGCAGATATAAAAGTTCATAAACCTGCAAAGGAATAGGCTATCGTATATCGCCAATATCGCATTACATGCCATAAAAAATGTCGGATGATGTCGAGGAATTTAAAAATTTAAATAAGATTTAAAGTTCCTTAGGTTTTATATTGGCTTTTATAATGCCATTTTCATTGATTGTTTTTAAAAAACGCATCTTCTAATGCCTAATTGCATGCAAGCAATCCTCGACTGACTATTGGATTTCGTTCCGAAGTTTGTTTTTCAAAATAAATTTTCCTTTGAAGTTAAGGCTGCCTTTTTTTTTTCTTATATGACTCTTTTTAAAAGAAGAATAATTTTTCACTTGTGACAGGAAAAGAAGATAAGTGTCAACAGTTATTTATTAATGATTTTCTCTGATCTGTATTATTATTGCTGTGTGTCCTAAAAAAATGCGAACTACTTTTAAAGCAAAACTTTTTTGAGGTCATCTACTCTATTTATTAAATATAAGTATACTTTTCAAAAGAAATTGATTTCGTGTTAAGTCATAGGAATTATTATTATTAAAAATTTCAATTGCATTTAAGGTTCATTATTTTTATAATTTCCAATCGAAATTTAAATAATCTTGTACTGCACGCCCCGAAACAAACGTACATGTTGTTCCAGAATGACATCTCGATAGATGTGGCCTGTCATCGTTACACTCGGAACATGCAGGTCAGTTCTGGAACCAAGAATAATTCCTCCCCAAACGAGCCATCCTGCACCACCGTAACGGTGTCTTTCAATGGTGTTCTCTTGGTGGTAACGGGTACCTGTCGCTCTCCATATGAAAGTCCGGCGAGAATGAGATTGCAAACTAAACCTGGACTCGTCGGAAAACATCACACAAGACCACTGTTGCAGTGTCCACAATGCATGTTCTCTACTCCAGGTTAATCGTAGGCGACAGTGAGTTGCGGTAAGTGGAACACATCTGACAGGCCTACGAGCATATAGACCAATATGCCCTAAGCGTCTGTACACGGTCTGCCTTGAAACTGTCGTACCGGTAGCTGAAGAAAGCTGACGAGACACGTCTGATACTGTGCTCCGTCTGTTTCTTTTGGCAGTAACTGCTAAATACCGGTCCTCATTCGGCGTTGTAACTCGGGGGCGACCTGTGCTGTACTGTACATGTACTCACATTACCATCATCTTGGAATCGCTGCCAAAGCCTGGAGATGACACTCTGGGCGATTACAAGTTCCTCGGATACGTCCAGTTGGGTACGTCCACATTCCAGTCGCCCGATAATTCTACCATGTAAAAAATCATCCAAATGCTTCCTTTGTGCCATAACTATGCGGTTATTGCACTGAAAGGCTTTTAAAGCGCTTGTGAACAATTTTACTTCTTTGCCACCATTCCTTATATACCCCTCTCTTACACTCTCGACATTGTGACGTACTATCCGCGCCATCTGGTGGTCTCCTGTAATTTGCATATTCTTCTTCAAGATGTGAGTGATAATTCTACAGGTGAAATTTTTATTTTAGAGTTCAATTTCTGTGTGATTCTTAATTATCCTTAATTTATGGACATGAGTGTATATGGGTATTGTTTTGGGGTGAGTGGGTCCTTGATCACTTTCAAATTCGTTTACATTTCTTTCACGATTTATTACAAAAATTTAAGTATTTATTAAATAATTTAGTAAAACAAATTAATTCAGAAAAAAGTAATATAAAACTATTCTAAAAGATCAATTTTATTTCAAAGTGAAAATGAGACTTTTCAAGAAAAGAAAATCCTTCAGAATTCTATAGTTTTGTTATGCGTTTTATAGATTGTTGTTATGCTTTTTATAGATTTTTAATATGCGTTTTGTTCTTATATTATATTCAAAATTTTATGGGCAACCTGCATATGGTCCATCCGATTACATTATGTTTTATTTTTATGTCATTTCCATAACTCTTCGGAGAAATTTAACATACAATATGCCGCTTCTGAAATTTTACTTATTTTCATAGAAGATTATAAGATAACATATAAGATACATGTAATTCATAACATAAATAACCCTTCATAACATAAATAGCACTTCATAACATGTAATTCATAGCATAAATTACACTTCATAACATGTATTTCATAGCATAAATTACTTCATAACATTTAATACATAACACTTCATAACATATAACTTTCAACAGATTTATTTATGGATATCACCAACCTATATTAAGGTCCCTATTCATAACAAAATAATAGCTTACATTTTATATCATAAAAATAATGCAAGAAATTACAATGTATCGCTACCTAGTTCTTATATTTTACAGGTGAAAACAAAGCACTTCTAAGTTGAAAATAGTATATTTTCACTCATTAACACCCAACCTAAAAATACATTTTCCTGCTAATTTCAAGATGAATCTACTGCCACGAAGAGACAGTTCCAGAACGGGCGACTGTTAACAGTGTTTTCAACTTGTATATCACGCATCCAATGTGAGTAAACAGACGCTGCTGGGATGTGGTAATTAAGACTCGCGTCAGGCCCCGTGATGGAATGAGAATGCTCGCGTCAGGATTCGGAACACGAATTCGGGAGGACGGGTCCTACAATTGACACGCAAGAAGACGGTCGATATGATTAGGTTTAGCTTTTACATTTCTATTCCCTGCGAAAGACATAATCGGATTTACTGCAATTATGTTATGTCCTCAACACTGTCCACATCTTACAACATGTGAGCTTTTTATACTTTCTCGCAATACAATATCTATGCATTGACTCTTGAAGACCCACCTATAAATCAACAATTTTTGTGTATGTCTTCAAAATTCCAGGTATTTTATCTGGGGACATTTAACTAGAGTAGACATATAGTATGTAACATATTGAGTGCTAAAGGAAAAAGTATTGACTGTACCTATGTCGCCTTCACAATTTCGAAAGAATCAGAGGAATGTGTATGCAAGGTTCCCTTTGTTTTCTTTCTTTCAAATTCAACAACAATGTCTTTCTATTGTTTCGAACTTAGCAAAATCTGTTTAGAAACCAACCGTGCTGTTCTCTAGACCATTTTAGGTTTGGTTTGTCGCTCTACGGTCATTTTGGGCACACTTTAATCTAATTAGACCGGGACCTACGGATTTAGATTCCGTACCTGAAACCTATAGAACCAAAGCCTTGAACGCTAGCCAATTGTACACCAGGCCGTCTACTGTAATAAGGTGTTATAAGATAACATATAATTTATAACATACTATATAACACTTTATAACATATAATCTTCAACACATTTATTTATTGATATTACCAACCTATACTAAGGTCCACATTCACAACATAATAATAGTTTAAATTTTATGTCATAAAAATAACGCAAAAATATGGTGTATTAAGAACCGAGATATGATATTTTACATGTGATAAAAAGACACTTCTAAATTGAAAATTGCATCTTTCCACGCATTAACACCCAACCGTAAATACATTTTTCTGCTAATTTTAAGATGAATCTACTGCCACGAAGAGTGGCAAGTTCCAGAACGGGCGACTGTTAACAGTGTTTTCAACTTGTATATCACGCATCCAATGTGAGTAAACAGACGTTGTTGGGATGGGGTAATTAAGACTCGCGTCAGGGCTCGTGATGGAATGAGAATGCTAGCGTCAGAATTCGGAACACGAATTCGGGAGGACGGGTCCTACAATTGACACGCAAGAAGACGGTCGATATGATTAGATTTGGCTTTTACATTTCTATTTCCCGAGAAAGACATAATCGGATTTGCTGCAATTATGTTATGTCCTCAACTTGAGCCATGTGAGTTTTTTTTTTTTATAGTTTTCTCCAGCGCATTATCTACACATTGACTCTTGAAAGCACACCTAGAGTTTTAGAGCTAACAAACCGCTAACGAATTTTGTTTCTCCTGAAAAGAGGATAATACTTTCAGGTAACGCGTTAAAAGTAACTGTCTTGAATTAGCGTATAGTACGGGAGAATGCCAAGAAAAAAAAATTACTATTCCAAAAAACTTTTAAGTGAGTTTCTATTAGATAATAAAATCTCAGACCGTATGGCGCCCGTCAATCGAAAGCCTGTAAATGTAGAATGGGGTTTCGATTGGCTAATTTTTTTACTTCAAAATGTTTAGCATCTGGTGGAAACCCAGTTTAAAAGTGCACTCGTGTACAAGGACATTCATGTTTAAAAGTGCAATTCATAGTAAGAGAATCAATAAGTTATTTCTCACACATGTGAGTAGAAATCAAAAATATTGCCATGAAATTTATTTATAGTTTTACGACTGACTTTTCATAAGTAGAAGGTTTAATATTAATAATATTTTTTTTTGTTTAATATATTTTATGAAGAAATTAAAGGAAAAGCTTGACTACAAAAAATTATTGTATTACTTTAAGATACGTATAGAAGCGTATATATAGTATAATTCAATTATATTTTTATAAAATTAAAAAAAGAGACATTAATACATTAAAAATAAGATTTTAATAAATTAATTTTTTTCGAAATCTTTAATAATTAAATGGTATTTAGAATATTAAAATCCTCTTAATTTATTAATTTTTTATTTATCTCTGAGAAATTATATAATTGACGTCAGTTATGACTTTTGATACGTATAAGTTAAAAAAAATCTTTATTTAAATATCTGACATACTGATAAAATGTAGCTCCTGGTACTTTACAATAAATTGTTAGACACACACTTTTATTATATGAGTATCACAAAATAATTAATAAAATGTTAATTTATTAGTTGAAATGTAACTTTTGAGTGCATTATTTGTAACTAATCAATAATGAAGGAAAGTTTCTAAACTTGAAAAAACAACCACATTCGTGTCAAAATATAAATCATTATAATTAACTAATTAACTACAGATGTTTCACAATACATCATATTCTGAGAGTCATTTTTTACCTCACAATAACTGATGATATATGAAGGTGAAGCATTTTAATACACTTAATTATCTATTTGAAGGGTTATTCTTAATAATATTTGACATATCTTGAATTGAATGATTAGAAATATATGAATTAAAAGAATGTTTCTGTCAAGCTTGGAGAGATAGCATTTATACAGACAGGCAATAAAGACAAGAAAAGAAATGAGAAGGCAATAAGCTTCATAATTCGTCTGTTTAAACAGTTCGGATAATTGCTATTTTGTTTAAGTTGTCTTTAATGGTATGTTTGAATGCTGCAGTATTTAAAGCAATTAAGGATTCATAAAGTAATTAAATCATTGATAAAGTCAATTATATTCGTCTGTAAATAAATGTTTTAGAATTGTTGATTAGAAAAGCAATAATCTATTTAAAAAAATAAAAATATATTTGATAGAATGTAAATGTGTGGTAAAATGACAACTGTTATTTTAATATAAGTATTTACAAATATGCAATAGTTATAAATTATATAAAGACTTAAATAAATCGTAAAATTGGTGAAATTGATATTTAAAGTTTTTTTTAAAAAAAAATTTAACTTGAAATTTATAAGAAAAGTCATTTGGGAATTTTGACATTTGAAGCATTTGTTTACAACTAAGAACAAAGTGATTATAGAATTGGTGAAATTATCTAGAAGTATATATTTTAAATGAATACATATTTTTAATTAAATTTCCTATTTTAATGTTGAAAAAAAATTTTTTTAAATAATTACAAACATTTAAAAGTTGATTAAATTTATTCTTAAAACAAATAAAGTTTTTCTTCATTTTAAATTCATTAATAGTTAAATGCTTAGTTTCGACATAAACATATCGTTTTTTTTTTTTTTTTAATAATATTCTGCGATTTTCCGCAAAGTTACGTTTCCAAATAGTTAAATTTTCTAAAGCAAGATTTAGGAAAATTATTATCCTTATTTAAAATTTAGCTGAGGTAAAGTTACAGTTAATGTGTCTTGAAAATAGAGCACGAATAATAGCATGAAATCTCTGCTATTACGCACTACAAAAGCTGTTAAGATCATCTTACCTAAATAGAAAGTTAAAAATTCATGTGTACAGCGTCATTATCAGACCAATTGCGTTGTATGGCTCTGAGACATGAACTATGACAAAGTGTGATGAAGAGTTGTTGAGAGTATGGGAAAGAAAGATTTTGAGAGATTTTTGGAACAGTATATAAAAATGGAGAATTAGAATAAATAAAAAAAAACATTTGATGATTACAAGGAATTAGATATTGTAATGTAGATAAGGAGAAGTAGAAATCAGTGGCTGGGTCATGTAGAGAGAATGAAGTTAAACAGAACAACATGAAGACTTCTTCAGGAAAACCGCAGCGAATATAAACTCAGAGGAAGACCAAGAATTATATGGGGAGATCAAGTCGAAGAGGACTTGAAGACATTCAGTATTACTGACTGGAAACAAAGCGCAACTAGTCGTGTGAAATGGCCAAAAATCTTGGAGAAGGTCAGGTATCTTCTAGGGCTGTAGCACCAATGATGATGATGAAAGATACAGTTAAAATAATTAAAAAAGTATTTAAACTCACAATCAAAGAAATACTTAAATTGGCTTCCAATAAAATTGATTCTTTTGTGTTTCTAGAACTTGTTTAAAATAAACCTTATATATTATTATATTCTGGTGAAATACACATCTGTTCCTTTCATTTGTTCAAAAAAGAAAACATATTTAAAATCTTTAAGTATTGACATATGGATGCCTTAATTGTTTTCAACTATCCAAATTTTCAAAAAAATCTCTCATGAAATTTATCTAATAGAACTTACTTTAAAAACTTCTTGTTGGATTTTTTTTAAAACTTGAACTATAAAAACTATATATTTTACAAAAGAAAAAAAATTATACTTTTTTATCAATAAACTCACGTCCTCGAACTCCAATATCAGTATCAAAATACATATACAAAATATTATCGTTAATCAACTTCTCAATATTAATTCCAGCGGTAATAAATTAATAAGAAAGAAAATAATTTAAGAATACTCTTTTAAAAATGGTGTTCCATAAATATTTATTCGTCAATACATTTTTAATTTGTAATTATTAAAGTAATATTGTTTTCCTATAGTTTGCAATTTCTGAAAAATTTCCTCTTACTTTTTTTTCCAAGAAATATTAAAACACATATTGAATTTCTACATTACCGCTCCAATTTTCCACGCTGCTAATTAACAGTAATCTCGTAGCGCACAATGAATTATCCCAGTTAGGTACAAACTACATAGATAAGTTTATATCGATCAATAAATTTACTCGAACAGATAAATTATTATTATAGTCGGTCAACTAATCACTCGCTTAATGGCCATATTATTAAATACAGTCACGTGGTTCTAGCACGTGACTTTATTTTTGCGTTTAAAAATGGGTCCACTGCTAAATGGTTTTTCTTCCATTCTATACATTACCAACTCTAAAATGAATGCTATTCTGTTTCCTCCATGTTATCGGAATACATCACTATATATATCTTTAATTTAGATCCTGTCATCTAACACAAAATAACATAGTTTAACATCCTGTAGGTACGCATTCCTTGACAAAATAGTATATTTAATTTCTTTGGGTTTTATTATAAATATTACTTTTGGGTTATTATAGTTACGTCTTTTGGGTTTCACTAATTTCTTTCGTGTTTTATGGATTTCCTGGACAATCGTGTTTTATGGATTTCATGTTTATTGCCCTGTTTATGTATACATTTTTATGTTCTATTTTTGATCTGTCAATATAGTTCTTACCGTTCAACCTTTTGATATTTGAAATGTTTTGACTATTTTCAGTTTCATTGATGCAATTTATGAGCAGTTCGGATCTTGAACAATTACTTCGTCTTTTTACTCTTACTTTTACTTTTGAGATGTCGGGATGTAAAGCACTTCAGTGTTTCTGTATTACAAATGAATGATGGTTTCGTCATACATCTTGTAGTCAATACCAGTAGATGCATTTGTTTGCAAAATGATAGTATTTTTAATTCACTAACTGACAATTCTCATTTGGTATTTTTATTGACGTTTGAAAGAAGTAAAGAATTAAAGGGAATGATTACTGTTCTACAGAAGAAAATTGTATAATTTACATGTATATAATTTTTTTTGCTCTCTTAATTCGATTTTATACTTTATCTAGAAATGTTTCTCAATGCATCTTTCACCCACCAAGCTGCTAACAATGTTAGGTAACACCAATTCGGTGGAGTAACGTTTTATCTTAATAAGGAGTTTCATTCGCAATCATTCATTCGTACTTTCTATTGCTATGGGAAGAAAACAGGAAAATTTCGCATCAAATAATCAAATTCAGTTCAAAACAGTCACAATTACTACCGAAATTGTTTGTTCTTTATAGAGAATGATCGATTCAGGGTAACCAAACCGGAATTGGAAGAAAATTGAAATCGTATAGTAATAACTAGTTGAAATGAAGTCTTTCAAAAGAGAAGGGCATAGTTGAACATTTCATAGAACCTCATGGCAGTCAAATAAAATAAACTTAAGACAATTATTTAATGTATATGAAATTGTTGAAATTTGAAATTTAAATTTTCTTGAAAGATAGTCTATCCACAGAAAATTACACCAAAACTGTATGAGTAATTGCCTTTCGATACCTAATTTAAGATCTATCGTTGCAAATTGCGGCTGACGTGTAGTTTGGTTTGGTTTGTCGCTCTACAGTCATTTTTTTGCACACTTTAGGCTAATTAGACCAGGACCTAAAGTTTAAGTGTTGTGTAGGAGAACTCAGTGTACAAAGAGGCACGTTTCAGTCAATGCCTTTACAGTGCTTGTATCAGTGAACTTGAATGAAGATTATGATAACATATATAAGAATCTCGAATCAACAGAAAGGCTGCTTGGTGGACGTTTTCCGGGATATCACCCATACCACACTCAAAGGCTGATAAGATACCCTTGAAAGTTTTTCTGGAAAGTAATGCACTCTTTTCATTACTCGTCGGAAGGCTGTTAGTGTGGGATGCATAAAAAGATCATAAAACCCACCGATGTACAACAAGAAAAAATTGTGTTTTGATATTAATACTTGACCACTTTATTTGCTTTTAGTAAATAATATAGGTTTGGTTTGTCGCTCTATGGCATTTTGTGCACACCCTGGGTTAATTAGACCGATACTTACAGTTTAACGTGGATTACGTGTCTCTAACAAACATCCATGATACCGCCAGCCAGAAGCTTGTGGTACCAAAAGCCAGACGCTAACCAAATGACCATCTAGTCGTGATATATTATATTTATTATTATATTATAATAAATAATATAACCCTCAATAGTAATTTGAATTGTGTAATACAATAGAAAAACTAAAGCCTGATTGTTCAAAGTTTTAAAGTAAGTTAATGTACAACAATCTTACTCTTTACAAAAACTAAATAAAATATTAACCATGTTGGATTTATTTGTGCGACTACCACTTCTTGTCTGGTTCAGAAGTCTATATATCTTAGAACAGCGAAAAATTTTGTTTGTTATTTTTAAGATTCCAAAATATATCACGTGGGTTTCATTCCTGTCAAAAATATTGTATCTTCCTTTGCAAACACAAAAGTAAATCTAAGCTTGACATTTCAATAACTTTTTTTTATATAAAATTAATGTCCAGTTCGTAAACAGGTTAAAAAATTTTTTTTAAATATTTTTTTGTGGAGAGCAGAGAAAATATTTTTCGAGTTTATCAAAGTTTACTTTGAAGCAAAATGAGAAACTTCTTAACCTCTGAAACCTTAAACTTGACTTAATAAGAGTGATGTTGGTTTCTAAAAAGTACTTGTACTTTGATATATATTTTCGCATTGACTTTATTTTTGCAACCCTTTGTAAATAAAATACAATATTTACAAAGGGTTTTATGAAGTCAGCTGTAGTTCAATGTAGTTTACAACTGACTAATGAAGAAAAATAATTTAAGCATTTATTTTCCAAAATGAATTTAAATAATGTTTTTTTGATGGAGTACAGATTAGAGTCTTAATGTATATGGGTGTGGTCTTGATTCAGTGAACTTTATTGTGATTATAGCACAAACTGAAATGGTTTCTTAAATGATAATTCGAAACTTTAGTTGTCATGTTTAAAAAGTGAATAGACAGCACTGCACAATTACAACGCATAACGCACAAAACAACATAAATATTTACAAAATCACATTAAAGCAAGTTTATTAAAGGATCTTTGCACCCTACGTACTGCCTACAACTCTTCACTCCGTTGTTTTTTCCCTTCCTCTCCAATCTTCAGTTCCAAAGTCTAGCAGAAGAAAAAAAACCCTGCAAAGTCCAAAGTGTAATGTAAGTGTCAACATGTGCTTGAATGAAAAATCTATCAACCTTGAACTTTTCCCCGTTCGCTATATAATAGTTTATAGTGGGAATGCGTGGAGGATCCTTACTGATGGCAATATTTTGGAGAAGAAAAATAGAAATATCACGAACTACATTATAAATTTTTGAATCAATACCCGAAAAGCATAGCATTTTTACCTATCACCCAAACCTTTAGTTTATAATGAATTATTCGACCACAATGAATAATCAAGCTGTAAAATATTGTTTGCCAAAATTTCAATATTAAATTTGATTTGCTGTTCATATTTAATTGGCGAGCAGCTTGATTACACAATTGGAAATGTACAATTGTTTTAACTCAACGTTGCAAAAAGAATAATTTATTTGGAATTCAACCCGTATAAGTACAAGTATAAGTACCCCCGTATAAGTACCCGTATATCTAAAAATATACATGCGCTATATTTGTGTTGTCCTGAAAAAAATATTAAAAATTCCAATCAAAGAGTGCATTTTTCCCATGCGAGAAAATCTCTCACAATCTTTCCCAAATCTACTCCATTTTGAAACTAGGATTATGGTACGTATTATTAGAAATCGAGCTTTTGCCCTTTGCTCTCAATTTCGAATTTTTCCTTCGAATTTCGTATTAACTTTATGATTTTAAGGAAAAAAAACAATAATCTTTTCTATTGAGTGCCATGTTATATAAGAAACCCGTATACGTATCAACAGTAATCAAATTTTACCTTCTGCTATTATCAATGATACAATGATAAATAAAAATTGATTACCATTGATAAGATATATAATAAATGAAATTGACCCATCCATGCTGAAGTAAAATTTTGTATTAACTTTATGTTTTTAAGGAAAGAGGCAATAATTATTTTTATGACTCGCATGCAATATAATAAACCCATATACGTATAATCAGTAATGAAACTTCTAAACACTGCTCTTATTAATGATAAAATGATAACCCTAATAGATTACCATTGAACCATTGATAAGACATATAATAAACTAAATTGAACCATTTATGTTAAAGTAAAACTTTGTATTGTCTTTATGTTTTTAAGAAAGAAAACATAATCCTTTTTATGGAGTCAAATGTAATATAAAAAATATTCCTAATAGACAGATAATTATGTGTGTCATGATTTTTATAAACAAACAAAATAATAATAAACACCCCGAAACAGAGTAAGAAAACAAAGGTCAAATGATTTAAAAATCCTTTGCAATCTCGTTTCAAGAAGCATCATTTTTAAATCCAAGCCTTTGTTTACTTTTTCACCTCTTTTTTAAACCAGAGAATATCGCATCATACCTTACATAATCAACCAACCAAACGATTTTTTTCCTCCCCTATCGAAGTTTGAGAATACCTTGAAAATAAAATATTTTCCAAAAGCTTAAAATTACATCGATCCTCTCTAAAAGTGAATGAAAGCGAAGAAGACTTTCTTCTCACAGAATTCTGTAATTAAGCTTTACGGAAAGGAAGAATTAAAAATTGAATTCAGTTCTTCCTTGAAGCAGCAACAGAAAAGTTGTTTCAACTGCTGCTGCTCAAAGAAAAGAGTGTTCTTTTCCAACCAACCCCTTTGGGGTTTGCAACTGCAAAAAGCCCCGCGAGAAAGATCTTATTCTGTAATCGTAACTTCTGAACATGAGATGGTAGTAGTGGTAACAAAAACTCTTGGAAAAGGGCGGCCATTAAGGGAAGAGGACAAGCAGAAAGAAAAAAGCAAGTGTTTCGAAAGGAACCTCATTGTTTGGGATTCTTGGCAGGCTGAGGGCAGATGGCGGATTCAAAGAAGTTACAGAAAGCCGTGATTTCGTCCCACGCCCCAGTTTTTAATTTCTTTAGAACTCTTGGGGGGCTTCACCTGTTCGATGCCAGAAGCTTCTGCCCACGGCCCAGATCTGTTTGAAATCTCGGTCACCTAACCATGATAGTTCCAGAAATGTGTAAACGCAGCTTGTTAACAGTGGTTTGTTTTCATTTTACATTGCTGGAAATAAACTCCGGGCGTGAATAGAAAGCTCATTGTAAAAAGTTAAGTTTTATTTTTCATAAAATGATATTTTTGAAAAAGATGAAAAATATTTTATTTTAAAGTTTTTCTATTTAGTTTAGATATGTATCAAAAATTGCTTAGCTTTCTTTTTTTTTATGCTTATTAACTCCTGGCTAACAATCTTTATCAAGATTATCTTCGGTAATGGTACAAAGTCTCAGCAAATTATGCCTCGGGAGCCTTATGTGGGCGTGAATGGAATGAGTTCCTTTTATTTTCAATTCTTTTGCATTCCATATAACTATAATCAACTTCTATTCTCTGGAGCTCCTCTCCTTACCAATGATGTACAATGCAGAAACCGGAATTATGTGACTGGCTGTAATATTAATAAGAGCATAGAAAATAAATAAAATTGACAATATCTCATGATAAAAGTGTGGGCCTGGTTTACTTTAATCCCTTATGTTTATTAACCTTGTTTTTAAGAAAATAAAACACCATTTGGCTTTACTGAGTTCCAATAATGAACTGATGAGTAATGTCGCCAAAATCTGGCCTAACAAAGATAGATATTATGTGTGTTCGCATGAATTTTATGGGAGATTGTAACCCTGGCAATAATAATAAAAACCCCAAGAGAGGGAGAAATAAAGTACAAATGATTTAAAAACTTTTGAAATCTCTTTTTCAAGAAGCACATTTAACCAAGCAAACCTTTGTTTATTTTTCACCCTTAAAGAAGCAAGCAATAGCAATGGAGTCCGCATCATATGGCCCATATCATCTTCAGCCAAAAACGATTTTTTTTTCCTTTCATTTTCAAAGATCGAGAATCCATGAAATAAAATAGCTTTTCCAAAAAAGCTAAAACCACACGATCCTCTCTAAAAGTTAAAAATCGAAGAAGATTCTCTTTTCCCCACAGAATTCCTGTAATTGTTTTCTTGATGGAAAAAGGAAGAATTGGAAAAATCAGTCTGCGTCTTCTTTTGAAGCAAGAACAGAAAAGTTGGTTTCTGCTGCTGCCCAAAGAAAGAGCAAACCCTTAATTCAACCACCCAAGTTGGGGTTGCAACGCAACTCGCAAAAAGAGCCCCGTGTTCGAGACAAGATCTTATTCCTAACCTGAACATGATGGTAGTAGTGCGGTAACAAACTCTCTGGGAAAGTGCTAAGTGTCATAATAAGGGAAAGAGGACATTTACAGAAAGAAAAAGTGGAAATGAAAGGATCTCATTGAGTTGATCCCTTGGCAGCTTTTCTGAGGGCAGATGGTGGACTTCTGCAAAGAAAAGCTTGTCGATTTCGTCCCACGGCCCTGGCTTACCCCTTCTTTGTGAACTCTCTTTTTGAGGGGTTTAATTTAGCCCGGATGCTTAGAAAAGTTTTCTTTCGCTCCACGCACCAGATCATTTGAAATTCGTCAATGAACGGATAAGTTCCCGAATAAACGTGGGAAGCTTCTTGTTAACAGTGTGGAAGCTGGCTTTTATTTCATACGGCTATTAACCCAATGGAATAGTTATAAAAGGTGTGTTTTTTCATAAACGGATAATTTTGAAAGACGCCTGGGCGCCGAAGTTTGTTTTAAAAGTTTTCTTTATTTTGTCTCGGATACTGTAAATTAGCTTTGTGCTTTTCTTATGTGCTTATTAACCTGGTCAATCACTCCAATGGAAGTATTTTTACAGATCTCTTGGATGATTCTGATTTCTTATTTGATTTGATAAATTTTGTTGTCTTTTTTATTTACAATCTTTTGTCATTCTATAAATACAAATAAGTATGAAACAATGTATCTCACTCCATTATTTAAATTATATATCCTATATTTTACATTGCTTATGTACATTTATATTTATGACTGGCAGATATAAGTTATTTTTTTATGACGTATGTACACATATTAACCAAAAATTTTAGCTTCTCTGAAGTTTTCTTTTCTTGTTTCATAATATGTAAGCTACATCAAATTGATTTTTTTTCTTTTCTTTTTTATGCTTATTAACTCAATAACCACAACACTATCCGGTAAAAATAGAGTTAAATCTCCTGCCACAAAAAATATAAACCAGAATATTTAGTACAGTGTTTTGAACTGAGCAATTTTACTGCTTTTTATTTTCTTCAATTCTTAATTATTCCATACAAGTAAATAATAAGTATGTATCTCAGGCAATCTTCTTGAATTTGGCTTATTTATGTGTATGATAGAGATAGGTTTTAAATCAAAATTTGGTTTCAAAAGTTTTCTTATTTGGAGTTGATACTTCAGAAACATTTTCTTTTGAGTTTCTTTTCATATGCTTGTTGACCAAAACCACGCAAATTTTGCAATATATTAAGTTCAAACAAAATGTAAACTGAGAACATTTGAGCACACATGCTTGAAGCACTGACAAACTGCTTGTCTTTTATTTTCGCTTCTTTTATCATTCCGACAAAATAAGTGTATGCAAGTGATGTATCTGGTTGGATTCACGATATGTGGAAAATATGGACATGGTGCTTCTGAAAGCTATGGAAAAGTTTTTATAAAATGAAAATAAATAAAAGTTTAATCTTTACTATATGGTCAAGTATTCTACATTTTTGGAAAATAGATGATGCAAATCCCTTATGCACTTTGTTGTTTATAAAAATGATAAAATATAGATTTTGTTGCAAAATGATATTTTTCTTGTTTCGGTGTTTTCTTTTATTTAGTTCAGATACATCAGAAATTAGTTTTTTTTGGTATGATTGACCAAAACCTCTATCAAGATTTGATATCTCTATGTAAATATATTAAAAGTGCTAAAAATGTAAGTTCAGAATATTAGTATTATATGTTTTTGAACTGATAAATTTGATGTCTTTTTATTTTTGACTCTTATCATTTCATATAAATAATAAGTATAAAAAGTTTGTATCTATATCTTATTTTTAAATGTAGTACAGATATACATGTGAAATTAAATTTTTATTTCTCAAAGTTTTCATTTGGTTTCGACACAACAGAAAATAGTTTGTGCTCTCTTTTTATACTTATTAGCTCCATAACCCATAAGGACTATCTTCGCAATATATTATTAAATTATACAAAATGTATCCAGAATATATTTAGTATTATATGTTTGAACTGATAAATTATAACTTTTATCAACCATAGAGTAAATAATAACTGATAAAGTGCTGCATTTGCATACATTCAATATTTGAAATCACCAAAGTGAAGACATACATGCATTAAACTGGGAACTGAAGTGTTCTTTTTGTTTCTGGCTGTAATATACAAAAGCGCACTAGAAGTTCTGCTTTCTTTTATGCTTGTTAGTCAAAATCCATCAAAAGATTAAGAATGTTATCTGTTGTATGGTTTGCGTTCAAAATAAAGCCCAGAATATTTGTAGGTGTTTTGAACTGATAAATTTATTATCAAGTTCTAATCCACTTCATATAAATAATAAATATGGAAGCATGTGGATCTTCACCCATAAATGTGTAAAAGTGGCTTATCATACAAATATTAAATCAAATGATAAATACCCTTTTTTAATGTAAAAGAAATAAATAAAAACAGCCTAATAATAGTAAATAAAAGTTTTATCAGGGAAATTTTCTAACAGAAAAATTTCCCAGAAAGACTTGAGAGTGCTTTAATTTCTCGATTTTATCAACATTGCTTTTTTCTTTTTTACTCTTATGCCAATCCCTGATCACTTTAAATGATCAATATATTGCTTGAAGTTTCCGAAAATTTGGTATGTAATATTTTAGTTTTCCTTTTATTATAGCCTCACATATTATTTGTACAACAATAATTTTAACGTAATAATAATACATAATTATTTGTAAATTTATGATTACGATATATAATTTAAAGTAAAGGAAAAATAAATCATAAAATTTCTTACTAAAATTATTTAAAAATTGAATCTGCATTGGAAAGTTAAGAAAAGAATTACATTTGGTAAAAAGAGAGAAATCCTGATTTGATTAAGGCATTACACTTTATATGAGAGTTTTGATATGTTACCCTTTTCCTTGACTATTGATATTAAATTTCAGCAAACTTTCGTCGGCCGGGTAACAAAATAAGGGTTCATTAATAATCCTTGAATATATATTATGGGACATATCTATTTTGTATTCTCAACATGTGTTTCAAATTCATCATAAAGTCTTACATGGTGCCATGTGGTTTATCTGGGCTGCATTAAAACTCTTCAGCGTTTAACAGTTTTGTAGGCTCAACTCTTTGTTGAATTTATTAAGAATTTATTCTGCTTCTTGCATTATATATTTCTTTTCATTACTTTACCTTGAGTCTTTCATAAGAATTTTGGAGCTATTCCATTTTACATCCTTCTCTACATCAATATTTAATATTGCTGTCATAATCAATCAAAATAGCAGAGGTCTGAATGGCTTGAGGGCGCTCTGGCCCCGGGTACCACAGGTTTCGGGTTCGAGTCCCGGTCAAAGCCAAGACGCAGTGGTGCCTGAATCCACTTTTAAACCGTGTCCCTGGTCGAATATGATCGGGAAAGCGCTGTAGCATTACATCTGGCGTCCGTGGCTAATTCTCAAGTTGTTAACGCGCCCCTGGTAAAAAAGAGTGTGACCAGGTTACACAGCTGGGCCTCTTAAGGCATCATCTGGAAGATCCAAGCTTGCCTAAGGGTGCCATCCGGCATTAGACGAAAAAAACTAAAAATACAAGGTCAACAAAATACACCAATTGAATAAAAAATGGGTAAACACATACATCTAGGTTGAATAAGAATGGAAATGCGAAATAAAATAAATGAGCCTTGGTCAAAACCAAAAACAGAAGTAACCACAACGTTTCAAACCTCATCATGGAAATTCTTTAGCAACATATAATTAAAATGGGATTAAAAATTTAATTTTAAAAACAAATATATCTAATTTCCATTCTTACACCAGACAAAGGTAGGTGAAAAAATAATACATTTTGCAAATATGCCCATTAATTATGATTTTTTTCTGTAATCATCCACTTTTTGGTGCAAGCGTAATTTGAAAATACTTTTAACACTGAGTTGATCCATCACTTATATTGAGTAATATACCAACATAATCAGGTAAAAGTTCTAGTTAAATATCTTAAATTCTCATATACATTTCATATCCAAAAGTGGATTACATTTTTGCGCATTTTAATGAAGAAATAGTAATGAACTGATTTTTCTTAATTATCTGTTTATTTTTTATTGGAAGCCTGAATAAGTCTGTATACACTATTTGAAGAAAGTGACGACACCTTCGAAAAGTAGAAAAGTCGATAATGTATGGAAGCCGAGTCATTTACGCGCAATATTTAGTAGATCACGTAAGAATAATATTATATCCTATAAATACCTTGTGTGGACGATCACAGACAGCTTTTTTTGTCAAGATGCCGTCACGGGAAGAGCTTTACAAACCGAGTCTCGAGAGCGGTGTGGTGCTGGTCGGGATCGTTGACCCGCTTCAAGGTGTCGTAACTGAAAGAGATCCTTGCTCGCAACTGCTCGAAATCAATCAGCACGTGTTGTGTGTCGCTACAAGACGAGGGACACTTGTTCGAACAGACCGAAAGTGGGATTCCCGACTCCCACAGTTCTCACCAGCAGGAACCAAGTGGGTGCCTGGCAGGAGATCTCAGGCGTCCTGTTAAACATCCATTGATAAATGATGAAGCTAATGAGTAAATCAGGCCGCCACAGGAGCGGCTTATTTCTGACCAAGACCTTCTGCACGAGTCTCTGCTGCCAGTTTACTGGACGTCTGGCGGCACATAAGCCTTTGATTATGAAAACCGCGAAGAAAGCGTGCTGTTTTCGATGGGCCAATGAATACCGTATTGGACCCGATTTATCTGGAAACGCGTCCTTTGAGTGACGAGTCACGATTTATTCCTTTTCTCGTTCCGGATGGACGTGCTTGGGTATGGCGCGCTTACCAGAGAAAGCCTTTTGCTCCGAAAGTGTGTCGTCCCAACTGTTGGCTTGGTGTAGGGAGGAGCCGATGGTAGGGCCCTTTCTCCTGAGGTTGGGACTGGCCCCACTTCAGAAGGTTGATGATTTAGATAGGATGTAATGTCAATCATTTCCTTCCTTACCCTCAGGGCAACGTACGGTATGGATGATTTGCCGGTAACAAGATTTTGACAACGCAACATGCATGTTGTGAGTATCCTTTGATTGGTATGAGTAAACAATTGTTAAACGGCTGAGTTTTGTGCACGCAGCACCGATCTAACCTGGCCCGGAATGATCTTCGGGGATCTGAATTTATCCGGTGTCATGAGGCTCTGGCACCAACCCCCAAGCTCTCGAACTGCGGAACTCTCGTTAAACATTTGAAAAGGAAATCCTCCTTGCTTCACCTTCATGGCTAATTTTAGGAGGCATGCCCAAATGGTGTGAAGGCTGTGTGGCTGTGATCGTGAGCCGTGCCGAGTGTCTCAACTTATTACACTCTTAATGGGGTCAGTGGTTTATGTCGTTATAGTGTCGTGTCCTGTCATCTTTCCAAGCACATGGCAGTATATTGTCCGACTATAACATCTTTCTAAACCAAAATAGTTTTATTTTTGGTGCCTTGTAACGTATGATTTTTAATTAGAAATTATTGAAGGACAGAAAAATAACTTTATGCACAAGAACATCATACATTTATAGTATAAAAATTTCTTTTGATGTTGTTTTAATATTGCAAATGAATATTTCTTCGATACTGTAATAATAATACTTTAAATGTAAGGTTTAATCCAGTACTTATCAATTATCAAACATCTGATCTATTTTGTCAAAACAATAATTTAATATTTAATTTGTAATTTAATTCTTGTAACCTTACCATGTATCTTTATCAAAACGGTATTGATTTGTAGTAATAGTTTTTTATATCGTATAAAATCCACAACATTCTATAATGATTAATTGAACGTTAAATATGTGGATATATAGATAGTGTTGCAGAAATGAAAAATAAGGGCCTGCAGTAAAACATTTTTATCAAAACATCAAATTTAAGTAATCATAAGTGGAAAATAAAACCATAAACAAGACATCTTAATTAAAAATAGTTGTATACTAACAAGAATCCCTTTAATGTTATAGATATCTTCAACATTATTAAAATATTTAAACTTTTAAAAAATTATTTCAAAATTCATTTATAGTTTGTATGATTACCCCCAAATTATTATTTGAGAAATATTTATGCCTTTTTTTTCTTTCCAACGCAGCTTATTGCAAAATAGACCAGATCTTCGCCATGTGCTGTCGCACCGATGTTACTCACCCTCAGGACAAATCTGGAAGCGCGTAACTGATGGTAAGCCAATGGACGGAGTGAATGCACCTGTAGCGCTCCTTGATCCCAGCATAGGACCGAGCGGAGTAGTGGACTTTCTGAGCCATCTTACAAACATCCATGGCAAAGTCGAAATTAAATATTTAAACTCACATTTAGTAGAAAACTGTTTTGCAGGAACAGCCAGCAATCATTTTTAGCGCTCTGCGCCGGTAGCCGCTGGAGGGTTTCGGGTTCGAATCCCGGCGGTGCCATGGATGATAGCTCAGTGGAGCTGGAATCCCACCTTGCCGTAGGTCCCGGTCCTCGTGACATGATCAAGAAAGCGACATCGGAGCAAAAAGTCAGGCTTCACCTACGGGTGCTCCACTTCCACAGCAAGCTGCTTCCTTCCCTTCAGTCATTGAGTCCATGGATGGGCCGTGGGCTTTGGCCCAGCCAAGTGGGATGGTTAAGAACAATGTAATAGCAATAATTTTATATACCATGATTGAAGGAGGAAAAGATCATCATTATAATTATAAAATTCTTTCAAAGACTTAAAAAATGCTTAAAAACTTTTTTTTTTTTAACTCCCAAATTTAGAGCATCATAAATTGAAAATATTGATTTGTAACAATGGAAGAAAAAAATAAAACCTCATAGTGTGGTCTCATTCAGGTTTTTATTTAAAAGAAACATTTTGAATAAGTTAACCAATTTATTTGAAAAAAATTTCTGATACCTTTCTTAAAATCCAGTTGAAATCTTCCTTCATATTTTTTTTATTTGAACTTAAAGATACAGAAAAAAGTGACTTGAATAATTATTTCAAAATTTTTTTATATTGAATTTATTAAGGAAATCCTGTTGGGGTACAGCTGAGGTTTCCCAGTGGGGCATCCGCCGAACTCTCAACCCGCGGCTTCCTGGTGGCCCTACTGAGAGCATTATGTACCAGCTGAGTAATCAAAAAATTTAAAATATAGCTCCCATGATGCTAATCATTGTCCAACTCAAAAATATGTCATCGGGCCTATTCATCAGTTAAAAAGCAATGAATGGGGTATAAGATTTAATGGAAGAAGCGGGTGAGATTAGCACAAATAAAAATCAAAATGGGGTCTCTTTTGTAACTATTTTAATCCTTAGTGTGCTTTGACGTGAAGTTAAAAATACTGACTGCCTGGTCTGGATAAGGAGCACAGATCACTCATATGTAATTCTGCAATCAATGCAAGAACAAAACCTCATGTAACAGCGCAAACTTACATAAAAAAGAAAAGTATCAATAAATTATAACCAGGC